>CM062818.1:1409066226-1409343726 GCA_031772625.1 Pinus tabuliformis | reverse complement strand
AGATATTCAGTGCACACAATGATGTATTGCTTCTGTTTTGAAGGAGCGTTGATAGGCCCCACAAAGTCCATGCCCCACTTCTCAAATGGCTCACAGGTCACTGGAGGCTGAATGGGAATTTCATCCTTTGGAGTGGGTTTCCCCATCCTTTGACATCGATCGCACTGGCTGACATATCTCCTCACATCCTGATGAAGAGTGGGCCAATAGTAGCCTGCTTGCAGTATCTTGAAGGCAGTTCTTTTTGCTGCAAAATGACCTCCATAAAGCCCATCATGAAAAGTCAGGAGGATGTCAAAAACTTCCTCCTCCCTGACACATCTTCTCAAGATATGATTTGGGCCAAGTTTGAAGAGATTGCCCCCAATCTAGGTGAAAGGGGTGATTTTCCTTACTATCTTGCTCTTCTCTTTTGAGGATAAGTGTGGTGGGAACTGTGTTGAAACCAAGTAGTTTGCTATATCAGCAAACCATGGAGAGAGTACTGAGATAGAAAATAGGTGTTCATCTGGCATTTGATCATCCACCATTCCTTCTTCACTTGCAGGCAAATTTACTCTAGACAAAAAGTCAACAACAACATTTTCTTTACCAGGCTTATCAACAATGGTAAAAAAAAATTGATGCAGTAAAAGCAACCATCTAATAATGTGAGCATTTACATCTGGTTTGTTCATCAAATATCTAATTGCAACATGATCAATGTGCACGAAGGTTTGATAGCTTGTGATATAATGTCTGAATTAAGGAATGCACAACAACTAGGAGTTCCTTCTCAGTCACTGTGTAGTTTAACTCTACCTTTGACAAATTTTTGCTTATAAAATATATGGCATAAGGCAAATTTTTATCAATTTGTCCTAAGGCTGCTCCAATTGCTTTGTTTGAGGCAACTGTGTGAATGTGGAAAGGTAGGGCCTAGTTTGGGCCTCTCAGAATTGGGGTGGTCATGGGCTTGCTCTTTAAGGTATCCAGGGCTTCTTGACAGTTTTCCGACCATATAAACTCGATATATTTACCTAAAAGGCCAAACAAAGGAGAGGCTAGCTTGCTGAAATCTTTAATGAATCTCCGGTAATACCCAGCTAAACCTAGGAAACTTCTGACATCTCTCACCTTTTGAGGAGGTGAGACCCTTTGGATGATGGCAATTTTGTTGGGGTCCACCTACAGTCCTTGTTGAGATATTACATGACCTAGCACGGTCCCTTCAGTCATAAAAAATTCACATTTTTCCAGATTGAGGGACAGGTTCATCTCAATACACTTGTCTAGAACTTTTCCTAGGTTAGATAAGGCTTCCTGAAAGTCAGAGCCATAAGGAGTAAAGTCATCCATGTATATCTCTACTGCATCATGAACTAATTCAGGAAATATACTCAGTACCACTCTTTGGAATGTGGCAGGTGCATTACACAAACCAAAAGGAAGGCCCTGGTATGCAAAGGTACCCCACGGACAAGTCAAATTGGTCTTATCTTGGTCTTCTGGGCTGATTTGAATCTGATTGTACCCGCTAAACCCATCTAGGAAAGAGAAAAACATTTTCCCTGCCATACCATCTAACACTTGATCTATGAAAGGTAAAGGAAAATGGTCCTTTTTAGTGTCTTTTTTCAATTCTCGATAGTCGACACAGATTCTCCACTTACCATTTTTCTTTGGCACTACCACCAAAGGAGAGACCCATTCATTGTCAGAGATGGGATAGATGAATCCTGCATCAAGCAATTTTTGTAGTTCTTCCTTAATAATATCTTTAAGTGCTGGATTCATCCTCCTTTGAGGCTGCTTGACTGGCTTGCAATCCTCCTTGATGTATATATGATGAATACATACTGAAGGGTGCACTCCCTTTATCTCCTTATAACTCCAGGCGAAGGCATCTAGGTGTTTTCTCAGCAAGCTACACAGTTCCTTCTCCTGGGAAGCAGATAGGGATGGATTGATTTTCAAGGTTCTTTCTGGGTTGGAATCTATATTCTTAACACGGAGAGAGGTTGGGTCGGCCACACAGAGATCAGTTGAGGGGTTTTTTTGGGTTTCTCTTACTATGTCCTCTAATGGTGACACACTGGGGGGTGGATTCTGAATTAGATTTTCAATCATCTTGCAGCTTTCCCCCCATGACGGTTTCTAATGCTCAAAGTGGTGCAGAATAGACCTCATCCTCATCCTCCTCCTCCTCCTCCAACCAGAGAGGTAGATCATGTTCTAGAAAGGGTTGGGAAAGAGGGTATAGGATTAACTTCTTGGACATATGCCCGTTATTTATGGTCATGTTCCCAGCTCGACAACTGATGTAGGCATCGACAGTAGCCAACTAGGGTCTTCCCAGAATGAGAGGATACCCAGTGAGCTTTGCCTTCGGTTGGGGAACTAAGAAATTAGCAGGGTGCTCCCAAGAATCAAGGGAGACCATCACATCTTCCACAATCCCCTCAGGGGTCATGGTGGAGCGGTTTGTTAACTGTAGCACAGTTGTGGTCTTCCTCAAAGAACCATGAAGGTTGAGTTTGAGCATTGTGTCCTTTGTCATCACATTAATGGCAGCTCCCAGATCAATCAAAGTGTGTGGGATCATGGTGCCATTGATGTGGACATCAACTACTGGGCTTCCAGGGTCCAGATATTTTGGACAGATTACCTGCCCCAACATCAGGTCGGAAAGTTGTCCTATGACATTGATGGTTGGGGCATCTCTCTTACGCCTTCCTGGATGCCTAAAGCACTTCTCTTTGATCAAACTATTGTAGATAGGCACATCTTTTATGGCTTGGAGAAGTGGTATCTTTACACATAGATGTTTCAATTCCCCCAGGAGTTCAGTTTCTTTTGGGGTAGGCTGGACTGTCATGGATAGTCTCTCAGGAAAGGGTGGAATTGCTTTCGGTTCACTTTCCTCTTTATCTTCCTCAACCTCCCTAGGTGGAGGCTGACTATCTGGGAGAACTTTCCCAGATCGCAAGTTAATTTCCTGGATCTCCATAGCATAAGTTGGGCATGATGGTTCCCCACTATACAGTTGCTGAGCCTGTCTGTTGTTCAGGTTCGGATTTGGCTGGGTAAGCATTTGGGGTTGCTTTGGTGGAGCAGGAGGTAACAGCTGTGGTTGGGCAGGTGGTGGAGGCAAAAGAGCAGGAGAAGAGTTGTATTGGGGCCTCCACCACTAATGAGATGCATTCCACCGAGGCTACAACTGAGCATAGGATTGGAATGAATGGGTGGCTAGTTGGGCATGATATGGAGATGTGAAGGACCAAGGAGGAGGTGTGGACCAGGAAGGATGAGCAGGAGGGCCCCAAGAAGGTACAAAAGTGACTCTGTTGGGGTGGTAGTATTCCTTAGATGTCCCATGCATCCCCTGCTGGTATGTTCTAGGTCCATGCGGTCTCCTTTGGTTCATGAAATAGAGTGGTTCAGTGGCTCCTTCGGCTGCTTGGTATACCGCTTTAAGTTCGGGCAAGGAAGGGCACTTATCTGTAGAATGATCTTCTTCACAGACTGAACAAACCTCTATAGAGTTCAATGGACATTAGATCCTAGGATGCCTCCTGGTGCATTTAGGACAAAAAATGGCCAAAGCCCTCTTTGCTTCTTCTTGTTGCCTTTTGATATGTAAGGTATCCATTTTCATTGCAAGAGTCTGCAACATCTCACTCTTGATATCTTCTAGCATGTTTCCAATTTCTCCTTTAATGGATGAGCTAGAGGAAGAGGCACTGGCTATGGGTTGACTCACCCTACCTTTCTTTATGGCTGCTCTAGAATGGTTTTTAAAAATAATATTTATGTCCTCATAGGATAGTTGGTAGATGTCTGCCCCAGCCAGTAGATGGATGGTGTCTAGAAGGTTTTCCGAAATTCCCCTAAGCAGGACCAACTTTAGAGATTTAGGGTCAAGTGTACACCTGACCCTTTTGTAACTGAGCTGGAACCTCTCTTCATAATCTTCCAAAGATTCATCACTTCCCATGGTCATTCGGAAGATTTCTTCTTTGGTATCTTTTGATTTACAATAGTATCGATACTTGTCATTAAAGGCATGTTGCATTTGAGCCCAAGTTGTGATGCTATTGCCAAGTAATCCTATGAGCCATCGCAAGGCTGCATCCTTGAGAGTAGAAGGAAATAGTTTCAACTTATGCTCATCTTCTACATAGTCATAGGTTTGACAGATAACAACAAACTCAAACAAGAAGGTGTCAAGATCTTCTGTAGTCAGACCATGGAAATGAGGTAGGGCAGAAGGGCTTATATTCTTCATTTTGGTGTCCCCATTGGTCTCTCGAATGGGAAAGGTACCCTCATTTATTTCTCCATTCCCCCTAGCATTTATGTGTTCAGCCATTGGCTCCAAAGGAATGTTTTATTATTCTTCTTCTTCCCCTATAGGTTCTTCAAATATGTCGGGCTGTTCACCTAAGGGTTCTTCTTGATCGCAACCACCAAAGAAGAGAGAAGGTTGGTTGTGTGAAGCAGTGGGGGGTGTTGGGAAATTTTTTTCCTGAATTATCTCTATTCCTACGAGGCATCAAAGGAAATATTTTTTGTTGGTTTTTGTTTCTTTGTTTCCCCACACTGATAGTACCTACAAAACTGAATTTGATTGAAAAATACAATTTGCAACTAACTGAAATGAACTTACTGAAATGAAATTGCAGAATTGAAGGAAAGAAAAAGAAATGAAGAACTGAAAGAAAGGAAATGACTATTCTAATTTTGCTGAAATGGAAATTGCAGAATTGAAGGAAAGCAAAAGAAATTCAGAACTGAAAAAAAAAGGAAACGACTATTCTACTTTTACTGAAATAAACTATTAGTAGAATGTTGCAAGAAGAAAATAGAAGAAAGCAGTAATCATAGAATACTTTGACACTTCCCTGGAAATGGCGCCAAAAAGTGGTAAGCACCAGTATTGTAGCAATAATGCTGCAACTCCTGGGCTGCATACTTTACTCTTATCAACTCGGTAGTTCGTAACAAACTTGGAAGCGATTGTGCTGTATGCACAAGTACTAGTTCTTATTGCAGGTTGTCACCTAGTCAGCCGACGCAAGATCACTAGGAGCTCAAGCTAACATCTATGGATTCCAGAAGAAGCTTTATATGTGATGGAAGGAAACAAAGATTACTCTACTGATGTTATTCTACTTGCAGAAAGGAAGACTGAAATGTAAAGCAAACCAAGGAAATCCTAGTTAACTACTAATCCTACTTTTGTAGAAAACACTATGAAAACCATGAAAAGAATGCCATTATCTACTCAAGGAAGTAAACAACATCTACCTAAGCTATTTTTGGAAGTAAATGAGCAAAAGAACATCTTTTTTTATTTTTATGTGAATTTTTTATGCATGAAATTTATTTGTTTGTGGATGTGGTAGCGAATAGGTGGAAATGGAGGGCAATTTTGGGACTTGAGAGGATGTAGGATGGTGTGGATGGGCACTAGGAGGTCTCAGGTGGCCTTCTGGAGGCTTTTCCCAAACTCGACCTTCAAAATAAAACCTACAGGAAAATCTATAGGAGGACACAGGAAATCTACAGGAGGAAAAACAACGTTCTACAGGAGGCCTACAGGAGGAGGCCAAGAGAATTTTTCACTATTTTGAAGGTGTGAGAGTGGGTGGAGAAGGTAGATAAAGGTTGGAATGAAGTTTTAGGGCACATAGGGTCTACCAAGAATCATTAGGAGAGAGAAAGATGATTAGATTTGCTCAAGGAGAGAGAGGAAACTATGGAAAATGCAGGAAACTAAGGCAGAATTAAGGGGAGACTTGGGCGACTTGTAGGGCATGGATTAGATGGAGGATGGAGTGGCTGATAGGTTGGACTACTGCTAGAAGATATTTACTACATAAACAACTGACAGTCAACCAATGAGATTAAGCAAGCAAGGAAATAAGTGCATCTAAAAAAACAGAGTTTTTGCATCAAAGTAAACTATGATCTATGGAAGAAAATGCTGATAACCATTGCATGAAATAAAAGCATGAAAGAAGACTGTTGCAAATAAGGAAATGAGCATGATGAAGAAGTTTTGAAGCAAAGAAAACTAAACTATGAACCAATTAGAAAGCTGCAAACACTAGAAGTCTTATGAAGGAGGAAAATCTGTGTTTTTGGGGCAGCAAGAGGGTCTTTGCCTTAGATCATTGTCCAAAAGGGAGGAAGAGAGGCCAAGGCACTGCTGATAGCCTTTTGGATCTTTTCTTTATCACTTCTTAAGCTGCTATTGAAAACAAAAATGGAAGCAAACTTCTGAATCATAAAAAAAAAACCTATTCTTAACCATAAAAGAAATATATCTAACAACATACAAATACAAGAAAAGAGGAGCTTGGCTGATTGGATTGGGCCCTAACCCAAGAGCTTCAGCCCTCTGAGGTAACTCAGTGCTAACTCAAAAAGGATTCCATCTTTATTCTCAAAACAACAACAAGGTTACATGAACTGTCAAGATAATAAGCTCAAAGTTGAGTAGAGTTACATAAGCAATACTGTAGCAAAAATTCAACAAAAATTCAACCCTAGTGAGGCCCTAAGCCTCTCTACTTATACAAATGAAGCTGCCAACAACTTCCTCAAAATCAGGGAGGCTTGGCTCCCAAAACTCGAGATAATCATCAGTTATCCTCCACTTGCTCGGCTGCGTGCTAATGCATTGATTTGGCTGTTTGTACTTTGAGATGAATGAAGGGGAATTCGAAGTGGGGAGTAATAAATGAGGGGGATTCCCTCCTATAAGTTCTCTCCTTTATCCACTTCGATTTTTTGCTACCATTTTTCCATTGTATCCTTGACTTTGACCACAAAAATCATCAATAATCTGCATTAAACACATATTAGACCTCATGGCATCATAACTAACTCAACTCACTCTATAAGCATAAATATATTCAGAAAATCATGTAATAAGCTAAGAGAATGGTTGATTTGACTAGGTTAGGAGGTAAAATGAGCCCATACAATTACCCATTTATGAGGCTCATCACATACATCCATGAATCTGTCTACTAGTGGAGGTGTGATCCCCATCTCTCTAAATGGAAGATGACCATCTTTGAGAGGATGCCCTTATGGAGTATCTGGTTCTTCTTCCATTCGCTGGATGGTATCTTCTTCCTTGAACTTCTCCTCTTCTATATCCTGAGTCAACTATTATGATTCCAATCTCTGTGTTGCTTCCTCCTCCGGGAATGCCTCTACTACTCTTCTTCTATCCTCCTCCTCTCTTCTTATCCTTGTTGTTTATCTTCAAGAAACTCATCCCGCTGATTCTTCCTCTCATCCTCTTCTGTTTATCCTCTCTCCTTCTTTGCTTGAATAAATCCCGAGTTTAAGAGATCAACATTCCATTTCTCGCTTCTCTCTCCTATCGAGGAATATATGATGTTTTTCTTGGGAGCTAGTTTCCTTACTTGAGGTGTTATCTGCTCCTTCTCTTCAAATCTTGAACTAGTGGATCGTGGGGTGAACTAGCCTCCATTAGTGGATGTGTCTTCATGTTGGAATTGTACCAGTTCTTTATATTCTCATCTTCTAGTGTGGACATATATGAGTACCTCGTATTGTGACCAATCCTTTGACAACGTTGCTTGACAGTTCACCTGAGATCATATCCATGGAAATATTTAGTAGCGAAGTGTAGGTGGTTCAACTCCTGTATCTCTGTTGCCATAGCCTTATGACTCTTTAACTCATATAAGTTGATCCTCAATGGAAAGATAGGCCAAGGGTCTTTCTTCCTCTCGTGGATAATCCCTTACAATCCCTTGTCCAGCTGATGCACAAATTCTTGCATGACCACTTTGTTGGTCACATATAACAACATAAGATGAGGGGATATCTGACAACCAAAGCACTTGATGTATGTACCCTTTGGAGTTGCAAACTAGTACATGATATCTTTAAAATGTCTCCTTCACTTGAATTTCCATACAAGGAGGATCGATCTCAAAAATCATGCGGAAGGTGACTGCAAAGAAGTGTTTAGCTAATTTTTCATATATGCCTTTGAAGCTTTTTTATGATAACACTCTACAATGGAAGTAAATCTGGAACTTGTCCTCAGGGGTCTAGTTCGAATTCATTTTCTGGAATGCATACTATGCACATATTCCATCATAGAGAAATGAAAACATGTATAATTTTGGTACCTACTTCACCTGTAAAGATACGTTTTCCTTCCAGACCTGTCGTTGTAGCTCAAATGATAGGATATTCGCCCAATTGAAAAACTTCCCACGAGTCACTACTATATTGAGAATATATATCCATTTTTCTTAGAACACCTCAACATTCTTAAGCCCATATAACTGAAAACACATATCTATTAGGTACTGATAGAAATCTCTGAGGATCCTTGTCAGATAAATTGAATATGGGCAATGGCGAAACTTGGAAGGTTCTCAACACCACGTTTTTATAACATCAGTAGTGTCAAGGGTTTCCCATATTGTGTGAAAGTCATCATTTGCATATTTGGTGGGCTTGAGAATCTGGTAATATGTATTCATGTCTTCGCTGTAATATGTGATGATCTATTTTCCACTCTCACTTTGAAGCACAAAGCGTGAGTCATCCATATGCATAATGATCCATTCAATTACTTCTGCACATGGCATGACCGAGAATTTGCATGCAATCCTGTGTATCTTTGACTTATTGATGTTTATGAATGCATGGAAATATTCTAAGTCTCTATGAAACCTCTCTCGCATGAATGTGTTATATATTTTCTCCAAGTGACTTGTGTACCTTTATTAATGAAGCATTGAGTATATGTGTATATGGGAACATTAGGCCTTGTAACTTCCGCATGTTCATAAGTGCTTTATTCTGAAAGTTCATTGGAGGTCACTTTGTGAGGCGACATGTCTCCAATAGATGACGAAAAAGTGGTAACACTTGTAGCACAAGCACATGTTTGGGGCAATACACTCATAGTGATAATATTAGCTTAAAAAAACCTAACTATGCAACAATACTTGTAAATCACGTTTAAAGAGGCATTATAGATGATATATCATGAAAAAATATGAATAAAAACCTAAAATAATCTGCATGTAAGAGGAAATAGGCATGCAGACTAGGAGGGTGCACTTTCAAAGGACGAAGGGGACATGCAAGGTCATTCAGGGCTTCGTAGTGCGTTCATGTGCTCAATCAAGGGGAAAAACTCAACTAGGGTGCACTATCATGCCCTAAAGGGTTGAAAGGATGGGAGTATGTTCCTTTAGGTCTTCCTTATGCACCCATGTGCTCAAGGAGACAAGGAGGGTGCACTATTGCACTTCGAAGGGAAGAAGGATGAGGTTAACAAGGCTTTAGGCCTTCACAATGCACGCATGAACTCAAAGCAAAGGAGGGTGCACTATCGCATGCTAAAGGGCTCAATTATGAGGTCTCGTGCCTTCATGATGCACTCATGTGATCTAAGGCAAAGAGGGTGCACTGTACAACTCAGACGGTTCGAAGGAAAATGCTTCATGCCTTCGTGATGCGCTCATGCGCTTAGCAATAAAACTTGATAAAAAAGGGCGCAATTTTCAGACACGAAGGAGTTTCAAGCTCAAGAAGTGCGCTCTACCTATTATAAGCTTAGAAATAAGTTCAATAAACATGATTCGATGATAATATGGGGAAGAGAAAGATATGCAAAGCTTTATAGCTGTTGTCGCATGCATGGTGAAAAATGAAGGGTTTGAAGAATGTGAAGAGTTTCTACATGCGATAGTGGATTAACACTTGCAACATGAATATTGAGCATAAACGTTAGCAAGTAAATTGAAAAACAAGTGATCAACACAAGAAAAGAAAGATTTGGCAGTGAAATCATGAGATGCAATAGAAGGATTTGACATGCAAAACTTACTTGTAGCACTGGTTGATGAAGAGCTTCTTGATTCCCCAGTTTTTCACTCAACTTAGATGAAATGATTATGCAAAGAATGATTAACTAAGTTTATTTAAATAAATTAACATGCAAAATTGATTCATGCATGAGTGCCACTTGTCTTCACATGAAAGGATTAGTTAAGAGGATTTAAGTGGGCTCCTATTTCCTAGGAGTGCACCCTCATGTAACAAGTTGGCTCATGCATGTATCTGGATAGGGCACATGTTTTCGACATGAAGAAATGCACTCATGGAGGGTGCATCTTCTCAGCGTGAAGGGGTACGCTCCAGGAGGGTGCACTCCTTCAACCTCTAGGAGTGCACTCAAGTTGAGCACATGTCTTCATCAACTTAAAGTGTGCTTTTTCTTTTTGTAAGAGATTTTATTTCTTCTGTTTTATTTTTCATGCTTTTGTGTTCTTTTTGAGTGTGTGCATGATGATAAGGTAAGTTTCTAAGTCAAGAAAGATCATGAGATCACCTAACCATGGACTAAATGAATCAATCGCTTCTAATGGTTAAGTGACAATACTTAAGAAACATTGACTTAGGGGGATGCGACACTAGGAGAAAACACATGGATAACAGTTAAACAACATGATGACTCAAGGGGGTTTGAAATGAAAATTATCGTAGGCTCCAAAATTGACACAGGAAAAAAATTTTGGAGGGTCGTTGTCGCAGAGACAACAAAATACCATCTAGATGGATTCACACAAATGTGGAGGACGTGGGCTATGGGAACATTGTTGTCATCCTTGCTAACTATAATGAGTGGTGTCTTCCAACTTTACAAATGTATTGAAATAATGTCGCCTAAGTTTAAGCTTTGTACCTTCTTCCTTTGTGAATTTCGCATAGTGATGGGGAGATAAAGTAGGAACTTTTCCTTATTCATAGGATATACTTCCAAATGAGGTTACCATTGATCCTAAGTTGCCCTTGTTCTAGTTGGAAAGCTATATTGGATTTTTCGTGAACTTCCTTGTTCTGATGGAAGAAAATATGATAAAATGAATTGCAAGAGAATGGTTCTAATATGTTGGAAATCCTGTGAAGAAGAAGAGGAAGTACATTGTTCTTAGGGAGAGATGCTAAGAAAAGATTCTTGAATGATTAATAAGGAGTTACCTAGAACAAAAATAGAATATATGTTCTTGTCTTTGGCCAATTGAAGGCCAAGAAGGAGACCATACAATTAAACAATGTTTTTTTTTTTTTTTCTGCCCCACGCCCCAAGAAAACTTGGTTTTCATTTCTCCTTCAGGATTTATGATAATTCATCCCCATCTTACTACCCCTAAAAATAATATTATTACATGAATGGTAAACAAATAGAAAGTGGTACTTGCTATTTTTTCAGTAATACAATATGGTTACCTAATGAATTACATGTCACATGGAATATTCATATGGCAAGTCTCCAGGAGAAATATATTGTTGTTAACCACCACATGAAGAAAGCAGTGTGTTTATGCTTATGCTTATGAGACTTGTCTTGTGAAAGATTGAAAACAAGAGAGGCTAAAAATTAAATTTAAAAATAAATGTGTATGAATAGCATGAAATATGTGGAAGCATGGAACATGCATGACAAGATGTATATTTACATGTTTTGGTGCATGATCAAAGGAATTGTTTGAGTGCATAAATTGGATGCATAGTGAAAATTACCTTTATGAATATTCATTGAAATTTCTATGTAAGTGTATGAAATGACAAAGTTGTGACTAATATGGGAGGTTGAGATTGGTCCAGGGGATGTTAAATGTTGAAACATCAAGTATGCTAAGAAGTTAGATAAACTCCTTAAATATCTTAGCTGTGAATGTATTGTAGCCAAGTAAGTAGGGCAAGTAGAAAGCAAAGGTAAATAGGTAAAGGAATTGGGTAAGAATTAATTTCAACTAAATTTGATATCTTTTGTTTTTCAAATTAATGCATGTATTGCACAAATGCCCAAGAAGTGGTATGGTTAAGGCATAAAATTGTAAGCACATAAATACTTAGTAAAATATTAATAATGTCTACATGCATTGAGCTGCCATGTTGAACAAAGATTAAATGAATGAGTAATGCACTCATGAGATAAAATATGTTTGGTAATGCACTGAGATAAATGCATGAGAGTGTGGGATGCATGAAACAAATGTAGGACCTGCAATTGTATTCATGGGTCCATGAGTATTGGCCCAATAGTTTATAAGCTCGAGACAAGTGATTCTATCATATAATCTTGAGTTTGTTAGTAAGGAACATGTCGTTGAAGGATTTATTTTTTCTAGTTAATATTAACATTGAATGGAATTGTTGATATATGAAAGCAAGTTTGTCATTGATACCTAGTGGGTTATGGAAAAGGCAAGAAGCCTTAGGTGTGTAAAGATTGTTTGAATATTTATAATGCATCCATGAGTTACTATGGCATGATTTGGTAATGATATTTATAGTATGAATTATGATGGTACATATGATTGGTTCATTTAAGCGAATTCATGTTTATATGAGACAATAAATTGCATGACTGAATGTCATGAAAAGAAATGAATTCTAATAAATTTGAGGAAATTTTTAGTAGTGGAATTTATGGGATGAATTCCTCATCTTGCAAAGAAAAGTAGAAGCTAATTACTCATGAATTTAGAGATATGTATCTTTCATTTTTGACCCTTCGGCTTTTGTGATAAATGTTTGAATGAAATATGGAATGCTTGGGATGAATGTGATGCAAATAAATAATGTAATGACAACTTCATTGAATTTATGTTTAAATCAATTGAAAGCGATTGAATTATTATGGGTATAATAATTTTGAGACCACTTCAAGAGATGTTATAAATTTTGTAATGAAAATATTTTAAGTATGAACACTTACCACTATTTAGTTGATTAAAAGTACATATTGTAGTTGAAATGGCCTTGGTTATGATAATGAAGGTTGAGTGCTAAAATATGCAAGAGTAAAAAATCATGAAAGGAATCTCATATTTATGAAATTTGATTCCTACATGTTGTAGCAGCTGCAAGAGCCTCCAAAATTTTGGCTTATATCCAAATTTTAGAGCCTTCCTTAGTTTTTCCCTTGATGTTTGCAAACACTCAAGCTCACCACATGAGCTCTTGTGAAGTCTTTTCACCTGTTTGATTGTTTGACCAACAATCATATTTTGGCATATTGATTGCTTTGTCATGTTTGTGATATTATTCTAGTGAGTTGGAAGGTTGTTCTTGGTGTGTTTGGGTTGTATTCACTATGTAAACATCTATCGTACTCACACACAAAGTTGTAGGCACGGTCGTGCAAGTGTCATCACGCTGGTCCTCAAGTGTCGTGCTTGTCGCTTTCAACTCTAAGACAATCTCACGTAGAGCATGTTTTTTCCTGTTGTACTGGTGATCTGGTTTTCTCGTCGTAGAAGTATGCTAAGTCTATGATCACAATGTCAATTCTGCACAAGTTCACTTGCTTTCAACACTTAGCTATTTTCCAGAAAATCTATTTGACCGGAAAACCCTCTTCCACCAGATCTTGGTTGAGCTTCACTATGAAATCTCAACCCTCAGTGAACTTTCTCTATTGCCCGGAACTGCGCATTTCTTCAGGCTGTCCTCTAGGTCAGTTGCAGTATGTAATCCCAGAAGTGATTAGCATGTCTGCCTCCTAGAACTGTGTAGAAAATGCCTCCATTTCCAAACTGAACTACACACTTCTCAAGCGCAGTCATCAAGCTGCCTTCTAGTCTGCCAGAACCCTGAACTGCACCAAGATCTAAGTCTGCACTAATCTCGAAAAATATGTAGACATGTGTTAATGGTCCTCTTCTGCGTTGCTCTGCATTGCCTTCAAAAACTGTGTATACATCTCTAGCAGGCCTCTTACTTCTTGTCCTGCACTGATCTCCAAAACTGTGCAGACATGTGCAACTGGTCCTCTGCTGCCTTGCTCTGCACTGCCTTCAGAAACTATGTAGACATGTCTAGCTGGACCTCTACTGCCTATCTTGCAAAGTTATCCAAAAATGCATAGTCATGCATAGAAAGCCCTCTGCTACCTGTCCTGCACTTTTCTCCAAAACTACACACCCATGCTTGACAGGTCCCTTGCAGCCCTGTCATGCCTTGCTGTTGAAAAGTGTGCATAGTTTCCATGCAGGTCCTCTACATCCCTGTCTTTCCTTCCCTCTAGGAACTGCGCATAAGTTCCCCTCAGGGTCCCACCTTGTAGCTGCCACTGGTGTCCTTCACTGCACAATTCTGCCTGCAAGTGGTCACTGTGCAGTTTTTCTCGATAGTGCAAGCTGTCCTCCCAGAGTTCCTCATTCCATCTTGAGTTGCGCTTTGCGATGTCTTAGTGAGTTGTCCTCCCTCCCTGTCACTCGGAACACAATAACAATGCATCATGCCAGACCAAGAGGTTTTGGATTTGATTTCGTTCCATCATGAGTGAATTGCAAGAACATGTACACTGATAGATCATGGTGAGATGACGAATAAGACGAAGAAGGAGTGCACATGCTAGAAGAATTTCTTGCGGCTGGATAGACATACCAAGCACATCAAGCAACAAGCAAAAGGAACATATGCATTGAACCATCATGCAAGACCAAGACCATCGAAGACCCCACAACACTATGCCATGCAGAGGAGAAGACAAAGCACACCAAGAGTACATCCATCACTTAACAACGTATCAACTTGACATAGGCACTAGAGTCAACCAGAACATGTCAACAATGTCATGTCGAGTTGTGTCATGAGCTATCTTGGCCACATCACCACTATAGGCCATATCTGCTGTAACTCAATATAATGTAAAGTGAAGTCCAATGGACGCACACAAGAAGTTTAAGAGTCATGTCAATTGAAAATTCATTGGAAGTTGAATGGTCATGAGGGAAGTCCAAGAGTCACAAGGGCTAAGCATCACCCTTGGTTATATATATCCCCTCATTGTATGAGCAAAGGAATTTCAACTTGGCTCCTCCCACATAGCCTTGTGAGTGTTTAGTCTGTTCTTTGAGAAGTGAGGAGTGGCTCCAATGTCCCACTACTGGGACTAGTGATGTATGGTGTACATATGTGTCTTGGGACTTTTGCTTGATTCAGAATCCTGTTAAGGCTAGCACATTTTCACGCTTGTTTTGTAGATGTTTGTAAGACTACTCTTTAAACATTTGTAATGCATGTTTTCTTAACCTGTACTAATATAGTCGAACTAATTTGATTATTTTAGTACTTACATTGTTGAAGATGTGTTGTATTTCTTATTACTGCTATCTCATCCCTGTGGAATACTCCATGGGATACTAGACAAACCACCTTTGTGTATTGGTTATCACTGCTATCACATCCTTGTGGACTACTCCGCGGGATACTCGACATAACATCTTTTTTTTTGGTTATAACGATCGTCACATATGTGTGGACTACTCCATTGGGTGGTGTACATGTTTTCCACTTCATCTCGTTTTTAACAACTGCCACATATGTTGTGTAATATTCCGTTGGGTACTAGACAACCCTTTCTGGTTCACGTGTGTCTCTTCCTAGGTGGTACTACTAGCTTGTTGGTCTAATTTATTGAGGTGAATTAGAGCATTCACTTATTTATAAATCCGGGTTGGTAAACTTAGAAGCAAACCAAATTATATGGAACCTTAGAATAAACTAGTGTATGAAGTAGTTGTTTAGGTGAAAATAATGGAAATGCAGATTACAAATCTAAACTATTTTGAAAAGAAAAGATTCAGATCTATTTGATGAAAGTATAAAAATGTCTGATCAATGGAATTAGTTTACTTTAGAAGAGAGAGAAGAGTCTCTTGTTCAAGAGTCTTGTTTTGTCCTTCTACAATATTTCTATAATAACATTGCCAAACAGACAAGAAAGCAGGAAAGAAAGCATATAAATGAAATCAAATAAATATTGTTTTCAGTTCAGTTCTTAGTTCATGGAGAAGAGTCTCCTAACTTAGGAGGTCCTGGTTGTCCTTCTCACATAAAAACTAGCTACTGAAAGGAAATCAATCTTCACATAAATTTAATCCAAGAAAGCATATAAGAAAGTAAATATTGTTTCAGTTCAGTCTAGCTCATGGAGAAGAGGCTCCTAACTTATGAGGTCATGGTTGTCCTTCTCACATGAAAACTAGCCACTGAAAGGAAATCAATCTTCACATAACAAAACACACTTGTGGAAAGTAAATCACACCTGCATGAAAGGAAATAAAAAATTAAACTATGTTAGATGTGTATGCGGATTGTGGTTGATGGGGATCCATCCATTCCTGAATGAGCACACATGAACAACTATCACTCCTTAAGAATCAAGCAACATTGATAACTCATAATTGCAAGAAAATGATATTATTCATGTTGAATGAACAATCATAAATCTGATGCTAATGAATAACTGACAACTGTTGGCTTCCTTTGAAGGAATCTCCTCTTATTTATACATGAATTAAGGATAGCTACTCAATAAATGTAGATCCCTTAAATATCTACTAGATCCATACTTGTCTCAACTTATCCCTAAATACTAGATACAAATCCTATGACACATTAAGATCTCCATGATCTTTCTGCTTGGAATATGGTCCAACTCTTGAGTTGAAATTCGAAATTGATCTTGGGAGGCCAAGTAAGATCCTTATAGAACCTCCAAATAAGCCTACACATGTCACAAAACTCATAACACATATATAGATATACGGAACCATGTTAATTTCCTAGTTTTTAAAATTAAATTCACTTTATATACATAAAATAAATAACTTTGGAAAACAAGGATCCTAACCCATATAGTTATGAAGATGGTTACTTAATGTAGGGTTTTAGGCTAGATAGTTATGAAATAAGAGATAAATGGTTATGAAATAATGGACATATCGATGAAGTTGGAAGACAATTTTGAGACTCAACATACCTCTCACTTAGAGGCTCACTTTACTCTCCCCTTTGTAGTAAGAGAACCTTGACACAGTTACATTACGCATCACCAGGCACACATACCTAGCTGTTTGGAGATACTAGCGTAACACTCTCATGCGATGAAAGCTAGAGCTAAGGCAGATCTCTAAGTAAATGGAAACTGGGCCATCATACTAGATGGGACTCCTACACCAAACGTTGTGAAGTCTAGTTGGGACTTCATATAGGGGAGATCCCCTTTGTTGGTGGGTCTAACACCATTAACAAAATGACACTAGAAGGAGGGCCAAACGACAGGTTGTGCCCATAGATTCTGGTTTGAATCTCTTATTTTAAAAATGGATCTTCCTGACATCATAATCCAGGAATGTCTTTCTAAAAAGTTCGAATGTACCATCCCCGCGGAAGTTATCCATGACCTGTCCAAGTTAAAGTTTAGTAGTGAGAGTGAACCATCTTTCCGTGCACATGTACGCCAATTTATAAACTTTTTCCTACGCCACAAGATAGAGTACGAAGACGTCTGGACTGTATTACTCACCCTCACATTCGAAGGTCATTCTCAACGTTAGTGTTACACATTACCCTTTGCCTCTATCGATTCCTTTGGTTAGCTTGCCGAAATTATGATTAAAATGTTTGATGAGTATAGCCACTGGGATTTCTGTGAAAAATTATACCGTTTATGTATGGAGCCTAACAAATCAGTTGAGGATTTTACTAATCACTTACTTCACCTTTGTCATGAAATTCCTGAACAACTTGTGAACTTTAACTTTTTGAGAGAAGATTTTAAACACTTGGTTCATATTTCTCAATGCGTTGAACCTCCTGATTTTCCTTCCTCCCCAACGCTTGCGGATCATGAGGCACCTGAGATTGCAGAGGAGGATCCCAACACCCCATTTATTCCTTGTCCTCCTCCTTTTCCGATCCCGATGTGGGTTCCACCTTGCGATGATTACAAAGCTAAGAAATTTGTGCAGCATGTCCCCAACCCATCTTCTCATCTGTCTCCTACTTCAATGGAGGAAATTCCTGAATGGCTCAGGAAGCCTATAGTGAAGACTCAATTCTCCATTTCGCAAGAGGATGTCACCATGCATAACTCAAGTCTTGAATCTGATCTGTATCTCTACCATTCTCTATCATTTACAAGACATGAATCCCTGTACCATGACTCGGTTGATCAATCCACTTCAGTAGCCAGCTGGTTGCATTCACTTGATTCTCAAGCTGCTTGTTCAAATTGCGGTCAGGTGCAAGGCAATCACATTACATAGGCAGAGGAGTAGAAAGGTGAGGACTCTATCAATCTTCCCTATCTGTTTCAAAATTGTCAGTGTCAAAATAATGAATTTTCATTCTTGAATGATACTCAATTTGATAATATCACTGGAACATCCTGTATAATCAATTATTTTGATCAACCCCTAGTCTTGGGCAATCATCACTCCCATGCTTCCATATGCCATGACAAATGCCCACGCACATCATGTGATTTTCTGTTTTCTCATGAAGTCTTTAACTCATATATAGAATTGTTGAGTTGTGTTATATTCTTTCCATGACTAGCCCACGTAGTTAACCGAGGATTAGAGTGGGGAAGGTCACAGGGGGTTTGAGGGATATCCATAACCCCACTTTATGGGGTCCACGGCAGCGCCCCAGAAAATTTTGGTTTTGGACCCTATGTTAGGTTGGGCGGACCCACCTATGGTTTTGTGCATGATTTTTGCGCATGTTTTTTGACGCGATTGTTTTCGGTCCATGGTTTTGGACGCGATGGTTTTTTGGTCAATGGTATTGGATGATTTGGCATGTATAAATATGTATTGTAACATTGAAAGGACAATAATGAAAAATCAAGCTGGTAGTCCCAGTTTTTGGATCCAGGGGAAAATCTCCGTGTATATGTGTTTTATGTGTTATGCTCTCACATTTTTTATTTTTTGTGTTTTAGAATTCGTATGCAAGTAATTTTTGTATAGGGTTAAAACCTACATTTGGTATCAGAGCTGTTTTGGCTTCAAGGGGACACCTTTGTTGCTGAGGGGTTTCGTTTAGACCCTGTTTAGTGGATATTGGTGAGATTGATTCTGGTGGTAAAAGAAGATGGCGAGCAATGGAATGATAGAGATCGAGAAATTTAATGGTCAGAGTTTTGAGTTGTGGAAACTCAAGATGGAGGATCTGTTGGTGCACAAAGATTAGTGGATCACGGTAGATCTGGGTACTAAACCAACGGGAGTGTCCGATGAAGAATGGAAGAAGTTGGATCAGAAGGAAAAAATCACGATATGATTGTGTGTCTAGATTCAGTATTACTAAATGTATCAGGGGAAGCTACAACGAAGGCTTTGTGGGACAATTTAGGGACTTTGTACCAATCTAAGTCTCTGGTGAATAAACTGTTCTTGCGGAAAAAGCTGTATAACCTGAGGATGAAAGATGGAGACTCAGTGACAGAGCATCTGAACGCATTTAATAGTGTGGTAAGTTAGTTAGCATCTGTTGATACTAAAATTTTAGATGAAGATAAGTGCATCAATTTGTTGTGTTCTCTACCAGATTCGTGGGATAGTCTGGTTATTGCAATAGGTAGCAATGCAATTTCCTTGCAGTTATATGAAATAGTCTCAGCCTTACTGACGGAGGAGATGAGACGGAAAAATATGGAGAGAAAGAATGGTGATGCCTTGTCTGTACAAGGACGGTTCCAGAATAGAAAGAAAAATAGGTCATCGAGTGGGAGATCTAAATCTCCAGGAAAACCTGTAAAGGTGGTGTGCTGGAAATGTGGAAAGGAAGGGCACTTCAAAAGGGACTATAAATCTAAAGCTCCTAATAACGGAAAGGGATTTGATGATTCTCTTTCTACAGAGGTGAAAACCACCTCAGATGAAGGTGGGGATGTGTACTTGGCTTCTTCAAGTACACATGTAGATCATGAGTGATGGTTGATTGACTCAGGTGCATCCTTTCACTTCACTCTCCATAGAGAGTGGTTCTGCGAGTATGAGAAATATGATGGTGGTGATGTCTTCTTGGTGGATGACAAGAAGGATAGAATCATTGGTCGTGGAAAAGTAAAGTTGAAGCTACAAGGTGGAAGGGTTAGAACACTTCCAGGTGTTCTGCATATTCTTGCATTGGCCAGAAATCTGATTTCTGTAAGCAAGTTGGATGATGTAGGTGTAAAAATAGTGTTCGAGAAGGATACCTGTAAGATGGTTCGGGGAGCACTGGTATTGATGTGGGGAGTTCAGATTGGAACTCTGTACAAGCTACAAGGTAGCACTGTTATTGATGGGTGCAATAGTTTTGTGGTTCCTGAAAGTGGAGCAGAAAATCTAGCGGTCTCTGGAGAGAAGACCATGCTGTGGCATCAAAGGCTTGGACATATTGGAGAGAAGGGCCTTTGAATACGTCATGGTAAAGGTATGGTAGATGGTATGAGTAATAGCTCTCTGGATTTTGATTTCTGTGAAAATTATGTATATGGGAAGCAGAATCGGGTGAGTTTCCCCTATGGTAGTAAGAGGGCAAAACAAATATTAGAGCTTGTGCATAGTGATGTGTTTGGACTTGTTAAGGTTCCATGGGTGAGTTTCCCCTCTGGTAGTAAGAGGGTGAAACAAATATTAGAGCTTGTGCATAGTGATGTGTTTGGACTTGTGAAGGTTCCATCACTAGGTAAGTCTATGTATTATGTATCATTTATAGATGACTTCTCAAGGAATACATGGATATATTTCCTTAAGAAGAAATCTGAAGTCTTTGACAGGTTTAAAGAATTTAAGGCTCTCGTGGAAAATTAGACAGAGAAGAAGATAAAGGTGCTGGGGACAGATAATAGTGGAGAGTTTTTCAACAAGGAATTTGAAGAATTTTGTAAGAAGTGTGGTATAGCATGACATAAGACTACTCCATATACCCCTCAAAAAAATGGAGTTGCAGAAAGAGTGAACAAGACATTGATGGAAAGGGCAAGAAGCATGCTCAGTGGTGCCGGGACAAGAATTCTGGGCAGAGGCAGTGGATACTGCATGTTACCTAGTCAACAGGTCACCTTCATCACCGTTGGAGGATAGGACTCCAGAAGAGGTATGGACTGGTAAGAAACCCTCTTTTTCACATCTAATGTTATTTGGATGTAATGCATATGTACATGTTCCAAAGGAGAAACGAACCAAGTTGGATAGTAAATCTGAAAAGTGCATCTTTATTGGGTATAAGGATGGTTTAAATGGTTATAAGCTTTGGAACCCAGTAACAAGGAAGGTTGTGTACAACCAAGATGTGGTGCTCAGAGAGGTGAAAGATGTTATTAAACATAAAGTTCAACCAAAGGAACCTGAGAAGATAGAGTTTGAGCTAAAGGAGGAAGAATCAGACTCTACAACAGAGGAGGAATCAGAAGATGAAGAGCCACAAACTCCGGCTGTGAGAAGAACAGCTCGAGAAAGAAGGCAGCCGGAAAGGTATAGTACATCTGCTTTCTGTTCAAATTTTGCTTTATCTATTACTGATAATGATCCCAGAACTGTGAAGGAAGCAGTAGATTCAGAGGATGGAAAACTCTGGAAAGAGGCCATTGTTGATGAAATGGCACCTTTACACAAAAATACGGCTTGGGATTTGGTGGAGTTGCCGGCTGGAAGGAAACCCATTGGCAGCAAATGGGTGTTCAAGTAGAAGACAAATATAGAAGGAAAAATGGAGAAATACAAAGCTCGATTGGTAGCAAAAGGTTATTCCTAGGTGCCGGGAATTGATTTTGGTGATATTTTTTCTCCTGTTGCCAAGGTAACTTCTATTAGAGCACTTTTATCTATTGCTGTTGCTTTTGATTTTGAGGTAGAACAGATGGATGTGAAGACAAAATTTCTTCGTGGGGATCTAGAAGAGGAGATATACATGAAGCAACTCGAAGGCTTTGCAGTGAAGGGTAAGAAAGAACTGGTATGCAAGTTAAAGAATTCTATGTATGGGTTAAAAGAATGACCAAGGATGTGGTATCAGAAATTTGATACATTTATACGGGGACTTGGCTTCACCAGAAGCAAAGTAGATCACTATGTGTATTTTAAATTAATTGGTGACCGTGTTATTTATCTAGTCTTGTATGTGGATGATATGTTGTTGGTTGGAAATGACAAAGAATTTATCCAAGATTTGAAGACCCAATTGTCCTTCAAATTCGACATGAAAGATCTTGGTGCTGCAAACTATATTTTGGGCATGGAAATTAAAAGAGATTGGGCAAAGAGGAAGCTCTGGTTAAACTAGAGGAAGTATGTCGAGACAATATTGCAGAGGTTTAATATGCAGGATAGTAAACCGGTGAAGGTTCCTATTCCTGTAGGTGTGAGGTTATCTGCTGAACAGTGTCCCAAGACACAAGAAGAGGAAGAGGACATGTCTCGTGTTCCATATGAAAGTGCAGTCGGTAGCCTGATGTATGCAATGGTCTCTACTAGACCAGACATTGCACATGCAGTGGGAGTATTGAGCAGGTTTATGTCAAAACCAGGAAAGGAGCATTGGACAACAGTGAAGCGGGTTTTTAGGTATTTGTTTGGCACTAGTGATTATGGTTTGTGCTACCAAGGAAGACCAGGATTGGACAAAGTGTTGGATATTCGTGGCTTTTTTGATGCAGTCTGGGCTGGAGATTTGGATCAGAGAAGATCTACAAGTGGGTATGTGTTTAACCTATTTGGAGGTGCAGTCAGTTGGATGAGTAAGAAACAATCTGTAGTGGCACTATCAACTACAGAGGCAGAATACATGGCAGCCACTCATGCAAGCAAGGAAGAATTTTGGTTGTAGAGATTGTGTTCAAGTATGGGGTTAGTACAAGAAGATATAAGGATAGACTGTGACAACCAAAGTGCAATTTTCTTGGCAAAGAACCATGCATATCATTCAAAGACAAAGCACATTGATGTTCAGTATCACTTTGTGAGGGATATGATAGAAGACAAAAAGGTGTTGCTGGTAAAGGTGGACACTTTGAAGAATAATGTAGATGCATTGAAAAAATCTGTGAGCTCTGAGAAGTTCTCTTGGTGTAGAGAAACAATGGGCGTTGCAGGACTGGATAAATGACTAAGCTCTCTTGTGACCCCCTGTGGAAAGAAAACAACAAGTGGGTTGGTTGTGTTATATTCTTTCCATGATTAGCCCACGTAGTTAACCAGGGGTTAGAGTGGGGGAGGTCACAGGGGG
Source organism: Pinus tabuliformis (assembly GCA_031772625.1). Lineage (NCBI taxonomy): Eukaryota > Viridiplantae > Streptophyta > Pinopsida > Pinales > Pinaceae > Pinus > Pinus tabuliformis. Next base: position 1,409,320,656 of record CM062818.1, on the reverse strand, counting down.
TTTGAGGGGTACCCGTAACCCCACTTTATGGGGTCCAGGGCAGCGCCATAGAAAATTTTGGTTTTGGACCCTATGTTAGGTTGGGCGGACCCACCTATGGTTTTGTGCATGATTTTCGCACATTTTTTGGACGCGATGGTTTATGGTCCATGACTTTGGACGCGATGGTTTTTCAGTCCATGGTATTCGATGCTTCGGCATGTATAAATATGTATTGTAACATTGAAAGGACAATAATGAAAAATCAAGCTGGTAGTCCCGGTTTTGGGATCCAGGGGAAAATCTCCATGTATATGTGTTTTATGTGTTATGCTCTCACATTGTTTATTTTCTGTGTTTTAGAATTTGTATGTAGGTAATTTCTGTACAGGGTTAAAACCCACAAGAATATGCTTCGGTCAAATAATACATCCATATCGAAACTTACTCTTCACCTCACTTACCCTTAAGTCCTACCATTCATGACACATCTACATGCAGTGGACATGCTCCATGTTCTCTTTCTTCTCCATCCGATGAGTTATCTTCTTGATTGATAGAAGGTAGTGAGTCTGTCCATGATGAAGTTGAAAAATGTCTAATCACAAAGTGTTCTTCCCATTCCCCATCATCTCTTTATGTACATGAAGACAACTCTTCAAGTTAGCTTGCTGAAGCTGAAAAATCTAGTTAAACTTGTGACAAAGATGACTACCATCCTGAGGGAAGTTTTGAAATCAGCAACAAAAACCATCCTCAAGCAATGCATGATTTGGTTCATGCTTCAAAATATGATTCTAGAAAAGTTCCGGGACGTACCAGGGAGTCGAGTCACTTCAACATTTGTTGATGGTTATATCAAGACCTCGTGACTCTGGTAATCCCCTTGAACTAAATTAGATCTGGATTCTCATGCACAATCCATCTATATACATGGTTTCATTCAGTGTGGATCCTCGTGTAACAAATGTTTGATATTTTCGATGTTATCTTTCTAATTTTCAAAATTTTACTTTTGACTGAATGCACGAATCTGCTATAGAACGTCCGTCTTATTGCATATCTCTTACATTAAACTTGGGTTGGGAATGTCCATCTCTCATGAAATCATGGAATTGTGAAGTTGATCATCTCAATGACTATATTTTCCCACAATCACACTTATCGAATTTTCCCTCTCATGATCAGCTCCTTAGTCTTCTTGCGAATCTTGTACTATGAATATGCCCACTCATCACTCTAGCAATCCCCTTGTGTGATGATGCACACACGATATGTCACATGAATCAAGTTTCTCTCACCAACTGGTTTCACACATTCACAATGCTCACATCTCTTTTAAATTCTTGTGATGACCATGATGCCTACGCATTTTTTCACTAGTTACAAGAAGGTGGTTCGTCATGTCTATCTCACAACGAACTCCGTTCCATTCTTCAGAGCGCTCGCAAGATTGTTCAAATGAATTTTTCTTTGTTCATTTCAAACTAGGAATCTAACGTCTCAACCAGCTCATCTGATCATTCATCTAACTTGGGTGACTTTCACTCAGGTTATAATTTTTCCATCATGACATCCAATGACAGTTGTTTTGTGCTCTTTGATGTTCATATTTCCATCAAGCAGATGAGGCACTTCAACCTTGTGCTTATGGTTATGGTAGGTCCTCACTGTCTTTTCATGACTTTTGAGGATTATCAAATTTATTTTTCCTTTCAAGATTCCCATCGTGATCCTGTCTGTCAAATAAAAAATCCACCCTTTCATAGATCACAAGGCTATCCAAATAACCATTATGAATTTCACGACCCAATCCCTGAATGGCTGGAACAATCTTACTTGGCAAGACATATTGTAGGTAACAAGCTTCAATCCTTCCTCGTGCTTGCTAAGAAGCTCAATGCAGATAAGGACACACTCACAAGAAGCTTCCGAGGTTTGTTTAGAAATGGTATCCATCATAGAGGTAAGCATGTGTATTGGGTGGTTGTGACACATCTTTTTGCCCACAGGCAAGACCTTCCTTTCCGTGTGCAGCTTGTTCAAGTTTTTGTATTTTCTATTGCACACTACTTTTTATCTGTTTTAATCACTTGTATATTTGTTGATGCAGGTCAGGAGCAACTATGGTGGCTTTACTAGAAATTTCATTTCACATAACTCCAACGTTTAGCTGTTAATATAGGAGTAGGATTAGTTGCATCTCAGTTTTCCCTTCCTTGCACTCATCTTGCACTCATAGTCCATCATGGTTTTCTTATTTTACATCTTGTTGCTTTAGTCATTTTTCTTTCTTGTCTTTTGGTTTTGTTTCCTTGTTGTGTATGCCTTTCCTCTCATCTTGTTTTTCCTTTCGTGTTGAGTTTTCCGTTTGTTTGCACTACACAAATAAGTGTTGTGCCTGCACTGTGTTCTGGTTTCTGAATGGGTATGTGGCTGAAGTTCAAAGAGTCTTGTGACACTGCAGCGCTTGGCTAGTCCTGTGTCCATCTTCTTTGTGCTTGGTTGTAACTTCTGGCCAATGAAGTCTTGATGGAAAATACAATTCGTTTGTAAGGAAAGTTTTGGTTGAACCATGAACCCATGTCCAGTTTGGGAAACCTCATGCCTATACTAAGTTTTTTTCTATGGTGTGTTCAAGCCTATCCAACTAGTAAAAATGGAGAAGGGAAAAATCTAAACAAGAAAACCTGAATCAAAGTCTTTATATGCTTCTCTGAAGGAACAACCTCTCCTTCTCTCAATAAGTTGGGATCCCTCTTCCTCCCCAAAAGTAAATAAGTGCAATGCACAATTCTCTTCCAAAAAATAACAAAGGCGAAAGGAAAGGATTCCTGCACAGAGAGGTGAAGCAGAGAGGTAAAGCAGGAAACTCCACTGGGGTACTATCTAGGCTCACTGGCAGTGGAGCAATGCATGTGTTCCTGCGTGACTCCTTCGGGGTACTGTCTAGGCTTGCTGGTAGCGGAGCAACACAAGAGATGAAAACTATACTCTGAAAATCTTAAGCTTGCGAGCCAAATTGCCCTTCTCAATTTGAAACACTGTGATCTGGCTAAATTTTGTGTTGTGTTCAACTGAGTCAATCCAAGGTGAATTGTGTCTTTCCAAGAGGTATGTCGGGAAGCTGAAGTGATCCGCACAATGAATCAATACTCCTCGAAAGGCCAAGGCCTTGCACAGTAAATGAACCAAATCAGAGAAGTTGGTATTCAACCAGTTTGTTGCCAAGTGTTTTAGCGGCTACAACACCCTCCAAAATTTGGCTTACATCCAAATTTAGGACCCTTCCTTGGTTTTTACTTTAATGGTTACAAACACTCGAGCTCACCCTGTTAGCGCTTGAAATTTCACCTCAGGCTGAAAAAGGTAAACTCCAAGGCAACATCAAACCACTTAGCCTCGTAGCTAGCCCTACGGGGTAGGAGAGGGCTCTCTCCGGTCTATCTCGGTAAAGATCTTCAACGGGCGAGATAACCAATAAGGAAACACTGATTTTAGGCTAATAAACTGATAAAAAGGTTTGAATTGGGAAATTTTAGGATTTTGGTGGAAAATCGGGGAAAGGCAATTTTGGGTGCGGGGATTGGACACAGTTTTTGCAGGGGGTTCTTTGGGGCAAGGTAGGAGACTGTATTGATGCCTTTGAATTAAGTGAATGGATAGGAATGACCGGTGAGGGTCTAAAGAGAGCAAGAAACCTTCAAGAGTTCTCTTTAGACAGATGAAAACATAAATATTAAGCAAACTTAAAAGCAGAGCATGGCAATCATGAATTCTACTTTAACACTTCATTTGCCTAATTTGCAGAAGGAAAAGTAAGGAGATGATTCACATAACAAACTTACAAGTACAAAGAGAAACACACCATCAATACATGTAACCACAGGAATCCCAAAAAGGACTGCAAAACCCTGGTCTTTCTTCCTTTGCCAAAATTACAGAGATACAATGAGTAATACAATAGAGCTTTCTCCCTCAAGAGTCCAACCATGAAAATGACCAAGAAAGTACATAATATAGGAAATATAACATCTTTCCTTGCCTCTAGGGGTCGAGCTCACTATCCTAAGAGCTGTTTCAACCAATTCTAAACTGAGCACTGAAAACTAGGCAGTCAAAACAACTTGCCTCTATAAGCTAGGAAACCAATTCATTCATTAAATTTTTGCCTATCTCATGAATGAATCTTCTAGAAGAGATAAATAAGTGTCAAAATATCATAAAATTACATCATTTACAACAAGGAAGATCAAAATCTACTCCAAAAAGTCAAATCCAGTCAAAACTGCATTTTGCTGAGCTGTAGGTGAATTTCTGTGAAAACTGCCCAACACGTCGCGCCCTGATCCTGAATGCGTCGCTCGCCTTTGGAGCTGCTTTTGAGGAACTTCCAGGTGTCCAAATGAGGCAAAAGTGGGCTTGTTGGAAAGGTCTGGATGTCTACTTTCCAACCCAAGTAGAATTTCTGAATTTGGTGGCCATTTTCCCCTCCAAAATTGCAATCTCCCAAGACTGCTTCCTGTGTGTCAAAAAGGTGGCAGAAAGTCATTTTTTGCTTGTTTTTTGACCTTCTGGAGGCTCAAAATTTGATGAAATCTCTTGGTAATTGCTGAGCAGGTGTATCTTTGCATGAAAAATCCAAAAATGCTGAGTTTTCCCGAAATGGAGTTGCCCATCGAAAGGGTCGCGCGCGGCGCGCGACGTGTTGGTGGAGAAAACCTGTTTTTTGCCCAAAAATTCACAAGTGACCCAAAAATGCTCAAATTTTTTTGAAATTTGTGCTGGAGTTAAGTCATTTAGCATCATGCTCCTTCAAGGAAGCCTCAGCCAAGATGTGGAGGGGATCGGGCCTTTTCCTTCGTTTTAGTGCTTTGGCCAACCGTCTTTGGAGCACCTTCATTCTTGCTTTGCATACGTGCATTCGGGCCCAATAGTGGTTCATCATGTTCCGGAGCAGGTCCTTATCTTTGTTCGCCTTGTCCAGCAACCTCTCCAAATGAGCATTGACCTGGAGAAGCATAGCCTCTCGCTCAATGGGTACCAAATCACCGGGTCTCTTACGAGCCAAGTTGCGGTCTTCATGGATCCTCCGCAACTCATCAAGAGTGTGCTCATCTTCAAGTTGCTTGTTGCGCTGCTCTAAGTAGGTGATTGTCCAATTTGCCATTTCCAATATTTGCTACAACGAGTCATTTTCAGCCCTTAGGTGTTGGATGATCTCCTTTGGCTCTAGGCTAGGAGAACTGATATCAAGGTCAGCAACATCTATGCCTGGATCACCTGATGGCCCCTCATCAATATTGGGCTTCTTGCCTTTCTCCTGTACCTGTGCTGCTGTCAGAAGCGAGGCCCCTTCCACCTGGTGTGGAGATAACACTCGCGGTGCTGATGAAGAAGGCAAGACCCCTTCCACCTGGTGTGGAGAAAATACTCGCCTAGCTGATGCAAATAAGGCCCTGTGGCCTTTCTGATATGTGACCCATGGAGGGGAGCTGACATGTCTGGTCTCAGGAATATCATGCTGCTGTGAAGGCCCTCCCTCCTCATGAACAACCTCAGGGGGTGATGATGCTGGTACTGTGAAAAAATCTCGAGAGATAAAATCCTCCCATGGGATACCCTGTTGAGCCAACTGATGTATGACCAAAAGCTGGATCAAACCATAATGATAGATGCTCCTGTGTTGCTGTGCTGGGATCTTTCTCTGCATCAAGGGCACCATCTTCTCAATATTCCGGCACATGAAAAATGGTATGTTCATCATCCGTACCCGTGTGAAATGCATCAACAAGAGAATATGGTACGAATACAAACATGAAAATCTGCCCTCACAGGTGAAATAGCGCATGATGAGCCTCATCAAGGGAGCATACTCATCCCTCAAAAATCTGAAAGGAAATACACCAGTCATGTACCTCATGTAGGCAGGTTTAATGTAGGGCTCATACTGAAATCTGTCCAATAGTTTGCGCTTGTTCCACTCTTCTCCCACATTGGGTATCCTTGTTGCTTGAGCAATAATTTCAGATGACAATATAAAATCCACCCCTGCAAGATTTACATGCCCATCATGCAGATGCAAAACAAACAAGCGGACCAATTCCCTATGGTGCTGAATTTGAGAAATCCTCTCGCAAAATTCATAACATGAGAGGTGGCGGAAACATGTGACTGCAAGTGGACAAGCCTGCAAATAGGTCAAAAAGGTGGGCTCCTCTCTCACATGGTGACCACTCTTACCACCCCTGTGAGGCCTCCTTTGTACCTCAACCTCTGGTGTTGACTTGACACGGTCATCACTTTGATCATAGTCGGTTTCGGTTTCTGACATGGTTTCAAGAGCAAAGTGGCTGAAATGTACTGCTGCTTCTGCTCAAAAAGTGAAAAAGTGATTTTCCTCTCCCACTGTATCACCTTCATCCTCGGATTCTTGGCTAACAAAATTCTGCTGAAAAGGAGGTTTAATTTGCTGCTGAACTGCTGCCTCTTGTGCTCTTGTTTCACGCTGTTTGATTCTATATTGCGGCTGCTGTGGACCTCGGAAATTAGGATTACGGATCTGCGTTTCCAGCTTGCTGAGATGAGTATGTTCAAGTGCCCTTTCAATCTTTTCAACCTTACGGAGGAGCTGATCTGATGTAGAAGCTTCTTCTTTGATTTTGACTCGCTTTTCCGCCTTCATCCTTGCTCTTTTATCATTCAAATTCGCTTCAACACTAACAGCAATTTTCTGCATATCCTCCAAGGTAGGTGGATCTCTATCTCGCAATGAATAAGCCATCTCCGGATCAAAGCCATCCGGGAATTTGAGAAGTGCTAATTTTCTTGACGGTCTCAAATCATCGGGAATAGCATTGTACACTGTATTAAATCTGATTATGTAGTCTTGAACAGACTCACCATGATTACGCTTGAGGTTGTTGTATTCGGCATTAATCTGAAGCGGATCCTTTCTGATTTCCCATCGATCTAGAAACTACCTCTGAAGTGCCTCTAAGGTAGCAATGCTCCGGGCTGTCAAACCTCTGAACCACTTTCTTACTTCGCCATCAAATGTTTGTACAAACAAACGCATAGTTACATCCTCTTCATCTATCTCATATAGATCAAAGAAAGTCGTCATTTTGTCTATATGTTGCTGAGCAGAAATACTCTGTGGAGTGCCATCAAACATGGGAATTTTACTCTGATAATCGGCTGGCATATCATGCAGATTTTGGGGAAGAGAAAGAGGAGCAAATCGGGCAGCCATTGCTTTAGGTAGATTGGGTCTAGGAGTAGCAGGTGGAGTAAGTGTAGCTGTAGTATGAGTATGAGGAGGAGAAGTGGTATGGGATGTAGAGGGCGAACCAACTGTAGATTCCGGATAAGTGATTATAGGAGAAACAGAAATAAAAGGAGGATTGGACTGCTCATGCGCCGTGATAGTGGATCCAATATGAACAGATATAGTTTCAACGAACTCAGCAAGATTAGTAGCGTGAATATCTGACTGAAGAGATCTTAGGATGAAATTGTCAACCAATTTATTGTGTCTCTCAACTTCAAGGGCAGCTGCAAAATCAGGGTTGGGAACTAGAGAATCAAGTGCACTTTCAGATTAGTTTTGAACAAGGACAACTCAAAACTCTCATCAAAATCAATGTCTTCAAGATACTCAAAAACAGCTGGACATGAATGAGATTTGAATATATGACCAGAATCTGAAGCCAGTTTGGATATCAAGGAACAAATAGCCAATCAGCCTGTGAAAACTCTTAACTAATCATCCAAAAGTTCAGAGTTTGCAAATATACTGGGGCAAAATGCAAATGAAGTGTTACATTCACTAGCTCACGGAGGTCGACTGAAGCAGCCCCCACCCAATAAGTAAATTGAACCTTTAGGTACTCGACCATAAGGGAGAGGAGAGGGAGAGGAACTTTGAGAGAAGCGCTCCCTCGGCGAGGCAACACTCCGTTAGAGCTAATTCCCTCCTAATTGAGAGCTAGGGTGTCGGCCCTATCTCAAACAGATTGTGCTTCGGCTACGCTACGAAGCTTTCTCTTTCCTTTCATTGTCTGAAATGACGTATATAATGATGCTTGGAAATGACGTAGATAATGATTGTCTGAAATGACGTATATAACCACCTAATCCAGTTTATCTATCTGAGTTTATAGAGAAAGTTTTTGCGCTGATGCAAAGCAAGAGCGTTTTCGAAGGCTACCTGGCGTATCTTTAGACTCCGTCTAAGACTTATGAAATAAACACATCAGTCAGCAAACAATTTGTTCTTCCCCAGTATGGTCGCCAATATGTTAGCGCTTGAAATTTCACCTCAGGCTGAAAAAGGTAAACTCCAAGGCAACATCAAACCACTTAGCCTCGTAGCTAGCCCTACGGGGCAGGAGAGGGCTCTCTCCGGTCTATCTCGGTAAAGATCTTCAACGGGCGAGATAACCAATAAGGAAACACTGATTTTAGGCTATTAAACTGATAAAAAGGTTTGAATTGGGAAGTTTTAGGATTTTGGTGGAAAATCGGGGAAAGGCAATTTTGGGTGCGGGGATTGGACACAGTTTTTGCAGGGGGTTCTTTGGGGCAAGGTAGGAGACTGTATTGATGCCTTTGAATTAAGTGAATGGATAGGAATGACCGGTGAGGGGCTAAAGAGAGCAAGAAACCTTCAAGAGTTCTCTTTAGACAGATGAAAACATAAATATTAAGCAAACTTAAAAGCAGAGCATGGCAATCATGAATTCTACTTTAACACTTCATTTTCCTAATTTGCAGAAGGAAAAGTAAGGAGATGATTCACATAACAAACTTACAAGTACAAAGAGAAATACACCATCAATACATGTAACCACAGGAATCCCAAAAAGGACTGCAAAACCCTGGTCTTTCTTCCTTTGCCAAAATTGTAGAGATACAATGAGTAATACAATAGAGCTTTCTCCCTCAAGAGTCCAACCATGAAAATGACCAAGAAAGTACATAATATAGGAAATCTAACATCTTTCCTTGCCTCTAGGGGTTGAGCTCACTATCCTAAGAGCTGTTTCAACCAATTCTAAACTGAGCACTGAAAACTAGGCAGTCAAAACAACTTGCCTCTATAAGCTAGGAAACCAATTCATTCATTAATTTTTTGCCTATCTCATGAATGAATCTTCTAGAAGAGATAAATAAGTGTAAAAATATCATAAAATTACATCATTTACAACAAGGAAGATCAAAATCTACTCCAAAAAGTCAAATCCAGTCAAAACTGCGTTTTGCTAAGCTGTAGGTGAATTTTTGTGAAAACTGCCCAACACGTCGCGCCCTGATCCTGAATGCGTCGCGCGCCTTTGGAGCTGCTTTTGAGGCACTTCCAGGTGTCCAAATGAGGAAACAGTGGGCTTGTTGGAAAGGTATGGATGTCTACTTTCCAACCCAAGTGGAATTTCTTAATTTGGTAGCCATTTGCCCCTCCAAAATCGCAATCTCCCAAGACTGCTTCCTGTGTGTCAAAAAGGTGGCAGAAAGTCATTTTTTGCTTGTTTTTTGACCTTCTGGAGGCTCAAAATTTGATGAAATCTCTTGGTAATTGCTGAGCAGGTGTATCTTTTCATGAAAAATCCGAAAATGCTTATTTTTCCCGAAATGGAGTTTCCCATCGAAAGGGTCGCGCGCGGCACGCGACGTGTTGGTGGAGAAAACCTGTTTTTTGCCCAAAAATTCACAAGTGACCCAAAAATGCTCAAATTTTTTTGAAATTTGTGCTGGAGTTAAGTCATTTAGCATCATGCTCCTTCAAGGAAGCCTCAGCCAAGATGTGGAGGGGATCGGGCCTTTTCCTTCGTTTTAGTGCTTTGGCCAACCGTCTTTGGAGCACCTTCATTCTTGCTTTGCATACGTGCATTCGGTCCCAATAGTGGTTCTTCATGTTCCGGAGCAGGTCCTTATCTTTGTTGGCCTTGGCCAGCAACCTCTCCAAATGAGCATTGACCTGGAGCAGCATAGCCTCTCGCTCAACGGGTACCAAATCACCAGGTCTCTTACGAGCCAAGTTGCGGTCTTCATGGATCCTCCGCAACTCATCAAGAGTGTGCTCATCTTCAAGTTTCTTGTTGCGCTGCTCTAAGTAGGTGATTGTCCAATTTTCCATTTCCAATCTTTGCTGCAACGAGTCATTTTCAGCCCTTAGGTGCTGGATGATCTCCTTTGGCTCTAGGCTAGGAGAACTGATATCAAGGTCAACAACATCTATGCCTGGATCACCTGATGGCCCATCATCAATATTGGGCTTCTTGCCTTTCTCCTGTACCTGTGCTGCTGTCGGAAGTGAGGCCCCTTCCACCTGGTGTGGAGATAACACTCGCGGTGCTGATGAAGAAGGCGAGACCCCTTCCACCTGGTGTGGAGAAAATACTCGCCTAGCTGATGCAAATAAGGCCCTGTGGCCTTTCTGATATGTGACCCATGGAGGGGAGCTGACATGTCTGGTCTCAGGAATATCATGCTGCTGTGAAGGCCCTCCCTCCTCATGAACAAACTCAGGGGGTGATGATGCTGGTGCTGTGAAAAAATCTCGAGAGATAAAATCCTCCCATGGGATACCCTGCTGAGCCAACTGCGTTGCTGTGCTGGGCTCTTTCTCTGCATCAAGGGCACCATCTTCTCAATATTCCGACACATGAAAAATGGTATGTTCATCATCCGTACCCGTGTGAAATGCATCAACAAGCGAATATGGTACGAATACAAACATGAAAATCTGCCCTCACAGGTGAAATAGCGCATGATGAGCCTCATCAAGGGAGCATACTCATCCCTCAAAAATCTGAAAGGAAATACACCAGTCATGTACCTCATGTAGGCAGGTTTAATGTAGGGCTCATACTGAAATCTGTCCAATAGTTTGCGCTTGTTCCACTCTTCTCCCACATTGGGTATCCCTGTTGCTTGAGCAATAGTTTCAGATGACAATATAAAATCCACCCCTGCAAGATTTACATGCCCATCATGCAGATGCAAAACAAACAAGCGGACCAATTCCCTATGGTGCTGAATTTGAGAAATCCTCTCGCAAAATTCATAACATGAGAGGTGGCGGAAACATGTGACTGCAAGTGGACAAGCCTGCAAATAGGTCAAAGAGGTGGGCTCCTCTCTCACATGGTGACCAATCTTACCACCCCTGTGAGGCCTCCTTTGTACCTCAACCTCTGGTGTTGACTCACGGTCATCACTTTGCTCATAGTCGGTTTCGGTTTCTGACATGGTTTCAAGAGCAAAGTGGCTGAAATGTACTGCTGCTTCTTCTAAAAAATCTGTTGTTTTAATTGTTCAAATGCTGTTTCAAGGGGACAAATAACACAAGGGAGATGTTAGGGAGGGGAGACTTTTAAGGGAAATTAGGGAAAATATATGAAATAGGGAATTAAGGGAAGGAATCATGACATATACACCATCACACAATTATAATTTGCAAGGGTTTTATGGGAGATAGGGTTTAGGGTTATATTATTGATTTTTAGGAATAGGGGTAGGGTTTTAGGGCTTTTGGTATTTTTGGTAGGGGGATTAGGTAGAAATGATATGGGAGGTGGTAAAGGGATGTGGGGAAAATGTGGGGGTGAAAAGGATGACCTTGAAAACAGCAAAACAAACCCTAGCTTTACTAGCACTTTGACATTCTTAAGCAAATACACATGGACTCCTCATTTGAAAATAATGGCTTTTAAATACATTCTCATGCTCTTTCAAGCTTTAGCAAACAATACATTTTGATGATTGGAGGCCTACCTACAACCTTGAAGAAATTTGGGGTCGTTTTGCAGTTTACAAGCAATTTTTTGTGGATGAATTCCCAACACGTCGCGCGCAGGTCTGGACGGGTCGCGCGTGCCCAACACGTCGCGCCAGTGCTTTTTTCCAACTGCTATGACCCCCTTGACTCGTCGCGCCTGCCCAACACGTTGCGCGCAAGTCTTGACGGGTCGCGCGCGGGCTCTGTCTGCAATTTTGCCCAATTTCTCTCCAAATCACTTTTCACTATTGCTTTGAGGCAAATGATGATCAAATGGAGGGAGGGAGGGGCTTTATAGGCTTGATTTAAATTAATTTCCCCTCAAACCCTCTTTCTAATGTTTATAACTTGACACTTTTTCAAAATTTAAATGCTGCTGACTTTATGGTTTCCTTTTGTCCTGAAATTGGTTGAACTGATGCTTTTTCTTGAAAATTTTTGCAGGGATAGCTTCTGAGGAATCTTGGCAAAGGGGACCAGGGCTGCATGCTGGCTTTCGAAGAATTTTGAATTTTTACAACTTTTTACAAAAATGAGAAAATGACCTTGTCTTTAAAAACAGGGTTTTTAAATCCAAGGTGAAAATTAGTTGTACAAGATGAAATCTTTTGAAGAAATACTTTGATAGTCATCCCTCTGGCCTGCTGGGCATTTATTGACTTTTAAAGACATGACCTCAAAGACAAATTGGACCTAAACCCTAGACCTAGGACTTTTGACCTCAAGACAAGACAAGAAACCTTGAAAGAGTTTATTGACTGAAACAACTTGATCCAGCAGTGCCAAGAGGGGAATAAAGACACCAGCTCCTCCATCAGGGTTATGGCATGCCTAATGGAATGCAATGAGATGACACTGATGAGACACCTACTTATGCAAATGCAAAGAGCTTTGATCGCTGATGGAGGGCTACTAGACCGACTCTAACATTGGCTCCAATGGGGATGGTAGCTCCTTGGAGGTACCAAGAACCTTAGACCTCTGGGAGAGTAGACCAGTGCTTTTCAATCATTGGGCAATGGAGTCATTATTTACATATGTGACCCAAACCGGGACAGCTTTATTGACTTTAACAACTGACTGAAAATTGGACTAACTTTGACCCAAACTAACTCAACTTTTGGACAGAAAATGGACTGATAAAAACAACATAAAAAACTCACACCAACTAATCTCCATCTTCAGAATTATAGCCTTCACCGCGGGCCCCAGACTAAAGATGAAAGATCAGTGCACACTTGCAGTGAAATATAAAGTAAAATGGTAATTACAATGATAATGGCTAGAGTAGAAAATGCTCAGACATGGTACCTTTTAAGCAGCCGACCATTGACCGACCCTCCGAGACAATCATCACCATTCATTTCCTTGAGAAGAAAGGCATTTGGACCACGGTATGCTGCAATTTTGTAAGGACCTTTCCATAAGTTATCAAACTTTCCATGTTTCCCTTTGTCTTCATTTCGGGCATCCCACCTCAAAACAACATCATCTATCTGGAAGTCATCCGACTTTGCTTTTCTGTCATAGATTTTCTTTATGCGCTCTTGCAACTTAAGAGTATTTTGAAGAACCTTCTCTCGTGTCTGCTGTAAATGAATCATTTGACTAATCCGCCTTTGCATTGGATCCTCCTCACCACCAACTTCCTGAAGCAACTTTGCTATCGGAATACTAAGTGAAGTAGGAAACACCGCATCTGTCCCGTAAACTAGTTCAAAGGGTGACATACCAATTGACTTTTTCTGACTTACACGATCAACCCATAATGCATTTACTAACTGTTTGTGCCAGCTCTTCTTATTGTTTTCCAGCAGTTTCTTTATGATGTTTACCAAAGATTTATTCGAAGATTCAGCCAGCCCATTTCCTTGCGGATGATAAGCGGTTGAATGCCCCAAGCTGATGTTATATTTGTAGCAAAAGTCAACCATCTTCTTTGATTTAAACGCTGCTGCATTATCTATAATCAACTTATGTGGACAGCCGAAACGTGACAATATGTTATTTTCAAGGAAAGAAATAATTACCAAGTCCGTGGCCTGCCGGGTGGGAATGGCTTCAATCCATTTCGTGAAGTAATCAGTGGCTGTCAATATCCATCGATGCTGCCCGGAAGATGCTGGATGAATTTCGCCGATGAAATCTAAGCCCCACTGCTGAAATGGTGCGCTGACTTCAATGGGCTTGAGAGGCAAGGGCTGTAATTTCTGCTTTCCTTGAAAAATTTGACATTCATGACAACTCTTGACTGCTTTATATACATCTGAAAACAACGAAGGCCAATAGAAACCTGCCCTTAGGATCTTGTTTGCCGTGGTCTTCCAAAACAAGTGACCCCCGCAGTCACCTTTGTGAAAATCCTCTACAGCTCTCTTAGCTTCCTCCTCGACCAAACAATTCAGCAATATGCCACCGGGGTCTTTCCAATATAGTGCAGATTTGATGATGCAAAATTTGGCAGCCTTTAACTTCAATGTCCTAGCTTTGTTTCGAGGCATCCCGGGAGGTGAAGACAAATTTTGAAGCACATATACAATATCAGCATACCAAGGAGAGGAAATAAAGATATCAGATACCTGTAGCGCTGAATTTTCTTCATCTTCGTCGGACAAGACAACAATCAAATTAATGTCTAGGACATGGAGATTTGTTTCAACCATCAATTTAGCGAGACCTTGGCCCTTGATCAGCTTGGTAGGCTTGATTTCCACATCATACTCCAATAGTGCAGCAATCCACTTACCCCGTTTTCCTTCCGGTTCCACTTGTACCAAAACATCTTTAACAGCTGCGTTAGGAACATATGCCAAAATGTGGGAATTCAGTATGTACACACGGAAATCTTTCAAGGCTTTTACCAACGCCAATGCTTGTTTTTCAATGATATTATACTTCAGCACTCCGTCCCTTATAATACGACTGAAAAAAGCAATGGGCTTCTCAACTCCATCTCTCTTTTGCATCAGCACAGCTGCCAATGTATGCTCAGAAGCAAATGAAAATAAAATAAAATCTTATGTATAATCCAGGCTGATTAGAGTTGGGGCTGAAGATAAAATTAACTTTACCAAATTGAAAGACTTTACCGCCTCTTCGGTCCATTTGAGCTGGCTGTCCTTTTTAAGCATGTTAGTGATTTCTCTAAGGTGTTCGGCAAGATTCGGAATAAAGCGACGCAGAAAATTCAACTTGCCATTAAAGGACTGAATCTCTTTCTTGTTTCGGGGCTGCTCTAATTGCTGAATGGATTCCACACATGCAGGATCTATACGAATGCCATCTTTGGAAATGATGTGGCCCAACAACTTGCCTTCACTCATGGCAAAAAGACTCTTCTTTGGATTCAATGAGATACCATATTTTCTGCACTTTTGAAACACCATTGTTAAATGATACAAATGTTCTTCATCAGATTTAGAAAACACAGTTAAATCATCAAGATAAACGACCAAAAAGACATCCTTCTCATTAGCAAAGGCCATGTCCATCGCCCGCTGAAAGGTGGCACTTGCATTTTTCAATCCAAATGGCATCTTGGCATAATGAAATGTTCCCCATGGAGTAGTGAATGCAGTCTTGTCGCGGTCATCCTCATGCACCAAAATCTGATTGTACCCTAAATAACCATCAAGTAGCGACATCCTTGATGCCCCAACTACCCGCTGTAGTATATGGTCCATCTTTGGCAACGGATAATTGTCCTTTAGCGACACCTTATTCAGATTTCTAAAGTCTATACACAAGCGGATCTCACCGGTCTTCTTTCTCACGGGCACCAAGTTGGAAATCCAATCGGAAAATCTGATTGGCACTATAATTCCAGATTTGTACAACCTGTTAACTTCCTTCTCAATCAATGGCAGCAACTTAGGATTAATTCTTCTCAACTTTTGTCGGAAAGGCTTTTGATTTGGCTTTATGGGAATGGTATGCTGAATAATACTTGTGTCATAAGTCTTCAAATCCGAATAATCCCATGCAAAAACATTAGAAAACGAAGACAACAATCTGATATATTCTTCCTTTACCTTTGGCGACAATGCTTTCGATAGTTTCACCATCTTTGGATTTTCAGCTGTTCCGAGATTCACTTCTTCGACACCTTCTTCCGTTGGCCTCAAGGTTGGTTTGCGAGCCACATCATCTTGATCGAACAACTCTTCCAAAGGAATTAATCCTTTAGGAATGAAATTGTCTTTAAGCTGCAATACATCCATTTGATTTACTTCCTCAGGTTCTGTGTCTATGGAAATGTCTTTGAACTCACCTTCAACTTGCAGAAAATCCTTGATTTCTTCATCATCTTGGAAAACTTGCCAACATCTTTGATTGTCTGGGACTGTAGGACAGTGCTTCACATAAATCTCAAAGTTATTGTTGGAATTCATGGGGATTTTTAGATTACTTGCTGCCTTAGCCAATGCATCCGCAACACCATTTTGGATACGGGGCACACATATATTCTTCCTTTGATATGCTCGCATACGAGGATGCTTGGCCTGAAACTCACCTTTCACTTGCTTTATAACCAGCTCGGAGTCGCCATATACTGCTATCTTCTTTGCCTTCAGTTTCCGAAGGATTTTCAGGCCAGCAATGAGAGCCTCATATTCCGCCTCATTGTTTGAACAATCAAATGCCAATTTGTAAGAGCATACTCGTACCTTGCTTGGGACTTTGTTTCGGACAGAAAATGGACTTCGAATCCACACACCTATACCAGCACCATCGCTGCCCACAGCGCCATCAAAATCCATGGTCCAAAGACCATCCTCATCATCTTCTAAATGCTGAAATTGTGATGTCTCTGCATTTTCTGTTTGCTGCCCGTTCATTTCAGCTGTTGGCTTCATGACAGCGGACCTTTCTTCACTTTCTTTTCTCAAAATTTCTCTAAAATTTTCTGTAATGTCTGGTATATCTTCTGCTTGAACCAACTGACTATCTATCTCATTAAAATTATCAGCAAACAAAACAAACGATTCCAAATCTGTATGTACATAATTTACAGGATGATTCACTGGCTTTTCCTTACTAGTGATCATGTATTTCATCTTTTGCTCCCTATATAACTTCCTCATCTGACCAAAGACCGGGATTGTAGCATAAGAAAAATCAAGCTGAAGTGTACCTTTGAGCTTGGCTCCCCAAGATCTCGAAAGCAACATGCCGAACCGTGGAGGAATATCCGCCACCACCACATCCATCAAAACATTCTTTGCTGGGATTTGATCTAGGCTCACCACCAAGTCCTTGATCAAACCAATACATTTTACCCGGCTGGAATCAAATGTATACAAATCATGATATTTCCTTGTGATGTCTAGTCCAAGCTTTTCCATAATTGCTTTCGGCATCAAATTATGTGAAGCTCCCGAGTCAAACATGGCATTATGTAAAACATACTCATGCAATTGTAAACTGATATAGAATGGAGGAACATCACTTTCGGGAGACTCACCATTTAAAGCAGGCCCAAAAATCAATTCCGGCTGATCATCTTCTACATTCACCGTGTCTAGCATTGGATCAAAATTCAACATCTTGGATATTTGGCCTTGGTAAGTGCTGTTCTTCATGACTTCCGTCAAAGGAATGGACACTTTCAACTTTGAAATTTCATTCTCCAAACTGAAAGCTGAAACCTTCTCACCTTCTTTAGCCGTAACTTCTCTTTTCTCAACTTTATCTCTCGGTGTACTTGCTAGCTGATCTAACTTGCTTGCTGATGATGATTGACTTGCTGAAGGATCAATTATGTCTTTTCCTTTTGTCTGTGGGGAAGCTGAATCATTCTTTGCTGAAGTATCTTTCCTTTTCTGAATGGGATTTATGGGAACAGCTCGGTTTCTTAATTGCCGCTGCTGAGCGGACAAAGCATTGAGATATCCTCTTTGGTATTCCTTCGATTCTTCCTCAAGTACTGCCTCATTTGATAAGATATAATGCTCATCCTGATGTATGACTGAATTTCTCACAAATTCCTCTTCTTCTGTAATATAGGTAGGCAGATCATCAGGAGTGAAAAAGTGATTTTCCTCTCCCACCGTATCACCTTCATCCTCGGATTCTTAGCTAACAAAATTCTGCTGAAAAGGAGGTTTAATTTGCTGCTGAATTGCTGCCTCTTGTGCTCTTGTTTCACGCAGTTTGATTCTATATTGCGGCTGCTGTGGACCTCGGAAATTAGGATTACGGATCTGCGTTTCCGGCTTGCTGAGATGAGTATGTTCAAGTGCCCTTTCAATCTTTTCAACCTTACGGAGGAGCTGATCTGATGTAGAAGCTTCTTATTTGATTGTGACTCGCTTTTCCGCCTTCATCCTTGCTCTTTTATCATTCAAATTCGCTTCAACACTAACAGCAATTTTCTGCATATCCTCCAAGGTAGGCGGATCTCTATCTCACAATGAATAAGCCATCTCCGGATCAAAGCCATCCGGGAATTTGAGAAGTGCTGATTTTCTTGACGGTCTCAAATCATCGGGAATAGCATTGTACACTGCATTAAATCTGATTATGTAGTCTTGAATGGACTCACCATGATTACGCTTGAGGTTGTTGTATTCGGCATTAATCTGAAGCGGATCCTTTTTGATTTCCCATCGATCTAGAAACTACCTCTGAAGTGCCTCTAAGGTAGCAATGCTCCGGGCTGTCAAACCTCTGAACCACTTTCTTACTTCACCATCAAATGTTTGTACAAACAAACGCATAGTTACATCCTCTTCATCTATCTCATATAGATCAAAGAAAGTCGTCATTTTGTCTATATGTTGCTGAGCAGAAATACTCTGTGGAGTGCCATCAAACATGGGAATTTTACTCTGATAATCGGCTGGCATATCATGCTGATTTTGGGGAAGAGCAAGAGGAGCAAATCGGGCAGCCATTGCTTTAGGTAGATTGGGTCTAGGAGTAGCAGGTGGAGTAAGTGTAGCTGTAGTATGAGTATGAGGAGGAGAAGTGGTATGGGATGTAGAGGGCGAACCAACTGTAGATTCTGGATAAGTGATTATAGGAGAAACAGAAATAAAAGGAGGATTGGACTGCTCATGCGCCGTGATAGTGGATCCAATATGAACAGATATAGTTTCAACGAACTCAGCAAGATTAGTAGCGTGAATATCTGACTGAAGAGATCTTAGGATGAAATTGTCAACCAATTTATTGTGTCTCTCAACTTCAAGGGCAGCTGCAAAATCAGGGTTGGGAACTAGAGAATCAAGTGCACTTTCAGATTTAGTTTTGAACAAGGACAACTCAAAACTCTCGTCAAAATCAATGTCTTCAAGATACTCAAAAACAGCTGGACATGAATGAGATTTGAATATATGACCAGAATCTGAAGCCAGTTTGGATATCAAGGAACAAATAGCCAATCAGCCTGTGAAAACTCTTAACTAATCATCCAAAAGTTCAGAGTTTGCAAATATACTGGGGCAAAATGCAGATGAAGTGTTACATTCACTAGCTCACGGAGGTCGACTGAAGCAGCGTTTATCTACTTGCGCTGATGCAAAGCAAGAGCGTTTTCGAAGGCTACCTGGCGTATCTTCAGACTCCGTCTAAGACTTATGAAATAAACACATCAGTCAGCAAACAATTTGTTCTTCCCCAGTATGGTCGCCAATATGTTAGCGCTTGAAATTTCACCTCAGGCTGAAAAAGGTAAACTCCAAGGCAACATCAAACCACTTAGCCTCGTAGCTAGCCCTACGGGGCAGGAGAGGGCTCTCTCCGGTCTATCTCGGTAAAGATCTTCAACGGGCGAGATAACCAATAAGGAAACACTGATTTTAGGCTAGTAAACTGATAAAAAGGTTTGAATTGGGAAGTTTTAGGATTTTGGTGGAAAATCGGGGAAAGGCAATTTTGGGTGCGGGGATTGGACACAGTTTTTGCAGGGGGTTCTTTGGGGCAAGGTAGGAGACTGTATTGATGCCTTTGAATTAAGTGAATGGATAGGAATGACCGGTGAGGGGCTAAAGAGAGCAAGAAACCTTCAAGAGTTCTCTTTAGACAGATGAAAACATAAATATTAAGCAAACTTAAAAGCAGAGCATGGCAATCATGAATTCTACTTTAACACTTCATTTGCCTAATTTGCAGAAGGAAAAGTAAGGAGATGATTCACATAAAAAACTTACAAGTACAAAGAGAAACACACCATCAATACATGTAACCACAGGAATCCCAAAAAGGACTGCAAAACCTTGGTCTTTCTTCCTTTGCCAAAATTGCAGAGATACAATGAGTAATACAATAGAGCTTTCTCCCTCAAGAGTCCAACCATGAAAATGACCAAGAAAGTACATAATATAGGAAATCTAACATCTTTCCTTGCCTCTAGGGGTTGAGCTCACTATCCTAGGAGCTGTTTCAACCAATTCTAAACTGAGCACTGAAAACTAGGCAGTCAAAACAACTTGCCTCTATAAGCTAGGAAACCAATTCATTCATTAAATTTTTGCCTATCTCATGAATGAATCTTCTAGAAGAGATAAATAAGTGTCAAAATATCATAAAATTACATCATTTACAACAAGGAAGATCAAAATCTACTCCAAAAAGTCAAATCCAGTCAAAACTGCGTTTTGCTGAGCTGTAGGTGAATTTCTGTGAAAACTGCCCAACACGTCGCGCCCTGATCCTGAATGCGTCGCGCGCCTTTGGAGCTGCTTTTGAGGCACTTCCAGGTGTCCAAATGAGGAAAAAGTGGGCTTGCTGGAAAGGCCTGGATGTCTACTTTCCGACCCAAGTGGAATTTCTTAATTTGGTGGCCATTTGCCCCTCCAAAATCGCAATCTCCCAAGACTGCTTCCTGTGTGTCAAAAAGGTGGCAGAAAGTCATTTTTTGCTTGTTTTTTGACCTTCTGGAGGCTCAAAATTTGATGAAATCTCTTGGTAATTGCTGAGAAGGTGTATCTTTGCATGAAAAATCTGAAAATGCTGATTTTTCCTGAAATGGAGTTGGCCATCGAAAGGGTCGCGCGCGGCACGCGACGTGTTGGTGGAGAAAACCTGTTTTTTGCCCAAAAATTCACAAGTGACCCAAAAATGCTCAAATTTTTTTGAAATTTGTGCTGGAGTTAAGTCATTTAGCATCATGCTCCTTCAAGGAAGCCTCAGCCAAGATGTGGAGGGGATCGGGCCTTTTCCTTCGTTTTAGTGCTTTGGCCAACCGTCTTTGGAGCACCTTCATTCTTGCTTTGCATACGTGCATTCGGGCCCAATAGTGGTTCTTCATGTTCCGGAGCAGGTCCTTATCTTTGTTGGCCTTGGCCAGCAACCTCTCCAAATGAGCATTGACCTGGAGAAGCATAGCCTCTCGCTCAACGGGTACCAAATCACCGGGTCTCTTACGAGCCAAGTTGCGGTCTTCATGGATCCTCCGCAACTCATCAAGAGTGTGCTCATCTTCAAGTTGCTTGTTGCACTGCTCTAAGTAGGTGATTGTCCAATTTTCCATTTCCAATCTTTGCTGCAACGAGTCATTTTCAGCCCTTAGGTGCTGGATGATCTCCTTTGGCTCTAGGCTAGGAGAACTGATATCAAGGTCAACAACATCTATGCCTGGATCACCTGATGGACCATCATCAATATTGGGCTTCTTGCCTTTCTCCTGTACCTGTGCTGTTGTCGGAAGTGAGGCCCCTTCCACCTGGTGTGGAGATAACACTCGCGGTGCTGATGAAGAAGGCGAGACCCCTTCCACCTGGTGTGGAGAAAATACTCGCCTAGCTGATGCAAATAAGGCCCTATGGCCTTTCTGATATGTGACCCATGGAGGGGAGCTGACATGTCTGGTCTCAGGAATATCATGCTGCTGTGAAGGCCCTCCCTCCTCATGAACAACCTCAGGGGGTGATGATGCTGGTGCTGTGAAAAAATCTCGAGAGATAAAATCCTCCCATGGGATACCCTGCTGAGCCAACTGCGTTGCTGTGCTGGGCTCTTTCTCTGCATCAAGGGCACCATCTTCTCAATATTCCGGCACATGAAAAATGGTATGTTCATCATCCGTACCCATGTGAAATGCATCAACAAGCGAATATGGTACGAATACAAACATGAAAATCTGCCCTCACAGGTGAAATAGCGCATGATGAGCCTCATCAAGGGAGCATACTCATCCCTCAAAAATCTGAAAGGAAATACACCAGTCATGTACCTCATGTAGGCAGGTTTAATGTAGGGCTCATACTGAAATCTGTCCAATAGTTTGCGCTTGTTCCACTCTTCTCCCACATTGGGTATCCCTGTTGCTTGAGCAATAATTTCAGATGACAATATAAAATCCACCCCTGCAAGATTTACATGCCCATCATGCAGATGCAAAACAAACAAGCGGACCAATTCCCTATGGTGCTGAATTTGAGAAATCCTCTCGCAAAATTCATAACATGAGAGGTGGCGGAAACATGTGACTGCAAGTGGACAAGCCTGCAAATAGGTCAAAGAGGTGGGCTCCTCTCTCACATGGTGACCACTCTTACCACCCCTGTGAGGCCTCCTTTGTACCTCAACCTCTGGTGTTGACTCACGGTCATCACTTTGCTCATAGTCGGTTTCGGTTTCTGACATGGTTTCAAGAGCAAAGTGGCTGAAATGTACTGCTGCTTCTGCTAAAAAATCTGCTGTTTTAATTGTTGAAATGTTGTTTCAAGGGGACAAATAACACAAGGGAGATGTTAGGGAGGGGAGACTTTTAAGGGAAATTAGGGAAAATATATGAAATAGGGAATTAAGGGAAGGAATCATGACATATACACCATCACACAATTATAATTTGCAAGGGTTTTATGGGAGATAGGGTTTAGGGTTATATTATTGATTTTTAGGAATAGGGGTAGGGTTTTAGGGCTTTTGGTATTTTTGGTAGGGGGATTAGGTAGAAATGATATGGGAGGTGGTAAAGGGATGTGGGGAAAAAGTGGGGGTGAAAAGGATGACCTTGAAAACAACAAAACAAACCCTAGCTTTACTAGCACTTTGACATTCTTAAGCAAATACACATGGACTCCTCATTTGAAAATAATGGCTTTTAAATACATTCTCATGCTCTTTCAAGCTTTAGCAAACAATACATTTTGATGATTGGAGGCCTACCTGCAACCTTGAAGAAATTTGGGGTCGTTTTGCAGTTTACAGGCAATTTTTTGTGGATGAATTCCCAACACGTCGTGCGCAGGGCTGGACGGGTCGCGCGCGCCCAACACGTCGTGCCAGTGATTTTTTTCCAACTGCTATGACCCCCTTGACGCGTCGCGCCTGCCCAACACGTCGCGCGCAGGTCTTGACGGGTCGCGCGCGGGCTCTGTCTGCAATTTCGCCCAATTTCTCTCCAAATCGCTTTTCACTATTGCTTTGAGGCAAATGATGATCAAATGGAGGGAGGGAGGGGCTTTATAGGCTTGATTTAAATTAATTTCCCCTCAAACCCTCTTTCTAATGTTTATAACTTGACACTTTTTCAAAATTTAAATGCTGCTGACTTTATGGTTTCCTTTTGTCCTGAAATTGGTTGAACTGATGCTTTTTCTTGAAAATTTTTGCAGGGATAGCTTCTGAGGAATCTTGGAAAAGGGGACCAGGGCTGCATGCTGACTTTCGAAGTATTTTGAATTTTTACAACTTTTTACAAAAATGAGAAAATGACCTTGTCTTTAAAAACAGGGTTTTTAAATCCAAGGTGAAAATTAGCTGTACAAGATGAAATCTTTTGAAGAAATACTTTGATAGTCATCCCTCTGGCCTGCTGGGCATTTATTGACTTTTAAAGACATGACCTCAAAGACAAATTGGACCTAAACCCTAGACCTAGGACTTTTGATCTCAAGACAAGACAAGAAACCTTGAAAGAGTTTATTGACTGAAACAACTTGATCTAGCAGTGCCAAGAGGGGAATAAAGACACCAGCTCCTCCATCAGGGTTATGGCATGCCTAATGGAATGCAATGAGATGACACTGATGAGACACCTACTTATGCAAATGCAAAGAGCTTTGATCGCTGATAGAGGGCTACTAGACCGACTCTAACACACCCCATGAGCTCTTGTGAAGTCTTTTCACCCTTTCGATTGTTTGACCAATGGTCATATTTTGGCATATTGATTACTTTGTCATGTTTGAAATCTTGTTTTGGTGAGTTTGGAGGTTTTTCTTGGTGTGTTTGGGTTGTCTTCTCTATGTCAACATCCGTCATACTCACACATAAAGTTGTAAGCACAGTCGCGCAAGTGTTGACACGTTCGTCTGAAGGTCTATATCAAGTGTTGCACTTGTTGCTTTTAGCTCTAAGATAGTTTCACTGAGGGAATGTTTTGTCTTGTTGTACTGGTCATTTGTGTTGTCTGGTTATCGAAGTATGCTAAGTGTATGATCACAATTTCAAGTATGCACAAGTTTACTTGCGTTCAACACTTAGCTATTTTCCTGAAAATATTTCCAACCGAACAGCCTTCTTCCACTAGATCCTGATTGAGCTACAATTTGAAATCCAACCCTCAGTGACCTTGCTTCATTTCCCAAAACTGAATAGTGCTTGAGGCTTTCCTTCAGGTTAGTTGCACTGCGCAATCCCAGAAGTGAGTAGCCTGTCTTCCTCCCAGATCTGCGTAGAAACTGTCTCCATGTCCAAACTGAACTGTGAATTTCTCAAACACAACCATCAAGCCTCATTCTGGTCTTCGAGAACCTTGCACTGCACCAAGACCTGGGTCTTCATTGATCTCCAAAACTTCACAAACATGTTCTGCTGGTCCTTTGTTGTCTTGCTCTGCACAACCTTCAACAACTGTGTAAGCATGTCCAACAGGGCTCCTACTTCCTGTCCTGCACTGATCTCAAAAACTGTGCAGACATGTCCAGCTGGTCCTCTGCTACCTTGATCTACATTGCCTTTAGAAAATGCACAGACATGTCTAGCATGCCCTCTGCTTCCTGTCCTTCGCTGTTCTCTAAAACTGCACAGTCATTGCTAGCAGACCCTCTATTGTTTGTCTTGCAATGTTTTCCAAAAATGTGGAGTCATGCTCAGCAGGTCCCTTGTAGCCCTGTCATGCCTTTCTCTTGAAAAATACGCAGAACTGCCCAGTAGGTCCCCTGCAGCCCCATCTTTCCTTCCATCCAGGAACTGGAAGAAGTGCCCCTCAGGGTCCCAACTTGTAGCTGCCACTGGTGTCCTTCACATAGCAATTATGCCTCCTAGTGGTCACTACATAGTTGTTCTCGACAATGCAGGCTGTCCTCCCGGAGTTCCTCATTCCAGCCTGAGCTACACTCTGCGTTGTCTCAGTGATTTGTCCTCCCTCCCTGTCATCCGAAACATGATAACAACACATCATGCTAGATGAGAAGGTTTTGGATTTGATGTCATCCCATAATTATTGAATTGTAGGAACAAGTACATTGATATATCATGGAGAGACGACAAATGGGATAAAAAAGGACTGCACATGCTAGAAGACTTGCTTGCAGCTGGACGGACGTACCAAACACATCAAGCAACAAGTGAAAGGAACATATGCATTGAACCATTGTGCAAGACCAAGACCATCTAAGACCCCACAACACTATGCCATGTGGAGGAGAATACAAAGCACACCAAGAGTACATCCATCACTCAACATCGCATCAACTTGACATAGACACGACATTCAGCTAGAACATGTCAACAATGTCATGAGCTATCTTGGCCACATCACCACTATAGGCCATATCCATTGTAACTAAATGTAATGTAAAGTGAAGTCCAATGGACACACACAAGAAGTTGAAGAGTCATGTCAATTGAAAAGTCATTGGAAGTTGAACGGTCATGAGGGAAGTCCAAGGGTCACAAGGGCTAACCATCACCCTTGGTTATATATATCCCCTCATTGTATGAGCAAAGGAATTTTCACCTTAGCTCCTCCCACATAGACTTGAGAATCTATAATCTATTCTTTGTGGAGCGAGGAGTGGCTCCAATGTCCCACTACTGGGACTAGTGATGTATGGTGTATAGATGTGTCTTGGGACTTTTGCTTGATTCAGAAGCCTATTAAGGCTAGCACATTTTCACACCTATTTTGTAGATGTTTGTAAGACTACTCTTTAAACATTTGGAATGCATGTTTTCTTAACCTGTACTAATATAGTTGAACTAATTTGGTTATTTTACTACTTACATTGTTGAAGATGTGTTGTATTTCTTGTCACTACTGTCTCATCCCTCTGGACTACTCCACGGGACACTAGACAAACCACCTTTGTGTATTGGCTATCACTGTTGTCACATCTTTGTGGACTACTCTGTGGGATACTCGACATACCATTTTTTTTTCTAGTTATAATGATCGTCACATCTGTGTGGACTACTCCGCTGGGGGGTTTGTGTGTGTTGTCCCCTTCACATCAGTTTTCATGACTGCCACATCCACTGTGGACTATTCTGCTGAGTGTTGGACAACCCTTTTTGGTTCACATGTGTCTCTTCCTCCATGGTACTATTACCTCTCACTTGGAGGCTAACTTTACTCTCCCCTTTATAGTAAGATAACCTTGACACAATTACATTGCGCACTCACTAGGCACACATACCTTGCTATTTGGAGACACCAGCATAACACTCTCATGTGCTGATAGATAGAGCCAAGGCATATCTCTAAGTAAATGGAAACCGGGCAATCATACTAGATGTGACTCCTACACCAAACGGTGTGAGGTCTAGTTAGGACTTCATATCGGGGAGATCCCCTTTATTGGTGGGTCCAACACCATCAACACTACATGAAGCAAGTTTGGAAAAGAAAAGGAATAATATACGATTTAAATTATTATTATTAATCTCAAGGAAATGTTTTGTGATACAGGTGAGATGATGATATATCCAAGAAGGATAGATGGTGGTTGTGAAGTTAAAAATCCTAAGGACAAGGTCATTGTGGTGATACTGGAATCCTATGACATACATTGATCACCATGTGTTATGTTATGACAAATGTGTTGTGCTATATAGATCAAGCTAGAGGGATGCCTTGGATTTAAGACTCCATAAGTCTCGATACTCTTCTTGTGTAAAGAAGCCTTGCCAAGGAATGCATTTCGAAGGGAGTGGGGATGTAAAGAAGGGTATTCTTGAACTTGGAAGGTGTGTGACTACAAGGGAGAGGAGAATTGAATGAAATGATTTCCAAATGTTTATGTACATACTCATTTGGATCATGAATGCATTGTGTGTGTCCAATAAAACAACGAGTTTAGCTTATTCCTCAAAGAATCCTTGTGAAGTAATGGATAATAATGCAAGAATGTGTTGGAATGCCATGAGGTGTAGAGGTAACTATATCGTGAAAAATGAATGACATTGATCAAAGTGGCAACTAAGGACATGTAAAATGTTTCTAATATGAAAGTGGCATATCCCTTCTTCTGCATAGAATGGTTCTACAAATATTAGAACATTGAGGACAATGTTCCTTAAGGGGGGGGGGGGGGGGAGGGGAATGTGACACCCCTTTCATCACCCCAAATTTTTTAACATAATTAAGAACATATAATACTGGGGTGTCAGCATAGATGCTATTATGTCAAACTTTATTACAAGATGTAATGTTTATTTTTATTAAAAAAATGCTAGATTTGAATAAAGGGGACAACCAATAAATTGTTATTCCTTTGGAAGGGGGAAGTTGAATTAAGTGTAAAAATATATGGATGAATATTTTCCTTTGATGTGATTATTAGACTTCCCAAGAAGTTGAAAGGCTGGGAAGATGAATGGTCAAGGTGTGATTATAAAAATAAGAGGGAGGAAAAATCAAGGTGTTATCCTTCTTGTTTCTTAAGTTTCTAGTTTTTCTCTCTTCTATTACTCTCTCATACATGTATTTGTCTCAATCATAAATTTGAATTGGAAAGAGAGTTGGTGGAAAAAACTAGAGAGGTTCATACCTTATGAATAGTTAAGAGTTGTGAGTGAAAAATTATGTGACAGGAAATGAGTGTGTTGCAACACCTTTTCTTTGGACTAGATGACTTTGAGGACTAGGAGTTGTCTTGTTTGTGTGTGGCACATATATAGCTAAAGAGGGGAGGACCAAGGGATTACATATATCATAGAAGGACTCCCTTGTGTCATGCAAAATTGCATGTTTATTTTGTGAATGTGATCCTGGTCAAAGATGGAAAGGCTGATCACTGGATTTTCTTGTGTGTCTGTGAAGGAGAATGACCTTCACTTTTTGCGTTAAAATCTGTTCTGAATATGGGTGTGTAAAATAACCCATCTGAAAGTTGGTTGAATCCCTGTGAATGATATCAAAAGAAAGAGTGGGTCATTATGGTGATTATTACTAAGATAAATTGGTAAACCACCTTGGTGCTTATTGTAGGTACAACTAATAAACCACCTTGGTGATTGCTATTAGAGGGGAATTCATAAACCACCTTGATAGTGGAATTCATACACTAAGCATTAAACTAAGCTTTTTGTATGAATTCCTTGAGTTAATATATCCTTAAGGAATCAATATATGGCATAGGGTGGCCACTTGTGAGAAAAATTGCATCATAGCTAAGCCTATGGTGGGGTGGAATGTGGCTCACACTACTTGAGTTTCAAGTATTTTTTTGGTTTCAATAAATAAATATTTATTTATGTGCTAATGATATTTATAGCATAAATGGTTTAGTGACATGCATGATTGTTTAATTTATCTTTTCAACAAGTTTATATGTACATAATTTACCTACAAACAAATTTATTATAGTTGTAGCTGTTATACTATTTGGTTGTAGCTTTTTATATGAATTAAATTTTGTAATAAAACTGGTTGAGGAAGATATGCTTCCTAAATTCTTCTTTAAATAGCTCATATTGGAATCTATGCTATAAATTTTCTTCTAGGATGTTCCAAAAGATAAAACTTGGACCATAGTGAGGGGAAATCTTGATGATCATCTGATCCAACTTTCAAATCTTGGGTCATGAATTTAAGGAAATATAATCATAGGAATTTGGGCTTCCAAAATGCATCTTTAAATGGACCATGTTGGGATTTCTACTATAAATTTTCTTTTGGGAGGTTACAAAAGCTAAAACTTGGACCATAGTGAGGGGAAATCCCAACGATAATCCTAATGATCATCTGTTCCAACTTTCATATCCTTTATTAAAATATTTTAGGAGATATGATAAGAGGAATTTGAACTTCCTTGATGATCCTAAAATCATGCATCAAATAGGTCATGTTGGAATTTATACTATAACTTTTCTTTTGGGAGGTCCCAAAAGCTAAAACTTGGACCATAGTGATGATAAATTCCACTGATCATTTGGCTCAATTTAAGAACATGGACTACTATAATTTAGGAGAGATTCTCTGAGGAAGTTTCTATATTAGTTTGCATGCAAAGTGTTTGAAGAAATGCCTAAATGGTTTAATGATTCATTCCATACAAACTATTTGATGAAATGCCCCAATGAAAATGTTGCTTTGTGTATGGGGATAATATTGCTATATGTTAGCATTGTTGTATGATAATACTATTAAAGTTTATCTGTATGTATTTGCATGCAAAGCATTTGAAGAAATGTGTTAAATATGTTTTATTTTGATTTGCATAAAAACTATTTGATAAAACACCTCAAAGACAAAAATTAAAAGTTGCATGATTTTGTGGTGTATTTAAGTTAGTATGTTACAAGTGAAATTAGAGCAATGTTTCTTATTTAATTTCATATAAAATGTTTGAAAAAAAATTCTACATGAAAAGACTACTTAATTAGTTGTATACAAAGTATTTGAAGAAAGGTTTACATGGTAAGTGTTTGACAAAATGTATGAGAGATGAAAATCAATTTTTTGCAAGTGTGGTTACGATAAATTCAACAAGGTTAGTATCTGAGCTTATGGTCAAGCTAGTAAAAAGAAAAGGAAAATTTTGGATACCCTATAACCTCTATAAGTCATTGAGGGATCTGGGTATGTGACAGATAACATCTTAAAATTTTTGGGCATGTTCTTTGAGAAGCTATTAAAAAAAAAGAAGAATATTTTAAACATTTTTTCCTAAGAACCAATACAAAACACCATCTAAAGTTAGTTGATACTTACCTAATGACAAAGTTAATGCAAAATATCATTCCAATCATTTATCATGTGAGGAAAATAACTACAATCAAAGTTTAAAACACTCATTTAATCGATTTTCTTCTCTTCTAAATTATTTATAAATAGATAAAATGTTTCCAACCCTTTTGTATCTAGTGTGAAAGCATTTATCATAAACGTAAGTACGATGAGACTAAAAACTCAATTTGATCAAATATCATATATGCAAATAAAACTTTTCACAAACTTGTAGAGAGTTCTTCTATTTTGAGACCTAATTTATCAAAAATGATGGGATATGCTATCTGTTAGTGCTTATCAGTCATGTCAGTCACTAGTGATCAAATATGCTATTTAAAAGTTTTTTTGCTAGGGTCTTAGGTAATTTTTTTACGGTTACGGTAGGTCTTCCAATAGAATTTGATCATTCGTTGGTGTGTCTAGGTCATCACTACTCCCTTGGTCTGCAAAGTCACCACCCTAATCATGGTCATGTCATTATTTATTATCATAAATCTAAATGTTGGTCTAGGTCATCATTGTGGTCTTGAAATCATGTATGGTTGAAAAGTCCAAAGTTTCATAAAGTAGTTAAGAGTAAACCTAGTCTCATAATTTTCTTGTGTCATCCATATCCAATGAGGGTCATGTCATCATTATTTTCACTATCATGGGAGTTAGTGAATTTAGGTAATAAAGTGTTAAAGTGCAATGGCTCACGTTGAGATCATACTTTCTACTTCAAGTAAGATTGCTGCAAGTGCTTTTTAGTTACAAGTTACTATAATCAAGTATGTTTGATGTCATCTATCAAATAAAGCCTCCCAACACATCTAACTACCTCCTGAATTCTCCCCTAAGATTTTCCCATGCCTATTCCCCTCATTTCCTTTACTTTCCTGCAAACCCTAGCATATTGCTACAATTTTGACACTTTCCTAGGTTAGGATGGTTTTTTCCACTTTTTCAACCTTTCCCCTCACTAATTCCCTAAAATTTCACCTCCCTACACTCTCTAACATACATCCCTACCTCGCAACATTTCCCCAAGAATTTAGACACTCTCAAACCCATTTATCTTCCTCCATTCACAAAACTGCCCCAAATCCCCTGTTTTCCTAACGCTAAACCCTAATTCACTTTCCACAATGGATCCAGAGATTACAACCATTGATCAAAGGAAGAATAAAGGAGGTCAGATTATCAGGTATGAACCCACCAAAGCACAGGATATCATGGCTTCACCATTTCTCAAGAAGTCATTCCAAGATGTAGGCTGCCTTATTTTCTTCCAAAAGATTGAAGAACTAGGTTTTAGT
The DNA here is from genome assembly GCA_031772625.1 of Pinus tabuliformis. Taxonomy (NCBI): domain Eukaryota; kingdom Viridiplantae; phylum Streptophyta; class Pinopsida; order Pinales; family Pinaceae; genus Pinus; species Pinus tabuliformis. Next base: position 1,409,289,470 of record CM062818.1, on the reverse strand, counting down.
GATAAATTAATAAGCACCTTTGCCACCAGTCGACGGAGGGATAAGGAAAATATTTTAGGGGTCACTTTTACCATTTCAACAGAGGTGATTGGCATCATTTTTATAGTTTTGTGATCATTTGCTAAGGTTTACATTGCACACAAGGAAAATTCTACTTCAAAATTGGTTTCTAAAGTAAGGGCGTTGAATTTGACAAAAGTGAAAGAGGTTTTTGTCAATAATATACCAAGGAAAAAGAATCCTTCTATTTATTCACAGGTGTTATGATTTGGGATAAATCCCCAAAATATAGTGATCTGAAATGATTGTACATTAAACTGAAGTAGAATTGATTAATGCCATCAGTGAACTGAATGTTAACTTAAGGTGCTTTAACTGTGAGAACTGAATGAAAAGGAATGACTTTTCGACATAATTGAAATATAAGAAACATGAAAACAAAAGTAATAAGCAAAAAAAACAAAATGATACCAGACAACAATATTGATTACGAAGTTCGTCCCTGATGGACTACGTCTCTGGGTCCGCTTTATTAGGATTGAATCTGAGAAGGTCAGTTACATGGAAATTTAACCATACTGATTGTGCACGCAGATGCTTCTTGTCACCGTCACAAGAAATCTCTATGAATTTTCTTTCCAACGCCTATCACGGTTCCCAATTCTGACTCTCGATGCTCCTATTACACTGAAAACAAAACAACCTATATCCTCCAGAATCTGCATACAAAACTCTAAAACCACTCTGATCCCTCTTCAACGAGCCAAACTGTCTTTATAACCCTCCAGATGCATTCGAACTCCTTAGTCTGAGTTTAGGAATGAACAAGCTGACTTTTAGGGTTAATTTAGGGTTTTAGTTAATGAATTAATGTCACATAGTGACATTCAGCACCTAGGTGTAATTAAAATATCCAAAATACAAATAAAAACCCACTTTCGACCTTATTTTAGCCCGAAACATTTAGCGGTTAGCTAACAGGGCAGAGTTGGTGATAGTGGATGTGAATAGATGGAGTTATCCCATGGTTAGGGCTCTAACAGTTCCACTGATTGTTTGCCGTGAGGGTTGGCGGTTGCAGCTAACCCGACGTTAGCATACCACTGTTAACCCTGCCTAACTGTGACTGTCCACCAAATGGTGGAAACAACCCTGACTGCGCAGTGAATACATTTCTGTTCACATGTTGACTTTTACTCTGCTGCGGTCAGGCTCCGATTATAACCCCGACGGTTAACCTGGACACTTGCTACCCGAAGTCAATATCAGTTCACATGATCATGGTCACTGTAGTTCCGTTGCGGTTAGGGAACTATTGAATGCATTTTGTAATGTTTTATGTTTTGTAATGTTTATGTATATGTTTTGCAATGGCTCAAATGGGTTGTATACTTAGGTTAATTCATTTTAATGCATGGTGTAGTTTCTAGGCCAATGTGTTAGGGTTGAGGGTTAGTTTTGAATGGTATGTTTTTCCACCATAGTTTTGTAGTGTAGTTTTATACATTAGATTTAGGGTTTAGTCATTAGACTTTTACACCCTTTGTTAAAAAAGAACCCTTTTACAACAAGTTGTCACAATGTGACATACAAACCCACATGATGATAACCATGGACCATAATTGACAACCAAACCTTGGTGGAACTAACGACGAACACATGTTGACAACCAGGTACCAAACACCATCATTAAACACTATGAAAACTACATCAACCGTTGACAACACCGGACAACCTGAACCAAAACATCACTATCGAAGCTGAAGATATCGGACACTGAATGCTGACGAAGAATATTGGTGAAGTTGATAAAGTTCAAGACCTCATCGACCATGATAATTATAAGACCACTTCGAATTTGAACCATTGAAGACTCCACTCATGCTGGACTGACAAGATCCTCTTGGATCATACATTTTCTACAGAAGAGTTGCTGCACTTCTAGAGTAGTCTTGGGAGATTGAATTTTTAGGTGTGTTGGAGCAGGTGTTTAGAGTGCTTGATGACTACATTGTGTAGCATACATCCCCATATTTCCAACCATACCATTTACAACCCAAAAATCCTCTAGGAAAGCCTCCAAATCACTCTCCAAACTTTTCGCTATGCTTTTGTTGTGAGCACGCTACGCTTTTGTAATTTTTAGCGATAAACTTAAAACTTGGATTGTAAACAAATGAGAATTTTTTTTTGAAGATGGGAGGAGGTTTTTGTTAAAAACATAACATATAACAAAAACCTCTCTCACTTTTTAAAAAGGTTTATGGTTATAGATATATGTCTCCATATTTAAGCCCTATTGTTGTATAAAACCAAATTTTTTTGTCAAGTTTTGAAATAATCACTAGGTCAAAAATGCAACATTCCCCACGCTGCGCTTTTGATGGGGAGCTCTAAATGATATTTGGTTTGGATATTTATATTTTTAGTCACTTTTACATAACTTATATCCCTTTGGAGCAAACTTATAGCACGTCTTGGTGGGTGGAAATGGCAAAAAACTACTCAAAAATCACCTCCCTGCCCTCTTTTTGAAGAGCTCGTTGCGCTTTTGGAGTACCTCTAGGAGAATGAAGTTTTGGAGGGCTAGGAGTAACCTTTTTCAGTGATTGAAGATTATATCATGTATTAGACATCCATATCTATCGTCAACCCTTTTTAGATCATGATTTGGACCTCGGGAAGGCTTCCAAAAGTCACTTCTACCAATTTTGTTGCGCTTTCTCCTGGCATGCTGCACTTTTGCCTGAAACTCCTATTTCTCAGTTTTGTCAGCTAGATTCGAGTTATCATGATTTAATTACTTGTCTTTAATGTAATTATGATGTAATAAGAGGTAAATAATATTTTTAGAGTTATTTTCATGTAAACTTAGGCCTCATTTATGAGAGCAGTTCAATCAAAGTTTAAATGGAGGATTTTTTTTAACCTCCCTAGACATTAGGGTTTTGTTGAACACCTCATGTAATCAGTTCATAAACTGAAGGATTCGACCCTGAGAGAGGGGAAAATGGTTTTGGTCTATATGTATCTAGTTTTCAGTGATAGAACAGGTTGGACATCAGTGAGTTGAAACCCTTGGAGCTTGTACTTCATCACTTTTGCAGAAAATCAAAGGACAGTTGCAGCTATTATTAAGGAATTCTTGTGTTGTGAGTTTGTGATAATTTTTTCTCTCTGTTATAGTTTTATATGAATGATAAATCCATATTCTTTCCATGTCTATGATTTTCAATGATTTTCCTAAGAGGTTTTAAACAAAATTCTTAGTTTTAAGCTCTGTTTTGTTAGGAACTTCATGTTTATGTCACTTTTCTTCTGATAAATGAATTCATGCTTGCCATGCTCATTTTAATATTTTATTTTCCACCCTACACTACATCGAAAAAACCCCAAAGTATCACAAAGGCATACCTACCCTACTCCTTTATATCTCTTGCAGCTGAAACCTTTGATCCTTTGACCTAGTTCCCTGATTTTCACTCCTGATCGAGCAAAACCCTTGAGCCAAAATACCTAGCCTAATATCTTTTTCCTACTCCAGTCACCATTGGTTGTGAGATCATAGAGAGAGCCCTCTCTAGTTTGGCAGGGCTAGCTGCTAAACCCTAAGTGGTCTGAGGTTACCTCTTTCGATCTCCTTTCTTAGCCTTGGGATATTGTGGAGGATAACACCATCTCATCCCTTATTTTCTATTCCATACTCCCTAACTGAATATCGTTCTTACTATCTTCTTTTGGTTTATCCACTCTAGCGAATAATAACTATTTAGATGTTATTTCATGTATATGTCTAATAGTTCCTTTCTCAACAATTGTTTTTTATTCTAGTTTCACATTATCAATTTGAAACAAATATATCATTATGCTTTCTCTTGAGAAAATAAAATGTAGAGAGAACATTTTACATTTTATGTGTCTCATTCAAAAAACATATAAAATAAAAATTTAAATAAGGTACTAACCTATACATTGGATCTATAAGGGGATTCTAAAATGGAGGAAGAAGAGGAAGATAAAAGTTCCTTGTTCATATCATTTAGCAATGTCTCAGAACCATAATTTCCGACCAATTCAATTAGAATAGAATTCGGTTACATTAAATTTATCAATATGGGTTGGTAAACTTGTGAACTATAATGCACAATATATGTTTGGCTTTGGATACTAACTTGAATTATTAAATTATGACTTGAAAGTAAGCTTTTAGTCTATGAAAATTATTGATAAATTAATTGTTTCAATACAACCACAGTTCTAAAACACTTCTAGATCCTCATACCATGTAGATAATTTTATGAAACATTCTACAAGCTCATTAAAATATATAATTGGTAAATGTATTGCTTGAATTTGTTACTACAAATAATAATTTATATTCAATCAGAAAATCCATATGATTAGGGTTTAATGTATTAACAAAAAGAAAACTAAAGATAAAAATTCAATTCAAATATAAGAAAAAAACACAATTGTCAGCAAACTAAATAATATCAAATACAATGCCAAGTGATATTGTTCTAAGCTAAGTATTATGATAAATTGTTAATAAACCCGTATGTTAGTCTAAAAAATAGATATATCTCAATCTACAATGAAATAAGACTAAAATCATACAGGTAAGAGAGGGCACCATGCATCTTTGACAAAGGGGGGCTATCCTAGCATGGTCGCACATGCTAGTAAAACTAGAACTCTTAAACTGTTGTAACTACATACATGAACAATGTATGAAATGAGGCATAAATTAACAGTAAGATATAATTATATTAAGTGAAATAGTGTTTCCATATATCCGACGTTCCCCATCGCAGGATCCATGGGTATTTATACATTTTTCACAGAGACTATTGAGAATATTGTTACAAAGTTATAGAACAAAATAATCATTTCATATTTCGTGGATCTAAAAATTTGTATGAGAAATTCATTATGGTACACATGAATTTCTCATTCAAATCTTTATAAATATCTCAGCTTGATATTCATTGATTTGATCCACTATTTGTACCAAGGAACCCTACTTTAGATCATGTACTCTGCAATTGTTTGACAACATCACTGTAGAGTTTATTGAGCCTCTAAAGTGATGTGGATGGTTGTTGGTTGCGCTCATTAGGTGGAAATACTTCTCTTTTCTTTTCACCATGTCCTTCAAACTTTACTTCTACTGGAACATATCTACAACTATATCAACATGCAATTCTCTTACATAATGGAATGCTAACTACAAAATGTGTGAGTTTCTATAACTATAACATTTTGAATTGTTTTTATAAAGAAACATATAAAACTATAAAAGAATGGACTTATTTACCTTGAAATATTCATTTGAAAACTTTGTAACTCAAATATGATTTTAATGCAAATATGATAACATTTTATTGTGAAATGATGGATGTGGAAAGATTCTATGTATAAAATAGAAAAACTAGGGTTATAAAAATGACAAAAAGAACTTATTTTGGGGCCTTAGAATCCCCCAATTGATGATTTTGCATGTCCTCATGCACAAGAAAAATTGCAAAATTTATGATTTTTCTCCTATCACAACATAGTCTAAGTAGCTTGGATGAGGATCTACAAGTTACTGCCTAAATTTATTTTCTTATTCATAACAATAGACCATATTCACTTCCTTTTTAGGATCTTAACATTTAGATGTTTGATATTTGAACATAACCTCTTATTGGCTTCTTTGAGTTTTAAGTTCTTTCCATGCCAATATTGCATCCTCTTTAAGATCCTCTCATTTTGTGTTTATAGAACTTCATTTTATTTTTTGATATATCTCTCTAGAATCTTCATTTCTCTAATTTATTCTCTTAATTTTTCTACTATATCCTTCTCTTCAAAAAAATCAAATGGTATACTATATGTAGGAGATGACAATGAACTATGAATAAGATATAATGATGGACCATAATTAGGGGAATATCTAGGGGATTGCACCTAGTCTTGTCGCGCCTCCTTCTCAACGGAATCAACATATTCATAGATTTGCTTCCAAAAATTCAGTCCAAGTGGGCTCAAATCTCACTAATTGTGCTATCCTTGACGTTTAGGAAGTCTAAGTCCTCAAATCTACTCTATTCTCCCTGTTTTCTCAGGATAATATGGAGTAGAGGAGGAATGATGGAAGGAAATGAATAGAAATGGAGTGAAAAGTTGGTTAAGTGGAAGAAATTGAGTTCGGGTTGAAATAATGATAGGAAATTAAATCCATATCACAAAATTATTAAACCTTATTATTCATTGATGAGATCATAAAGTAAATTCCCAAACAATTTATTCAATGATGCAATGGATTAAAATATATGACAAATCATACAAAGTGGGTAATCGTGAAACACATGTTATCATATTTATGAACAAGGATTTTAAATTATGCCTATTTGGAGTTTAGGTTAAATTCCAAATGTCTATATATTCTATGTTTTATATTTTCCTTAATCAAAACCACTAAAATGGTTGCCTTATGTTACCTTTGGTCGAATTTAATCAAATTTTTGTTCTTGTAACATAACTTCTTGATGTTGTTGAAAAATTTGATGTCGATATCTTGAAACTCCTCCATATTCTCGTATGTATGTCTTCTAGAAATAAATTTGATAAATCTTCTAACTAATGAGATCCATATCTGAATTGATTTTGGATATCCATCAATTTTAAGGACTTTTCAGTAGTTATAGAAAGTGACCCTAGTTATAGAAAGACTGAAAGCTAGAAAAGATTTGTTGTAGATCATAATTCTTTTAAATTGAGCTGAAGGAAACTGTAAAGCCTTTAGGTCGAAATCCTTTGATGCTCTGTTTGCTATCGCTATCCATTTCTTATTAATTTAAATTTTGAAAAAGGCTTTACATGCTGAAGATGAAGGCTATAAAAAGTGAATTGAAACTTCTTGAACAAGAGCTAAAAAGAAAGGGAATTCTATCTGCCAATGACTGGTTTTCAGATATAATTTCTATATATGCCATCACCCTGGTTTTCATAAGGAAGAAAATAAAATTGAGTTAGGAGAGGGAGAATAATTTTCCCCATTCACCAACTCCATCTCTGAGTGTTGAAGAATATTTTTAACAAATTCTTCTCTTGTTAAAGGCTTATGATAAAAATTCAATCTATGCCCATTAACAAGAAAAGAGATGCCCTCCTCATCAATAGTATTTATTTGAATTGATCCATTATCATATATTTTCTCTATTTCATATGGACCTAACCAGTGTGTTTGAAGCTTTCCTTTAAAATATTTAAATCAAGAATCAAATAGGAGGGCCCAATCACCTGGTTTAAATTTATTCAACTTGATAAAATTGTCATGCCATTTTTTCCTTTGTTGATGGATGACATTGGTTCTTTAAAGTGCATATTTTCGAATCTCATCCAATTCATTGAGTTGAGCTAGCTTTTTCTTTTGTGCATCTAAGAGATCTAGTCCCAATATTGTTTTTGTTATAAAGGTCTTTATTCGAAATTCTATGGGAAGCAAAATTTCCTTTCCATATACAAGTTCATATAGTGTGTGATCCATAATGTTCTTCCATGTAGTTTGATATGCCGAGAGTGCTTCCAAAATCCTATATGGCTAGTCCTTGTGATATCGCTAAACTATCTTGGTCAAAATGGATTCAAGGAATTTTTTATGATTGATTCCACTTGCCTGTTGGCTTGTGGGTGATATGGAGAATACTTTAAATGTTTAATCTTGTACTACTCCATGATCTTCTCGACCAGCTTAGATGTAAATTGTGCACCTTGGTTTGTAAAAATCTCTCTTGGAATACCAAAATGAGTGAATATTTCCCCAAAAAGAAAATTTACACCAACATTTTCAGTAGTATAAACTAAAGGCTTAGCTTCTACCCATTTTGTTACATAATCTATATAAACAATAATATGCCCTTTTTGTCTATATACTGCAAAAATTGGCCCTACAAAGTCTAGATCCCATTTTTCAAATGGTTGTATGAGTACCTAAGGTTGTAGAGGAATTTCATCTGCTTGAAATCGTCTTCCCATTCTCTGACTTCTATCATATCTTTTGACATATTCATTGGCATCCTTGAAAAGGGTAGGCCAATAATATCTAGAAAGAAGGAATTTATACACAGTTCATATTTCAAAAAAAGTTCCTCTACATGGTTCATCATGGCATGGTTTTAATATGTAGTTAATTCATCTTCTCTTACACACCTTCTAATTATTAGAATAGGTCCAGTTTGAAAATTTTCTCCACCTACCCAAGAGTATGGTGCAATAAGTTTGAAAATATTTTGTTTTTCTCTTCTTGTTAATTGTTGAGGTAGCTTCCTTGTGGAAAAACATTCACAATATTTGTACACCACAAAGTTTTAGTACCAATTGCAAATAAACGTTCATCAAAAAAGATATCATATACATGAACTAATATATTTTCATTTGGATTCTAGAAAGGAAATAGTCTACAATATCTTCCTTTCCTAGTCTATCCAATATGATAATATCAATAACAAGAGCTATCTAGTAGCCCTACTTTTATTTATAGGTTTTTCCATTAAATATCTAATATTAGAATGGTCAGTGTAGATAAAAGTGTCATATCTAGTGATAATGTATGAATTTATTTATGGCATGAACAACTATAAGAAAATCCTTTTCAGTTACAATATAATACAACTATATAGGTGTTGGCTGTGGACCATGATTATCTTCCTGATTGTTCAGAGGTTTTTGTTTCAATCACGTTGGATCCCTGTTCCTAATGAGGCGACAACACCACCCATTTAATTGTCATTAGGTGGGGCGACGATAGGGTCCAGGGGGGCAGTGCCCCCAAAGCTAAAAATAGATGAAAATTTTCCTTGTAAAATATTATAATTTTGTATTCAATATAGGTTGTTCATTAAGCGGATGATCTAATGGTAGAAATTATGTTTGTTTAGGTTTTTTTTCCCTAGAAGGCAACCCTTGGTTTATATGAGGGAATTGTATTGTGATTGTGTATTATTATTCTAAGCAAGAGAGAGAGGAGGTTGTGTGAGAGCAAAGGGAAAATTACAACAGAACTCTTGTAGCTTGTATCTCTTAATGCTGCTGGATAATATACAAGGAAGGACTTGTTGTTTCTTTGTGGATGTAGCCCAAATTGGGTGAACCATGTATATATGTGTCTCTCTTGTTTTATGCATTTATGCATTTGTGTTTTTGCAATATGTGATGTATTTCGTTGCTCCATTAATTAATTTATAACAAGAAGAGTCAAATTTTTACTTTTTTAATAGATAGCATAAGGATTTTGATGCTATTTTTTTTCCTAGGAAAGCTCCTAAATCTATATCTGAAGCATATGTAAAAATGTGAAATGGGAGAGACCAATTTGGTCCTCTTAAAATAGGTGATTCAGAAAGGTCTTGTTTTAAAGTGTCTAAAGCAATTTGACATGAGGGATTCCAACAAAATGCATTGTCTTTGATGAGTAATATTATTCATGTTTCAATTGACCACTGGATGGAGTATGGTCCTCGAGGCTTTAGCCTTCCAGCATCGTGCTCTGATCTCTTTCTAGAATGAGCGTGTTTATAATTGATGAGGTCTCTGGTGTTTCACCTAGACTATGTCTATATTTATTTGATGGTGAACCATGATGATGTTGACGTTGGTGATATTGATTATGATGCTTATCTTAATATTGATCCTTGCTTATAGAATCTATCAACTTTAGAACATTTGAACAGTAATCATGAATAATTCCCTAGTTAAGAGGGAGTGTCGAATTTTGTAACTATGGTCGATATTCATAATGTATATTTTCATCATTATGTACTTATTGTACGCATGTTATTCATGATCAAAATAAATTATATTATATTTCAAATAAATTATGAAAGACATGTTATTCATGACCTTTGTAAAAGAATAATTTTCAGTTTTCAATTTGTATTTTTCCCTCCACAAGAAACCAAGTCGAATCCTCTAAATGATCAATTCGACTCAACCCTTTATGGCACCCATTCGATCTCATGATTACTATATATTGGAGTCACTCATCCTCCTCTCTATCATAATTCGATCTAAGCATAACAAAGTAATATGTTCTAGCCATACGAAGCAAATCAAGGAGCATAACAAACGATATTAAAGAAGCATCTCGAGGACAAATTTATCTTTGCGAAGAAGTTAAATTCTATGATATATCTATGTGCAATAATGATGAATACATGTGGTTAATTTATGTGCAAGAAGGACAAAAAATTGTGATTCATCTCTATGCAAGGGGGGTTAAATATTTGTGATATGTATATGTGGAAAAAGGGTGAACATATTTGGTTCATATCTCTGTAAAATTGTGACATCTCATGTGATCCATCTCCATGGAAAAATGAGCTGAATTCTTTGTACTGTTGTGGTTACAAAACTTGTTGTTTTGTGAGTGTTGACTTGGATTCTTGGTGAGAGGTTGATCTTGTCATCCATGTTGGTCAATTTTATATCATCTTGACTTTGGTATCTCTCTTGTTGGATTGATTCTATAAAGGAAGGATTGTTGGGCTTTTGTCCCTAGTGGGTTCTCCTAGGATAAACTTTGTCTTGTTCTTGTGCATTGAAATATCTTCTTTCATTCTATTGTTAATGGTTAAATTTATGAAGTATAATTGTTTGATGAAGAAGTTGTGAATGCTAAAAGAAGACATATTATAATCATAAGTAATTATCAATGTTCAGAAATAAGTACTAGTCTACATTGTACTTGAAAAATAAACAAGTGTAATGACCTAGATTACTGCTGAAAACTTGGACGATGTATCTAAACATGTTATAATTTTAGAAATGGGATAATTATGTTGTAGATGTTTTTGTGACAAGAAGTTTTCATTTTATAATAAGTTGATTATGAAATTATTTTGAAAATTTTGACCATACTTTAATCTAGAGATCAATGTTACCATCATTATTGAGGATTGAAGAAAGTAGAGTATGATAGAAGGCTTGCTTGCATGCTAGATTATGTATAATTATTATTAAAACAATTCCTATTATCAAGTAATATTTTAGGAAGGAATTTATCTAGTTTGAATACCATAGAAGTACCAACATCAGCGTTGATTCAACAAATTTTCACTGATTCAAAACACATCCAATTACGTGTATAAATTATTGTGTATGGATCTCTTATCAAGGGATATTTTCCTAAAGAATCCTTAATTCCAACAAATTTTGGTGATATTGTTACAGTGTGTAGTGGCTATTTTCATCCAATCAAAGGGAGAATTTATGGGAAAAATCTTGGCACTTTTCTACAACAAAAATTCATGAGAAATATTTAGTAGTGCTTACGAGGTGCACACTCTCAAAACTTCCCTATCTGAATATGCCAACATTTTTATCTAGCACCGTGTTTGAAGGTGGCATGGGAATTGAAATATAATTGAGAATTGATCAGAGACCCAAAAATTGAAGGAAGAGCCATATATTATAAGGGAATGTTGAAACTAATAGGTTGAATTTTGTATGGTTGACAATGCCAACCTCTATTGGTTATGTACCTTTGCCTAAATCTTAGGTGGTATTGAATTAGGGGTCATTAGTTGTTTCCCAAGATAGTCATGATTCTGAAATTTAAAATTCTTTCTTGAACATAGTTTTAAGTATGCAATTTGTACAATCACCTTCTTATTATCATGTCATATCAAGAGAAGAGGGAAACGATAGGGTCATTTTTTTAGGAAACAAAAATCTACATAGATCAGGATAGATTGTATGTTGAAGAGGCTACCTATTTTGTATCAACTATATTCAAGCACAAGCAATTCATTTGGAGTTAGCTAGTTGCTCAAGTAGACTCTACACTAAGTCCTGACTATGAAGAAAGCTTGCATCGTTTGTTGTTACAACATTTGCAACTTATTCTATTGCAAAAGTAGTAAAAAAGGTTGCACATGTTGCTACTTTTCAAGAAAAACTTGTGGCTATAAAGTTATTCAATAGTAATAATGCAAAGCATGGAATTAAGTTTGGTGCAACTACAGGTGGTAACTAAGGGCATCAAGGGAAAGCAATACAAAATATCTCATCAATCACAAAAGGGAGAAAAAAGAAGTTCACTTCATAATTGATAATGTCAAATGGTTTTCATTCCATAAACATGAATTTTGAATCCATTTTAGTTGCTACAAAATGGGCACAAAATTTGGATGTAGTTGAAAGAGCTATTGGATTAGCCTCCAAACCAACATCACAAGAAGGAGATATTATAGTGATGGGTGATCATGTTATATTATCATTAAATACTCTTTTAAAATCTCATCCATATGGATATTGGAAAATTAGGACTCGCAAAGCAAGAGTCCTTGAAAGATATAGTGGTCTCTAGGATGGAGTTCAAATCATTAGAAAAGATAGTTATCATACCAAGAAGACTGGTTTTATCAAGTAAAGGAAGAATATGCTCGGTCAATTGTGAAAGAATCTATAGTTTATAAGGTGTTGTTGTAGTTTCTGTTTAGGCAGTAAAGATAAAAGTATTCATCATTGGAAAGCCACAAACATTACATATAATGCAGGGTGCTTTGCAAATATTGCAACATAATATTATCATTGCAGAGAATGTCCTTGGGACATTGTTGTGTCTCATCAGTCATAAACAAGTTATTTTTTCAAATTATTCCTTTTAATATATTATTATATACAATAGAAGGTATAAGTTTTTTTGGGTCTCCCTGTTGTGCATCTTCAACCAAGCTTTAGGTGATTGGTGAAGCGAAGTATATTGATGACACACTAATTCCCTCAAAGGGTTTAGATGTTGCATTGCAAAAAATATGCCCAATGATTAGGTTTAGTCTCATGCAAGTTCAATGGTCATGTTACAAGTTTGTACATGAAAGATAAGAACATGCAATAGTATTTTTGTAGCTATTGTAAATTCTGATTATACACGTATCCAGATGCACCAAAGATAATGCTTAACTAAGGGGGAGGGGAATGTAATACCCCAACTTGACCCCCAAATTGTAATTTATTTGTACATATGATGTTTAGGTTGATAAGGCACATGTTAATTAGGTTTGTGAGATGGGTTATATTGAGGCCTACATGCCTCTATGTCTATAAATGTGTTAGGTTGGTGGGCCAGGATATTGATGTGCTTTAAGGTTAGGGTTCTTATGTAGTTGGGCTAGAGAGCTTGTGTGATAAAGGGCTAGTGAGTTTGGCATATGTAACGTGTAAAGCATACATGTAATAATAAATAACATCAAGACTATAGAACAAAGGATGAAAATACTATGGGGTGCTAGGACTCCACAAAGGAGAAAGGTGAAGTGGTTGAACCTAAATGTGCTTCCTAAAACAAATGGTTATAATATTCCTAAATTAATGTAGGATAATATTAAAATAATGTGATCATAAATTATAAATAAAAGGTAAAAGGAGGGGAAAAGGATAAAATTCATCTTCCCTTTCCATTAGATACTTCCATGGGATAATTGTGGTCTTGGTTCTGGGGAGAATTGGAGGATCCCTAACAAGTATACCTTGAGGACCCTAGGTGGGGCGCGTTATGAGTGCACTTCTCCTTGGGATACCTTGAAGAAGGCTTGGGATCTGAAGGGAAATGTGTAGGGATAGGTATCTTTTCATGGGTCTGGAGGGTACTTGGAGACTATTGAGGGAAGTAGGAGCTCTTGGAAGCCATAGAGATTTGAGGCATATTTGGCTAGCTAAGATGGACACCCTATAGGTAGTGGCATAACTTGAGGGATTGTGGGTGTAGAGAATGGGGTGCATGACTTAGGTTTTCAGCTAATGGGGGATGTAAGCCTATTGGTTAGAGGTTTTTTGGGTTTGGTACCTTGTCCTTGTTCATAGTCGGTACTGGAAATGTACTTGGATTGGGAATTTGTTGGCATTATGGAGTCATGGCACTAACTTGAAGGTGATCCATTTCTAAGAGAGTTGGAGCAACATGGTATATGGCTGGGTGGTACATCCAAAGTCTATGACCATTTGGTGGATTTATCAGATGGTTTCTCAAACCTATTTATGTTCCATATGGTTCACATACATGTTATTATGATTTTGGTTATGTTATATATGTGTATTATTGTGCTATTATGCTATTAGACAATACTATGAGAGTGACATCACTCTACCTAGGTGGTTGAGGATGTTTTAGGTGATATCTTATTCTTTTCTTTGCTTAAGAAACATTATTGTGCTTCTTGTACAATCACATGTTTTTTTGCCATGATTATTGCACTTGTAACATTCAATATGATCCAACAAGGAATCAAATGGTTTCTATCTAATAAGACCACCTTCTTACACAAAAAATTTGAATATGAAAATATGTATAAATATTTGATATGATGAATGGTGGTTTTTTTAACAATGAAGGACCTGGCTTAAGTATAGCCTTGGCACCTTTCCACAAGGGGTTATGATCATTTTTCATGCCCTTCTACATTTTTTTTCCGAAGAAAAGAACTCGTAATTTCCATTAATTTGAGAAAATTACATGTTGTAGATGCTGAAACGCATATGCTGTAGTGTGGGTAAACCACTTACAATAACCAATACTTCAGGGAAGTATGCAGATAAATCCCTCAGACAGGGCATCCAGAAACAGGGTATGTAAACCCCAACAATAGTATACTCCTACCCTAACAAGCTAATAAAAATAGTAAATAAACGGTAGTTCAAAATACCCTCAAACAGGGCAGCAAGAAGAATGGATCTGTAAACCCCAACAGGAGGATACCCCTACCCATCTCAAGCCAAAATAAACAGAAAAATAACAATGGCTCCTGGAGAAAGTGCAGAAAGTTCGAAATGACCGCCAAGACAAAGAGGAGAGGCACGAAATGGAAAGGGGCAGCCAGGGTAGCCACACCCCCCACCCCCTCAACTCTCCTTCTGTGAAGTAGCCAAAGGAAAATACCGCCCATATATCCAGAGAAGCCATAAGAAAGACCAACCAGAAACAGCCATTGAAGAGACGGCACGAATCAGTGCAGAGACAGACTCCACACCACAGATCCCTCAATGCTTCCAATAACTGTCCAGCTAAGCCAGCGAAAAACCAAAAAAAGAAACCCACAGCTCAGCTAGGGAACCCATCAGGGCCCAGCTAGAGCAGAGGCGTTTCGGGTCTGGGGGCAGAGGCGGCTGGGGCGGCCACCTCGCCCCCACTAGGCCAAACAAGCCCCCGCCCCCGCACCAAGGTTCAGCACAGACTAGGAAGGTCCTTCAAAACAGAGAGTCTGGAGAGAGCCGAAATCCGCCGAAGACCAGTAGAGAAAGTAAGAAACTCCGCCGCCGCCCAAAAACAGAGCACGAAACCGGAACTCTGCTTATAATATAAGCAGAGCAGGCACACCAACCCGGGGACGGCAGACGAAGATCAGAGCCGCGCTGTGGTGAAAAGAACCGCCAGAGAGAAGGTAGCAGAGGCCGAAGTCTGTCCGCTCCACCGGCTACCGGAACCGTTGATCAGCAAAACCCCCCAGACGCAGCAACCCCCGGCTGAGATAAGTCACCAAGCATAGGTGTATGGGCGGCGGAAGCCTCACCAGGGGCAAGCCCAACCGCCGCAGGCGCAAGCAGCAAAACCAGAGCCGACAAGAATCCCTAGCTTCTCCCGCCTTTCATGCCCTTCTACATAATTAATATATAATTATATTTATTTATCTTTTATACATAACATTTCCTTCCCTTCAAAAGAAATGTTTTTTCCTCGAAGCATAGGTAACGAGGGATGTCGTTGATGAAAATATTCTATCTCCCAAGAATCATGTTCTTCTAGTAGGCTCTTCCACTTGATTGGGTATTCTTTAATTATTCTGGAATGTAATTGTTTTTCTTTGGTGGAAACGATAACTTTCGATTTAATACAACTTCTCCATCGCCATTCAATTCAAGAAGTGTTGTTTAATATTTCCCCAACATTTTTTTAGACATGAAACATGGAAAACATTATGGATGAGATAGATTTTTTCAAGTAATTTTAAAAGGTAAGCTACTTGAATGATTTTCTTGACAACTTGAGATGGCCATAGAACTTAGGGCCTAGTTTTTTTTTGCCTTGTTGTTTTAATGATAGTTGTTTGTAAGGTTGAAGGTTCACATATACCCAATATCCTTCATTAAATTCTCTTTCCAAACTACTACTTCATACCGTTTCTTGAGATATTTAGGTTTTCTTTAGTGTTTGAAAAACCTTTTGGTTCTCCTCCAATTGATCCTTTGTTGTTAGAATTTTAATATCATTTATGACTTACTCATTCCATTTAGGGGGTTCATAACCATAGATATCTTGAACCAGCATCATTTTTGCTAAGTGTGATAAGTGGAATTGTATCACCATTATGCTAGATGTAACCATTTGAACTGTTTTTTTCCTTGTATGTTACAAAAAAATGAAGATGTTCTTCCAAACATTTATTGACAATTTTAGTTTGGCCATGTGTTTGGGGTGGTAGGCTAAGCTCATGTTGGGATGTCCCAATTTGTTTGAAGAACTCCCTCCAAAAATTTCCTTTAATTTTTGCATCCATGTCACTAAAAATGATCTTTGGAAACTCATGCAATTTGTAAAAATTCTTGCAAAATATTTTGGAAATTTGTTTTGTTGAGTCTAATCACTTTACACCCATGAAGTGTGTGTATTTAGTGAATATATCTACTACCACAGGGATTTTTTCCTTCCCCTTCGACGTGGGTAGCCCATCAATGAAGTCCATCAATATTTCTTCCTATTTTGGTTTGGAATATGTAGGGGGTGGAGAAATCCTGGTGTCATAATATTTTCATTTTTGTTTATCTAGCATTGACCATATTCTTCCACATATTTTTTAATGTCCTTGTACATCCCTTTCCAAAAAAATGATTGATGTGCATTATAGTAGGTTTTGAAAAATCCCACATGTCCAGTTGCTAATGAGTCTTGACACTCCTTATGAACCTTATATTTGAATTTGGAAATTAGACTTAGAAAGATTCGTCCTTTATACCAAAGGAAGTAATTATTACATTCGAATTTTGAGTTATGAATATGATTGTTGATTAGGTTACATGTTTCTAGATTCTTCGTGTATTCATTTCGAATTGAGATTACAAATACCAATGGATCTTTGTCTTTTTGAGAGATAACATCAACTGTGACATTTTATTTACCCTTATGTAAAATTTCTAAGTCAAAGGTGGCTATTTTCTCCAACCATTTTTGTTGCTTTTTTGAAAGTGTTTTTCATTGTAGAAAGTACTGAAGGCTATTATGATTTGTACATATCAAGAATTTTCTTCCTAGAAGATATCATCACCATTTAATTAGGGCATGCATAATAGCAAGCATCTCTTTATCATATATTAATTTCAAGCACTCATTTTTATTTAGCTTCATGCTCTCAAAAGTTATGGGATGGCCATCTTGCATTGATATTGCTCCTATTCCAAACTGAAAAACATCACATTAAATTACAAAAGGTTTTGAAAAATCAAGAGTTGATAATACCAGTGTTATTGACAAGAATTTATTTAATACTTCAAAACATTGTTCTACTTGATCATCCCATGTGAACAATTTTTTGTTTAAAATATTTGTTAGAGGGGTAGTTATGTGGGCATAATTTCGAATAAATCTTGAGTAGTATCCAGTCAACCCTAAAAATCCAGTTAATTTGGATATGTTAACTAGTTTAGGCCATCATTTAATTTCCTTGATCTTATTGGGATCTACCTTTACTCCTATGGATATTACGTGTTTGAGGTACTCTACTTCTTTTCCAAAGGTGAATTTCGAAATCTTTGCATAATTTTTTTTTTCTAGTACAATAAGAATTTGTTTTAGGTGTTGTAGACGTTCATTCCTTGTTTTACTATATACAAGAATATCATTAAAAAAAAAACTAACACTAACTTCCTTAAGCATGGTTAGAATAAAATATTCATAATAGCTTGGAAAGTAATTGGATAATTAGTTAAACCAAAAAGAATTACTTTAAACTTGTAATGAACTTCATGAGTTTTGAAGGCAATTTTCAAGGTATCCTCTAATCTTACTTTTATTTTGTAGTATTCAGATATCAGGTCTAATTTTGAAAAATATATGGCTATGTGAAGTTTATCTAATATTTCGTCTATCAAGGGGATAATGAACTTTTTCTTAGTTCTTATCTTATTTAGTCCTCTGTAATTTATGCATAGTATGAACAATTTGTCTTTCTTCCAAACTAGAATCACATGCGCAGTGTAAGGGATTTTACTTTTTGTAATGATACCGCATTTTAAGAGATCTTGGACTATTCTTTCAATTTTGGTTTTTCGATGATGTGGATATCTATATGACATAATGTTGATAGGGTTTAACCCTGCCTTGACTTCAATTATGTGCTAAAATTCCCTTTTAGGAGGCATCTGCAAGGGGATATCATGGAATAAATCCTTGTGTTTTAAAATTAATTCTTGAATCTTGGCTTGTTCATCACCGATTACTTCTAAGGATAGTAATTCCATTTGATAACATCATATCGTATAGGTTAGTTCTCCTTTCCGAATTAACTTCATCATCTACTTAGAAGATACAGTTTGAATTAGGGGTGGATGGAATCCAAATAATTTGTACCTTTTTACATTCCATTTGAAGTTAATAAAGTGATCCTGATGATTATTGGAATAAGTGCCTAATTTTGGTAGTCATTATATTCCTAAGACTACATCTACTCCTCCCCGAGGCATAGTGTAAAACTGAAACACTAAATTGTAGCTTTGAATTTGTAATTTAACCTTGTGGAAATTCCCACAGTTTCAATTTTCTTTCCATTTTCTACCATGACATTCATAGTGGGAATTGGATATATGAAAATATTTAATATTTTTTCCAATTTCATGTTTACAAAATTATGGGTATTTCTAGTATATATTAAGACCACTACATTATTCTTTTTGATATGTGCTTTTAATTTTAATAATTTTGGTTGGGCTATCCATGTGATATTTGCAGTTCTTCTTCATTTTTGAAATTTGGGGAAACGTCATGAGTATTCTCGACTTCCTCTTCATCTGAATCCTCACTATCTGAGCCATTTTTTGATTCACACGTATATAGGTTCTTGGTGTTGTTTCTTTTAAGACATTTGTGTTTATGGTCCCATTTTTCTCCATAGTATTTACACTTTCTTTCATTTAGTCTTTGTACTTCTAGAATAAACTTGTTTTAAGGCTTGTTTTAGACTGCTTTTAGGACCATATTGTGGAGTTGAATTCTTGGAAAAGAACAATATCCTTAAAGCAGCGTGGACTGGGGTATTTCATCACTATATTGCAGGATGAGTTATTTTTCTTGAAGGGCACGGATTTTAGGAGAAAGGTAGCTCCATATTGAAGTGTAAGTGAGAGGGCCAATATCCCTGGTATGAAAGTATTTATTCTCTTTATTAAAGAAAGGGTGGCGGGGTGATGCAAGGAAAGGGAGTTGTAGCTTCAGGCTTTAGGTTGAAGCTTTTAAATTAGGAGGCTTGTTCCTATTTCCAGTAGGTGTTGGTAAACTAGGGGGTCGTAGCCTCCTTCAAGTTGGTACTTGTAAACATTGAAATTATTTAAGATAATTTGCATGCATAAATTAGTGTTGCTAATAAGTATTATCTACATTTATTTGAAGTTTTAAACAATTATTAAATGCGTCTAATATTGATTCACCCCCCTCCCAGTATTCATTATATTTTCAATATGCGTCACCTTCAAGTTGCATGGATACATGCTTAATTTTTTCATCATTGTTATAGATGTTGTAAATTTCAAAAGACTCCTCTATTTTGTTGAACCATGCCACATCATGCTTCTCATTTTCATCAACTTTTGACAATTCAAGCTTTCCCCTTCATTGGTATGTGATAATTGGTTGGTTGGGGTATGGTGGAAATTGGTTAGGGATCATCATATCATGATGATTCAATATACTAATTTGTGGATTTGGTATGGTGGATAAATGTGGATACTTGGGAGTGTGAGGTGATCTTGCTAGGTTTGACGTATTCAAAGAGTCTTGTTGTTGGGTAGATGCATCATTTCTTGATTGCATGAGCTAGATTAAATCATTCATCACTTGATCGTGATTATTAGTCACTTGTTTGTGCTTTTGATTGACCAAGTTCTATAGGTTTTCTTGCTTCTTTCAAATGGAGTTATAATTTTGGTTGAGCTGATCTTTTAACTCCGTTTTTTTTTTTTTTTACTCATATCTTTCATTATTTTGGTTAAGTTTGTTATGGAATTATTCGAATCTCTTGTTGAATTCGCTCATTCGGGTAATTGGTGGTGATTTTGCTCC
Source organism: Pinus tabuliformis (assembly GCA_031772625.1). NCBI lineage: Eukaryota > Viridiplantae > Streptophyta > Pinopsida > Pinales > Pinaceae > Pinus > Pinus tabuliformis. The sequence goes on along the minus strand of CM062818.1, from coordinate 1,409,269,165 downwards.
ATCTTGACTTCTTCAAGGTTTTATTATTATTATTATTATTATTATTATTATTATTTTATAATTTTTATTATATATATTATTAAAGTATTAATTAATTAATTAATAATATAATTATAATTATTAATAAATATTTAACTAAATTAAATATATGTATTTAACTAACTATATAAAAAAATTAATGTTTAAATCTACCAGCAAGGGACAAGGTGATGTTAGCAGGGGAAATGACATTGGTAGGGGAGATATTGATGGGGGTTTCTGGTGTTAGCTAGACAAATTTTCCAATGACTAGAATCAAGTGGCACACATCGGCATGACAGGGAGGTATTTGAGAGGAAGAATTGAGTGTTGTCAGAATTTTTTTGGGATGGATGGTTTTGATAGGGAGCTCATGGTTATGGGGACAGGGAAGGAGGGCGAACTCAGTGTGGCGTATAGTATGGTGAATAAAAATGGACAACATGAGACCAGTGGCAGTGAGGTCAGAAACTGAATAGGGAAATGACAACAAAACAAGGGGGATGAAATGTGGTTGTCCAAGAGTTGCGACTCTGATTAGCTTACACGCGGACAGATTGGACATGGAGTAGATGAAATATTGGTGTTGAGTGTGATGCAGATGAGGGTTGGGGACATGTACGCAGTGGGTTGACTAGAGCATTGAAGCCTCTAATACCAAATATTACACACAATTTTTTTTGTAAGCTTGGTAGGACTACATCTTCATCATGTCCAACTTCTCACCCGGATTAGGGGCGGTAGCACACAAGATTTGAACCCAAGACTTTCGGTTTGGTGTGACTTCATTTCCACGGCCATTGCCAATTGAGCTATGCCAAGCAGACATTACACACAAAATTTGAATATGCAAATATTTATAAATAATTGATAGAATGAATGGTGGTTTTTTTACAATGAATTCCTTGTCTTAAATATAGCATTAACACCTTTCCACGAGGGGTCATGATCTTTGATCATACCCCTCTACATAATTTATATATAATAATATTTATTTATTTTTTATACATAACATGTCTTGATTAAGACAACTAGTTTAACTAATCTAGTTTAACTAACCTTTTTAAGAATTCTTAGTTACATTTTCAACTAATCTCCAATGGCTAGATTTCAACGGCTAACCTTGGGAAATGATGCATCCCTGCTATTTATTCATGAAGATTGTATGAATTTTTCACCTTGTCCCGAGGATGAACCACATTAGTTGCTTCAAAACGTCAACCCAATCATAATGATGTGATTAATCTGAAATACATTTATCTACATCTAGTTTTGTTGCTCATAAAACCATTCTTCAGAGATCTTATAAAATCCTTTGTTTCTATTTCTCATATAATCATTTCTTACATAAGCTCTATAATTTTTTACTTTATGACCAAAATTATTACAAGAAAAACAATAAACAAAGAAGATATTTTGATATCAAGATGTGAAAGTCCTTCTTGATGGATTAGTTCTTTTGAATTCATTCTTGTTGATCTTGTGAGAAAAATGAGTTCTCTACTCACCTTCATCTCCTTTCCTCGTGTTTCTTTCATTGTTGAAGGAACTCTTGAGAACATTATCATAACTTTTAGGATTTTTTTCATTTTCCCTTTCTGATGGATTTGTACTTGATTCTCCCTTAGACGTATTATGTTTTTCTTTGTAACCAACACTTGTTTTGATGAAAGGTGACCTATGGAAACTGAGAATACCATATAATATTTCAATTTTTTTTTCCAAATTTCAAGCCTTAATTCATCTAAACATTTTCCTTTTCTAGCTACTTCCTTAAGGAAATAAATTTTGCTTCTAGCGCTCACAATTTTCTTCCTTTTCTTTTAATTAAATTCTCACTACTTCTTTTATACTATTTGCCTCTTCTAGTTGTGTTGTCAGGATGGATTTTTTTTTTTCATCAAGATCATGATCCTTTTTCTTCTCATATTTTTGTAATAGTTCCTTTTGTTTTCTTGTTGGGTATATGTTATATTCTTTGCACAACTAGCCTCATGTGCGATACAAATGTGCGAGGCGTAGCAAAGGGGGTCACAGGGGAGGAGATATCCCCCACCTACTGGGGGGTTTGTAGGGGGTCGTAGAGCCCTTGCATTGGGTTTGGGGTAGGCCGCCCCACCCCCACAAACAAAAATGAGCGGTTTTTGCATCCATGGTTTTCGAAGACATGGTGGTTTTGCCCATGGTGTTTTAGATATGGTTAAAGGAACTATGGTTATATTCTAATATAGGGTTGATGGATTGGGGGTTTTTGAATGCTTTGACATGTATATAATGTATTCTAACATTGAAAGGAATATAATGAAAAAAATCAATCTAGTTTTCCTGGTTTTGGATTCCAAGAGATAAATCTTTGTGTATATTTCATGTGATTTCCATTATATCTTTTTTGTTACTTTTAAGAATTTGTTTGCAGGTATAATTTTTACAATATTAAAACCTACATTTGGTATTGGAGAAGTTTTGGCTTCAAGAGTAAGCCTTTGTGGTTAAGAGGTTTTTCTTAGGCATGTGGTAGACCCTATTACAGTGGGAGATCTACATGATCAGTTCTTGTGGTGAAACGAGATGGAAAATAATGCAAAGATAGAGATCGAGAAATTCAATTGACAGAATTTTGAGTTGTAGAAGCTCAAGAAGGAGGATGTGTTGGTGAATAAATATTAGTGGATTACTCTAGATCCATGTACTAAACTAATGGCAATGAAGGTTTTAACCTTGTACAAAATTTACCTGCAAATGAATTCTTAGAAAATAGAAAATATACAATGGTGAGAACACAAAATGTACACATAGATTTTTCTCTTAGAACCCAAAACCAAGAAAACCAGATTGATTTTTCATTATATTCCTTTCAATGTTACAATACATTATATACATGTCTAATCATTCATAAACTCCCAATTCGTTAATCTAGATTAGAACATAACCATAGTTCCCTTAACATGATCTACAAAATACCATGGGAAAAACCATCATGCCCAAAATCACGCGGAAAACCATGGGTGGGTTCACAATTTTATTTATTATAGGAATTTCCCCAAACCATATGCAAGGGGCTACTGCTCCCTTGCAACTCCCCCAATAAGGGGGGCTACCAACCCCCTTGCAACCCCCCCCTGTTGCACCTGACGTAACATAACAACCCCTAGGGATAGTTGTGCAAAGAATATAACACATACCCAACATTCTCCCACTTGTTGTTTTCTTTGCACACAAGGGCTGCAAAAATACACAGTTAATGATCTAGGGCCACAATGCCCATTTTTTCTCTACACCAAGAAAACTTCTCAGTGCTCACAAAATTTGTCAATGCATTTACCACATTCTTCAAAGTGTCCAACTTTACCAACAATTCCTTTTTTTCTTCAACCATATCCTCCACAAAGTGATACTGAACATCGATATGCTTTTTATTTCAATGATAAGCAAGGTTCTTTACAAAGAAAACTGTGCTTTGGTTGTCACAATCTATCCTTATAGATCGTTGTACTGACCCCATACCTAAACACAATCTCTACAACCGAAATTCTCCTTTTCTTGCATGAGTGGCTTCCATGTATTCAACCTATATAGTTGAAAGTGCCACTACAAACTCTCTCTTGCTCATTCAATCGATTTCTCCTTCAAATAGGTTAAACACATACCCACTTGTAGATCTTCTCTAATCCATATCTCCAGCCTATTCTATATCAACAAGGCCACACATGTCCAACACTCTGTCCAATATTGATCTTCCTTAGTAGCACAAACCGTAATCACTAGTGCCACATAGATACCTAAAAACCCACTTTATTGTTGTCCAATCCTCCTTCCCTAGTTTTCACATAAACCTGCTCAATACTCCCATTGCATGTGAAATTTATAGTCTTGTACAGACCACTGCATACATCAAACTACCAACTACACTCACATATGGAACACGGGACATATAGATCTTGTTTAATTTCCACACCCAAAATAAAGTTTATGGTCTTAATATCCTTCATGTCGAATTTAGAGGAAAATTGGGTCTTCACAACTTGGATAACTTCTCTGTCATTTCTGATCAAAACATATCATCCACATACAATACCAAATAAATAACAAGATCACCAAGTAATTTATAATACACATAGTGATCCACTTTTCTCCTTGTGAAGCCAAGTCCTTGTATATATGTATCAAATTTTTTATACCACATCCTTGGTGATTGCTTTAACACATACAAAGACTTCTTTAATTTTCACACCAATTCTTTCTTACCCTTCACCGCAAAGCCTTCCGACTGCTTCATGTGGATCTCTTATTTTAGATCCCCATGTAGCAATGTTGTCTTCACATCCATTTGTTCTACCTGAAAATAAAAAGCAACAACAACAAATAAAAGTAATCTAATAGAATCTAACTTGGCAACAGGAGAAAAAATATCACCAAAATCAATTCTTGACACCTAGAAATAACCTTTCACTACTAATCAAGCATTTTATTTTTGCACTTTTTTGTCTGCATTCGTCTTCTTATTAAACACCCATTTGATGCCAATGGTTCTTCTTCCAGCTGACAACTCCACCAAATCCCAAGCCACAGTTTTCTCTAAGGCTGCCATTTCTTCAATCACGACCTTTTTCTAGAGTTTTCCATCCTCTGAATCCATTGCCTCCTTGACAGTTCTTGGATCATCATTAATAATAGATAAAGAAAAAATTGAACAAAAATCGGATGGACTATGCCTCTCTAACTGCCTTATTTCCATAACATATCTCCTCAAAACTCGAGTGTGTATTTCTTCTTCTTATGATTCTTTTTCTTCTCTGGAGTTTGATTCTTCACCGTTCAAATCAAACTTTATTTTCTATGGTTCCTTTTCCCTTGGTAGGACTTCATGTTTCATGACATCCTTCATTCTCTATATGCCACATCTTGATTGTACACAACATTCCTTGTTTTTAGGTTCCAAAGCTTGTAACCTTTTAAACCAACTTTATACCCAATAAAGATGCACCTTTCAAATTTACTATCCAACTTGGTTCTTTTCTCCTTTAAAACATGTACATATGCATCACATCTAAATACTCTGAGATGTGTGAGAGAGGGTTTCTTACCAGTCCATAGCACATGTGAAGTCTTATCCTCCAACACTGATGAAGGTGATTTGTTAAACATGTAACATGCAATATCGATTGCCTCTGCCCAAAATACGTACAATAATTTAGCGCCACTGAGCATGCTTCTTGCATTTTCTATCAACATCCTAGTCATTCTTTCTGAAACTCCATTTTACTGAGGTGTGTATGGAGTAGTATTTTGTCATGCTATACCACACTTTTTACATAACTCTTTCAATTCTTTCTTGCAAAAATTTCCACCATTATCTGTCCTCAATGCCTTAATCTTCTTCTCAATTTGATTTTCCACCAGAGCCTTAAATTCTTTAAACCCGTCAAATACCTCATATTTCTTCATGAGGAAATATATCCATGTATTCCTCAAGAAGTCATCTATAAAAAATACATAGTACACAGATTTACCCAATGATGGAATAGACATAAGTCCAAACACATCACCATGCATAATCTTTAATATTCCTTCCTCCCTCATAACACCATAGGGAAAACTCACCCGATTCTACTTCGCATATACACAATGTTCACATAAATAAAAATCTAGAGAGAAATTAGACATACCTCCTACCACCATTACCATATAGTATCCAAAGGCCCTTCTCTCTAATATGTCCCAGTCTTTGATGCCACAACATAGTCTTTTCACCAGAGACTACAATATTTTTTTCTCCACTTTCAAGAATGACATAACTATTGCACCCAATAATAACAATACTTCCCAGAAGCTCGTACAAAGTTCTGACTTGAACTCCCCTCATCAATACCAGTGCTCCTCGAACCATATTGCAAGTATCTTTCACAAACATTGTCTTTACACCTACATCATCCATATTGCTTACATAAATTAGATTTCTGGTCAATCCAAGAATATGTAGAACACTAGGAAGTGTTCTAACCCTTCCACCTATTAGCTTCATTTTGAAATTTACTCATCCTATGATTATGGCTTTCCTATCATCACCTAGGAATAATACTTGCCATCACATTTTTTTTATTCACAGAACCACTCCCTATGGGGAGTCATATGATAGGATGCACCTAAATCAACCAACCATGCCTCATGATCTACATGCGTATTTAAAGAAGAAGCCAAGTACACATCCCCACCTTCATCTGAGATGGTTTTCACCTCTGTAAAAAGAGAATCATCAAATCCCTTTTCTTTCTCAGAAGTATTAGATATATTTCTTGTAGTGCTCTTATTTTTCGCATTTCTAGCATACCTTTACAAATTTTCCTAAAGATTTGGATCTTCCTCTAGATTTAGATCTCCCACTTGAGGACTTATTTATTTATGTTCTAGGACCGTCCTCTTATAGAAAAGGCATCTCTATTTTGTCTATCCATGTTTTTCCATATTATCTCCTCCAACAACAAGGACGAGACTATTTCATCAAATTTCAAGGTAGTTGCAGTGCTACCTATGGAAACAACCAAATTATCCCATGAGTTTGGTAGAGAACACAAAAAACTGATTCACTTATCTTCATCTGAAATTTTGACATCAACAGATAATAACTGACATACCACAGTATTAAAGGAATTATGATTCTTTGTCATTGAGTCTTCATCCCTCATCCTTAGGTTACACATTTTTTTCTCCAAGAAAATTTTGTTCACTAGGGACTTAGATTGATACAAAGCCCCTAAATTGTCCCACAAAGCCTTCATTAGATAAATTTTGACATCGAAAATGGGCCTCAAAACAAAAATGTACACAAATCAATTTTATAAGAACCAATATGATTCAAGATGATGATGTCAATGATGGGGAATGATTCACAATTTTTGGATTTAAAAAAAAATAAATAAATTAAAAAACAAAACCTTTTCAACATGTATTTTCAACTTATCTCCCTACGATTTTACTCAAATTTTGAGTGGGAGCACTCGTTGGATGTGGAATTTAATTCCTCATCCAAGGAGTGCCCATGTTTCATAATTTTGAAGGACCCTGCTACATGAAAAATGAGAAATACATACAAAACATGATTGCAATCATGCTTTTTTAATGTATTTCTCATTTTTTGTGTAGTAGAGTCCATCAAGATTATGCAACTTGGGTAATCCTTATATGAGGAATTCAATTTTTCATCTAATGAGTGCCCCCACTCTAAACTTGAGTAAAATCATAGGGAGATAAGTCGAAAATATGAGTTTAAAAATTAGTTTTTTTCTTTTCCCTCTAAAATTTGATGGTGTAATCTAATCTTATTTTATTATTTCCACAATTATTTTATAATATTCCTTAGGAAGCCCATTTTAGAACTCAAAATTTCTATAATGTGCTATTTCTTCTCCTGAAACATTCATTAATTGTGATTTGAGACACATAGTCATATTGTGCTCTTCTCCTTCTGATCCAACTTGGTATAGTACTCTGCCAACATTTTTGTTGGTTTAGTACATGGATCCACCGTGATCCACTAATCTTTATCCACCAACAAATCCTCCATTTTGAACTTCCACAACTCAAAACTCTATCCATTGAAGTTCTCTATCAATATCATTCCACTGTTCTCCATTTCCTTTCACCATAAGAATCTATCATGCAGATCTCCCATTGTAATAGGGTCTATCACAGGCCCAAGAAAAACCCCGTAGCTGCAAAGGTGTCCCCTTGAAGCCAAAACTGCTATGATACCAAAATGAAGTTTTTAACCCTGCACAAAAATGACTTGCAAATGAATTCCTTAAAGAAAAGTATACAGTGGCGAGAACATAAAGTATACACAAAGATTTTTCTTCTAGAACCCAAAACCAAGAAAACCAGATTGATTTTTCATTATATTCTTTTCAATTTTATAATACATTATATACATGTTGCATTCATAAATCCCCAATCCATTAAATAGCCTAGATTAGAACATAATCGTAGTTCCCTTGATCAGATCTACAAAATACTGTGGGAAAAAGCATCATTCCCAAAACCATGCACAAAACCATGGTTGGGTTTGCATAAAAAAACATTTCGGGCACTTCTCGGAACTCCATGTAGGGGTACTACAACCCCTTACTATGCCTGACACAATAGAATAGCCCTAACAACTACTTGTGCAAAAAATATAACACATACCCAACACGCAATGTCGATAGAAGATTGGACCAAGTTGGATCAAAATCAAAAGGGCATAATATGGTTGTGTGTATCAGGTTCAATATTATTGAATGTTTTAGGAGAAGCTGTAGTAGAAGATTTGTGAGAAAATTTAGGGACTTTGTATCAATATAAGTCCCCAATAAATAAATTGTTCCTTCAGAAGAAGTTGTATAACCTGATAATGAAAGATGGAGACTCAGTGACAAAGCATATGAACACCTTCAATACTGTGGTAAGTCAATTATTATTTGTTGATATTAATATTTCAAATGAAGATAAGTGCATCAGTTTGTTGTGTTCTCTACCAAACTCATGGGATATTTTGGTTATTTCCATAGGTAGTAATGCAAGTACTTTAAAATTTGATGAAATAGTCTCATCGTTTTTGTCAAAGGAGATGAGATGGAAAAATATGGAGAGATAGAATGGATATGCCTTGTTTGTGAGAGGATGCTCCCAAAAAAAAAAAATCCTCAAATTTGAGATCTAAATCTCTAGGAAAATTTGTAAGGGTATGCTAGAAATGCAAAAACAAGGGCACTACAGGGAAGATTGTATATCCAAAACTACTGTGAAAGGAAATAGATTTGATGATGCTCTTTCTACAAAGGTGAAAACCACTTGAAATGAAGGTGAGGTGTGTACTTGGCTTCTTCAAGTACACGTAGATAATGAGGCATGGTTGATTGACTCAGGTGCATCTTTTCATATCACTCCCATAAGGAGTCGTTTTGCTAGTATGAGAGATATGATGGTGGTGATGTCTTGCTAAGTGATGACAAGAAAACCAGAATCACAGGACATGGAAAAGTCAAGTTAAAATTGATAGGTCAAATGATTACAACATTCCTTGGTGTTTTCCACATTCTAAGATTTTCCATAAATCTAATTTCTGTAAGAAAGATGGATGATGCAAGTTTAAAAATAATGTTCGATAACTATACCTACAAGATGGTTTGAGGAGAATCAATATCGACGAGGGAGTTTGGATTAAAACTTTGTACAATTTGTTGGGTAGTATCATTATTGATGGGTGCAATAGTTCTATTGTTCCTCAGAGTGGAGCAAAAATCCTTGTAGTCTCTAGAGAAAAGACTATGTTGTGGCATCAATGACTCAAACATATTGGAGAGAAGGGCCTTTAAATAGTACATGGTAATGGTATAGTAGAAGGCATGACTAATTTCTCTTTAGACTTTTAATTTTTGTGAACATTGTGTATATGGGAAGTAGAATCAAGTGAGTTTTTTCTCTAGTGCTAAGAGGGCAGGAGGAATATTACAGTTAATGCATAGTGATGTGTTTGGACCTATGTTGGTTCCATCACTGGGTAAATATGTGCCCTATGTCTCATTTATATATGACTTCTCGAGAAATACATGGATAGATTTCCTCAAGAATAAATATGAAATCTTTGACAAGTTTAAGGAATTTAAGGCTTTGGTGGAAAATCAAACAAAGAAGAAGAGTAAGGTGTCGAGGACAAATAATGGCGGAGAGTTCTATAGGGAGGAATTCAACTATTTTTGTAAGAAGTGTGGTATAACACGATAGAATACTACTCCATACACACCTCAACAAAATGGAGTTGCAGAAAGTATGAATAGGACACTAATGGAAATATCAAGGAGCATGCTCAATGGTGTTGGGTTAGGACAAGAATTTTGGGTAGAGGCAATGTATGTTGTATCTTACCTGGTTAATATATTACCTTCATCAACATTGGAAGATAAGACTCCACATGGGGTATGGAATGGTAAGAAACCCTCTCTCTCACATGTTAGGTTATTTGGCTGTGATACATATGTACATGTTCCAAAGGAGAAAAGAACCAAGTTGGATAGTAAATATGGAAGGTGCATATTTATTGGTATAAAAATGGTTTAAAATGTTACAAGCTTTGGAACCCAGAAATGAAAAGGTTGTATAAAATCGAGATGTGGTATTTAGACAAGTGAAGGATATCATGAAATAAGAAATCCTACCAAGGGAAAGGGAACCAAAGAAGATAGAGTTTGAAATGAATAATGAAGAATCATACTCCATAAAAGAACAAGAATCAGAAGAAGAAGAACCACACACTTTGGTTTTGAGGATATCCGTTTGGGAAACAACGTTGTTAGAGAGGTATACTCTCTTTGATTTCCATTAAATTTTTTCTTTATCTGTTATTGATGACGATCCTAGAACTATTAAGGAGTAATTATGTTCATAGGATGGAAAACTTTGGAAAAATTCCATGGTCAGAACAAATGGCATCCTTGGTAAAGAATGAGGCTTGGGATTTGGCAGAGTTACCGACTAGAAAAAACCCATTGGCAGCAAATGGGTGTTTAAGAAGTTGAATGAAGAAGATAAAGTGGATAAATACAAAGATTGGTTAGTAGAAATAGGTTATTCCCATATGCCGAGAATCAATTTTGGCAATATCTTTTCTCTTGTTGCCAAGTTAGCTTCTATTAGATTACTTTTATATGTTGTTGCTACTCTTTATTTTGAGGTAGAATAGATGGACGTAAAGAAAACATTCCTACATGGGGATCTTGAAGAAGAGATATACATGAAGAAACCAGAAGGCTTTGCAGTGAAGGTTAAGAAAGAATTGGTATGTAGGCTAAAAAAGTTGTGTATGAGTTAAAGAAATCACCAAGCATGTAGTATCAAAAATTTAACACACACACACACACACACACACACACACACATATAGGGACTTTGGTTCACAAAGAGAAAAGTGGATCACTGTGTATATTTTAAATTAATTGGTGGTCATGTTATTTATTTGGTCTTGTATGTGGATGACATATTGTTGATTGGAAACAACAAAGAAATTATCCAGGATGTGAAGACACAATTGTCCTCTAAATTTGACATGAAGGATCTTGGTGTTGCAAATTGTTTCTTGGGCATGGAAATTAAAAGAGAATGGCAAAAGAGGAAACTATGGTTAAATAAGAAGAAGTATGTCAAGACAATATTTCATAGGTTTAATATGCAATATAGTAAATAGGTGAAGGTCCCTATTCTTGTAAGTGTAAATTTATTTGCAGTACAATCTCCCAAGACACTGGAAGATGAAGAGGACATATCTAGTGTTTCGTATGGGAGTGCAATTGGAAGTTTGATGTATGCAATAGTTTGTACCAAACCAGACATTGCACATGCAGTGGGAGTATTCAACAAGTTTTTTTCAAAACCAGGGAAGGAGAATTGGAAAACAGTAAAGAGGGTTTCCAAGTATCTTTGTGGCACTAGTGATTATGGTTTTTTCTACCAAGGAAGACCAAGATTGGAAATTGTTGGATATATGTGGTTTTCTTGATACAGAATGGGTTGGATATATGGATCTAATATATACAAGTGGGTATGTGTTTAACCTATTTGGAGGAGAAATTGGATGAGCAAGAAACAATTTGTAGTGTCACTTTTAACTACAAAATTTGAATACATGGTAGCTACTCATGCAAGCAAGGATGCAGTTTGGTTACAAAGATTATGTTCAAGCATGGGGTTGGTACAACAAGCTATAGGGATAAATTGTGACAACCAAAGTAAAATTTTATTGGAAAAGAACCCCTCTTATCATTCAAAGACCAAGCATATTGATATTCAATATCACTTTGTGATGGATATGTCAAAGACAAAAATGTGTTGTTGGTGAAGGTGGACACTTTGAAAAATTTTGTAGATGCATTGACAAAGTCCATGAGAACTGGGAAGTTCTCTTGGTGTAGAGAGACAATGGGTATTATTTCCCTAGATTGATGACTATGAACTCCTGCAACCCCTTGTGTGAAAAGGAAAGAAGAACTAGGGAATTTTGGGTACATGTTATATTATTTGTACGACCAGGGTCACGTGAGATATTGATGCGCCTGGCGTAGTAGGGGGGTCACAAGAGGGGTGACAATTGTTGGAAATACAGTAGCCATTGTTGGTATTTTCATCATGTGAAGAAATAGAAAAATTTAATTTTAATTTATTCCTCATAAATTGCTTAAGTTGGCCTCCTATTGTTTTAAGTCGAATAGGCCCCTTGGAGGCACCCATTTGACCCCCCCTTTACGGGCTATATAAAGGAGACCTCTCCTCCTCATTTGGAAATTGACTTGTGATGAAATATTTTATGATCCAACGCATTTAGAAGCATAAAAAGGTGGCCGAAAATTAGAAGGAGGGCTTGGCACTTGATCTACAGTTCTTGGTTACTAGTTTGGATATTATCTTAATATTGGTGTTTTTGATGTACTGATAAATATTGAAATCTCTCTTTCATGAGGAAAGATTTATGGGTTTTTCCCTAGTGATTTTTTCCCTGACCTCATGCCTAATTTATGTGTCCATTGTCTCATGGTTATTTTCTTTTTCTCTTTCATGTTTATTGGTTGATATTTTCTTATGTATAACTGCTTAATGATATTGAATGAATGATATATGGAATTAATGATAACTGATCATTGGAAGTATTTATATGTGGAAGAAAATTATTCTAGCTTGCTTTCCATAGAAATATCAATAACAACTCCCTTTATTTGGGGGGTCACAAGGGGATGATAGCCCCCCTACACCGAGTTTAGGGTAGTGCTCTGAGAAAAAAAATGGGTGGTTTTTGCATCCATGAATTTTGTGCACATGGTGGTTTTTCCCATGGTTTTGTAGATCCATTCAAAGGAACTACAATTATATTCTAATCCAAGGTTAATGGATTATGGTTTTTTTAATGCTTCAAAATGTATATAATGTATTGTAACATTGAAAGAAATATAACGAAAATAATCAATCTGGTTTTCCCCGTTTTGGGTTAAAAGAGAAAATTATGTGTATATTTTTTGTGATAACTATTGTATATTTTCTATTAGTTTTAAGAATTTGTTTGCAGGTATTATTTGTACAGGGTTAAAACCTACATCTTTGAACTTACCTTCAAGTCTATCTATTTCTTCAAGGGCACTAACAAGTTATACTTCAAGGTTTACTTCCCCATCAATATCATCATCCTTTGAAAATGTTTTCTCTTCTTAATTGCCTTCATATTCTTTGTCAGTAGTATTTTCATCAACGACTATGAAAAAAGGTTATTCTTTGAAGTATATTCATTACTCTCTTCTAAGAAGCTACTATCTTCATTAGAATAAAAATATTTCTTCTTGGAATACTGTTCTCTCTTGTGTATATAAGACTTGCTTCTATTTTCAAGCTCTTATTCATCACCATTGCCCTCACATTTTTCATGTGGATATTTAGTAGTGAAATTCCCTATTCTACCACAATTAAAACATTAGAATGGTATATTACCTTCTTATTTTCAAAATCCTCTTTTTAGTTTCTCACAAATTGTGTTAATTCTACATCTGATTCATTTATGGAATAATCGTGACTTTAAGTTCTTCTATATTCTTTGAAACTTTGGAAGATGCTTCCCTTAGAGTTAAATTTCCTTTTTTATGCCCCCATTTCATATCCACTGAGAATCTCATGTAGCTCATCCATCCTCAGATTTTATAGATCCTTCATTTCTTCAATATATGAGACCTTTACATCCAATATCAATGGGAGAGATCTCAACACCTTCTATACAATCTTACTGATTCCTTAACTTTTTCACCAAGTCCTATGATAATATTGGCAATCTCATCCATTGTGCACATGAAGGAAGTAGGTTGCAATATCCTCTTCATAATTCATCTTCAAGCTCTAAAACTATCTTCTATGTGTTTGATGCTTTCCCCTATTCACCTTGTCATCTCCTTCATAGTTGTTTTGAAGTTTGTTTCAAATGTCCTTTGAAGATTCACAATGAATTACTTTCAAAAACTCTGATCTTGATAGGTTGTAAAAGATGGAATTTCATGTACTTTGCATTATTTACCCAAGCCTTCTTACAATATTTATCACATGAAGGAGATGTTTGAGCTTTATAGACATCCACTACAGATTTCCAAATGTCAAAACCAAGAGACATTATATAAGTCCTGATATTTACCCTCAAGAAGGCATAATTTGTTCCATCGAATAATGGAGCTCTGGTTGTGAAAGAACCTTCATGACTAGGAATGTCCCTTTAAGATCTTCCTTCCAGTTGTTGGATTGCTTTCTATAACACCCCAAACCCAACCCCTATATTGTAAGTAATATGTACATACAAAAGTTAGGTTGGTGAACTAGTGCATATTAATCAGGCTAATGAGTCGAGGATTACTTTTGGGGTTGTCCTGCCCATATACATGTTTGTTTATATATTTTGGGACCAATGTTCCCATGTGCATATGTTTTTGTATTTTTTGAGGCTAGAGAGCTTGGTTTTGTAAATATGAAGTTTCATGCATGTTGATAAAATATATTGCCCCTACAATCCGAGTCAAAAGAAAAAGGAGGATTAAAAAGGAGGATTTGCATGATTTAATAATTATTAAAATGTAAATGATTTTAACTGAATTCCATCAAGTGACTTCTGGGGCTTCCATGTGTCAAAGGAATGAAATGCACATAAAACTAATGATGTTGGTACTATGGAACACAAATTACAAAATATTTGAGTGGGGAAAGAGGATTAGACACCTTAATGGAAAATGAGGGATGACCTTATGACATGTGGGACACATTCCTTAGTGAAAGGGCATGGAGACTTTGGAGGAAATAGTAACTCCTAATTCCACAAGACACTGAGACATCCCTAGCTGCTCGAGTTAGACACCTTGGAGATAGTGGCATAGCTTGAGGGACTGCAACTGCATAGAAGAAGGTGCATTACTTGGGTGTGGGGCTAATGAGGGATGCAAGTCTATTGGTTGAAGGCTACTAGGGTTTGGTACCTTGGCCTTGTTTACTTATGGTACTGGACATGTACCTAGTTTTGGGAAAGCTTCTACCCCATGGAGTTGAAACCCCATCTCAGTGGGGATCCATTATTCAATTCGATATTAATACTTTTTTTATAGAGAATAAATATGGATAAATTTTCAATTCGAGATGAGATCCACTAGGGCGAGAAACATAAAGGTTAAATTTATGGTTGCAAGCTTAGAATAAATGAGGTGACGAGAAAATTTCAATGGTGGAAATGTTAAATTTGCATAGACAACAAAATGAGCATTATTGACTGAAAGAAAATAAATTTGACTTAGTAATGAGGTGGTGATATCAGGTGGCGGCTAAGTTGGTGGGTTGAGGGGGTCAGGTGGAAGACCAACATCATGTTTGAACACCATCAAGGGTACAACTTTAGTTTATCCTCTATGCATGTTTACATCAGATATGAATCTAGATTGTTGGATTGTTGTTTATGTAGCTCAGACAGGCGGTCTACTTGCAGGAGGTGTCAATGAGGCTAGGAGCACAAATGGATTAATTATCTCCAAGCGTAGTTTATTTTTTCTATGTCAAAATGTCTTGATTAGATTATTAATAAATTTATTATTATTTTCCTAATTCTAACTTAGGGAAAATGGTTAATCAGTCAATATTAATTGAGACAAGTCGATATCTCTCTAGTTACTTCTAGAAAAGTGCTTTGATGAAGTCAAGATGATATTAGCCATCAATCATGATTAGATATTGGTTGTTGGTTACTTAGCGAGAGATTATAAGAAGAAGTCAATGGGGAATATTGGAGACATAATTTTATTGAGCAAGGGCACAATCATAGTTTGGGACATCAACAAAGAGTTTCTATAGTGATTGAATGAGATTTGTCAGAGATATTTCCTCACAAAGATCTTTAGTTTCTTAGTGACAAAGGGAGGTCATACTATTATCCAAAGGGCCAAATTTCTATAGTGGCACAAATCGATAGGAGGAAGATGAATTTCCGGAGAGAGGAAATATTTTCTAGAGAAGTCGATTTGCTAGAGGAAAGGTGATTTCTATAATAGAGATTGATTTTCTAGTGGAGGCCGAATTATCTCTCCAGGAGGTATGAGTTGCAATTGGAGGGCGAGTTATTCTCCATGTCACATGTGTGGGTTGAATTGAGGTCATACAAGAGGTTTGAATTGATCTTGATGGGTCGAATAAATTCCAGGATGTTGAAATAGCTTGCATAATTGAAGAAAATAATTTGTCAATGCTTTGTCAGTTTACAAGAAGTAATTGTAATAATTTTCAATTACAGATATCCTGAAGAATAATAAAACCCTCATCTGCAAAGCTGGTATTCCCCATATTGGGGTTTTTCTAGGGACAATTTGTCCAAAAATATCAGTGTCTACTTTATGTGTTTGTTTTTCTCGGTTACTATGGTTTATTTACTTGGTGAAGTTTGCAATTCTGTTTTCATTCAATTTGCAGTAAATTAATTTGTTGGGAAAAATAATCATTAAAAGATAGGAGAATAATTACCAGATTAACTATAATAGATTTTCCACATTGTATCAAAGAATATTTTAGGCACAATATATTAAATCTGAAGCTCAATGTAGGGTATATTAGAGAAAATTTAGGGTTTATAAAGCCCAATTTGATTTCTTCTAGAATTTACTTGGAGATTTGCGTATATTATTTTTCGAGGGTTTCATATGGCTTCAGTTGGTTTATGGGATCAGGACAAATTATAGGAAGCATCGAAGTTTTTTCATTAGGAAATACAAAATAATCATGTTGATCTTGGAGGAGAATGGTTTCAAGGAATATGCGACTAGTGTTGTAGTCGTGCCAGTAGATGCAATGCAACTCCTAGCTTAGAAGAAGGAAGATGCCAAAATAAGGTGAATTATTCTAGATGGATTCAAGTGCCATATCATACCTCACATAATAGAAGTGGATACATGAAATAATATGTGGGTTGTATTTTGTAAACTATATCAAGATTCCAGGGTAAATATGAAGTTGATCCTGAGGGAGAAACCTCAAAACATGAAACAAAACAAGGGTGAAACCGTTATATATTACCTTGCCAAGGTGAAACATGTCAAGGAGGAATTGACAAGTGTTGGTCATAATATTGATGATGATGAGCTCATATAAACAACCCTTAACGTGTTTTCTAAGGAGTGGGATGTCTTCATACAGGTTATTACAAGAAGGCAGGATCTTCTATATTGGGAAAGACTATGGTCAAATTTTACTCAAGAAGAACTTAGGAGGAGTCTTGTCAATTATGCTAAAAACACCAAACAAAAGGGTGAGGGAGAAAAGGAAAATGTGACTCTTGTAGGAAAGAACAAAGCATCCAACAAAGGGTTCAACTCCAAGGGGGACAAGAAGAAGGAACTTTCAAAGGTCAAGTGCTATGGTTGTCAAAAATTTGGCCACTACGTCAGCAACTATCCATAGAGGAAGAAAGAAAAGAAGAAGGGAAATAAGAAAATGACAACTTCAGTGGATGCAGATGAGCTTTCTTGTAAGATGGAATAGGAGTTCACACCCATAGCTTTTTTGCCTAGCTCAACCTCATAAGGTGTCTGGTACATAGACAGTGGGACGTTATTTTATATGACAGGAGTTAGGGAGTACTTCTCCAACAAAGGGGAGGAGGAAATTAGATTACAAATCAATATGGGTAACAAGTACAAGTGCAATCTAGTTGGGAGAGGGACTATTCTATTTTAGAGGGATTCAGGCAAGTCAATTCCCATCTATGATATGTTGCATGTGTCGGGAATGGAGATGAACTTGATTTTCATTTATATTCTTCACGATAAGAGGTAAAATGTACTCTTTAGAGATAAAAAGGTGATGATTAATCTCCACGAGTTGAATTCACCCATAGTGATTGGAATAAGGAGAAATAAACTTTATAGGTTGTAGATGGATACTCCAAAGGCATTAGTGAGCATCTGTGATACGAGAGATCAGGGAAATATATCGCATAGGAGGATAGTCCATATCCATCACGTGGAACTTAAGTTGCTTCGGGAGACATTGCAAAGTGTTCTAGAGGTGAGCACGAACCACGATGATGTGTGCAAGGGATGTGTATTGGGGAAGTTTTCTAAGGAAATTTTCCCAGGAGTGATATTAGAGCCAAAGGTGTTCTTGATCTAGTTCATTATGAGATATGTGGTTCGATGAAAGGACATCCCTTAGAGGGTACGAATATTTCATAACCTTTATTGATGATTTCTCTAAGAAGACATGTATTTACTTCTTGAAGACCAAGGATGATGTAACAACCCTCGTTAAAAATTCATGTAAAAATATATAAAACCACTGTTGATGGGACACACATTCCAAGCTGAATAGCAGGCAAAAACATCCTAGTGGTGTTCATTGGGTTTATTATGGCTAAAGAAATTGGCAAAGGCTTTGGAAAGGCATGGGGCATTTATTTCTCATTTTATTTATGAAAATAATGGAAATTAGGAGAAAAGGAAGGTGAAAGGTCACAGGTTGCATGTGAGGATGAAATTGAAGGGAAATAATGGAAAATGAAGAAAATATAGGCCTCATTAATAAAAAGGCTTATGAGAATTAGTGAACAGGCTTGGTCAGTTCAGTTTTGGAGCTCTCTCAGTATTCTCTCTCTCTCTCTCACTCTTGGACACTTAGATTTTTCGTGGAGCACTCTTGGAGGTGTGGCATACTTGGAGTTTTGGATAAAGAAGTAAAAGGAAGATAATGAAAGCATAAGAGGACATTAGAATCAACAATTATAGCGGGTTTTGGTTGCAGGTACTGAGTTGCATGTATGTTATCCTCACTAGTTTTGGAATGCACGACATATGCATGTGGTTTATTAGCCAAGATCTTCCACTGACATGGAGGATTGCCTGGATTGACAATGGATTTGCCTAGCCTTGCCATTTCCTGGATAGACATGGTGATTGTGGGTTCATTTCTTTATTTTTCTGGTTGGTTCTCATGTTTCCTTAGCTTGGGTTGAGTTAATAATCCTGGAAGACCTCGTTGGAAAAGCACTTTGGAATCCCATAATAAGTTGTGGGTTGAGTTACGAGTCATGGAGCCTTGGTTGGAAAAATGATTAGGATCCTTATATTAGCTATGGGTTGATTTACTAGTCCTGGAAGCCTTGGTTGGAATAAATGATCTAGAGCCTTGGAAGGCTTTGATAGAGACCAATATGACGATGGTTTTTTTTATGTCCGACCATGAGGTGGAATCATTGTTTGATGGGTTGAGGTGGATGGCCTCTGGAAGCCCTGGATGGTTTTGGATTGATGTGTTCTATGAGATTCCACATTCATGCTTGGAATATGACATGTGGGTGAATGACTAAAGAGAGAATTGGCTCAGCCATTCTACGATGAAGTGGAACATGGTAGTCCCATACCCAGTTAGATTTTGCATCATCAATATGAGGTTATTTATCCTTGTATTTCTATGAGTATTATATTGGTTTATATGTGAATCATATGGTTGTGGTTCCCTTTGTATTTCTGTTTTTATTATGCTGGTTATGAATATGTATTATGATGGTGGCTATGTATGGATGCCATCATTTTTTTGCTTGTATATGAATGAAAAACGTATCTATGGCCTAATGGATGAAACTTCAACTAAATTGATGAGGAAAAAATGCCTCATAGCGAATCTCAGACAAGTATGCGACCCCTATGATTAGATATGTTATTTACACCTGTAGATTACATATTCGTGACATGTTTGATGAAATGTCTGTCATGGCTAGTTGGGGTCCGGTCAAGGGCTTGTTCAAGTATTTTCATTTGCCTCTTTGTTTCCTTGTCATCTTTTTGTTATGAAAGTTTCATTCAATTCTGGGCAGTGACCTGGGCTCTAGGCATGAAAAAGTGGCTCAAATCCTAGGGATGTGTTGAAAGGCCCAAAAATTAGGTCTACAACAAGGGGGATAACCACCTAGTCCAGACCTTGAAAGCAACTCCTTTTCTATTTGGAATAGTGGCTCCAACTGGGGATGATGGGACCAGTTTCCCAATCTGTTTATGATGGTGCACTAATGCGATGATGTTTTTATTTTTAGGTTTATGGGGTGAATTCTTATTCTAAATCTAATCTATCTATTAAATAACATATGCGATTTATTCTAATGAAAGAAAACATCTAACTTTAAACTATCCCGGGAGTAACGTTTTACTTATGCGATCTAAAATAATTTCTAACAGCAATTGATAATAAAAATCATTCAATCACTACGAGAAAGGAATCCATTAAAAATGATTGTTTCGTATAAGAAATTAGACAAAACAATTATGAGAAACATATCGCATAAGAGTTATTCATATACTCAGCATAAAAAGAATAGTTATCACCATACAGAAGTGCAATAATGACAACTGAACATTTAGACTTTCATATATCAATAACTGAAAATAATTTATCACTTGGCACATAAGTAAAAAGTATTAGGAGATAAAAATACCATTGGTAATAGGTTCTACTCATGAGCTTCAACAATATAGATTTATCTTCAAATAACTCAACATCCACTAAGAGTACAAAAGTGCATTTCAGTAGCAGACATCAAACTCATATAAAAATAAATCTCGTTCCATTCATTTTATCAAAACCTCCTCAGTGGGGGGAAATTGCACGTTCTGAAGAATTTTTTTTGATAAAACTTTGGACCCCTCTCTAAATGCATGAGAGGGGTTTAAATACTACTCTAATGAAATCTAAAAATAAATATTACAAAAATAGATGAGGAGGTTTAAACCACCTTCCTCATTTTAAGCAAAAATAAACTAAAAATAAAACTAAACTGTATCTATGATAAATTATGCATCTGTTCTTTTAAGTTGCAAATATCCAGCATCGGCTTCAAGAGTGTCGGTTGGCCGACTTCAGCTTTTAATTGTCCTGCAAATACGGAATTGGCGAGCGCTGGCACTATCTTCTCGGCGGAGGTTATGAGACATTTTAGGGTCATCCATTGGCTATGTGGCTTTACCAGGTACTGCCAGTATGTGTCCTAGTTTAACCTGTTTACTTATTTAATTGACTCAGCCTTTTCCTCTATTGTTTGTTTCCACTTTGTTTGAAGCTGCTGTGCCTTTGGGAGGAATCCTGGAGTGGTCTCTGATATCAAATTTTCCTTGTGCAGATTTTCATTGATGCACTCAATGATGTTGTTTGTTGTTGTCACTACTTCCTCCATCGCCTGCTCTGCTTCTTTAAGCTGGGAATCCCATTTTGTAAATAAAATTTCTTTATGAGATTCATCGATTTTGTGAAATTCCGCTCTTTTTCCTTTCTCTGATCTCTGCCAACTCAAAAAGTCAGAAACATTATTAAAAATTGAATCATAGTCAAGTTGTAAATCTACGACTTGATTTGTAATGTTATAGCTCTTTTCCAGTGGGAATTCCATTGCGAGATATTTTGGCAAAGTGTTTCTTCCTATTGCAAGAGTTGGGCATTAAGAGCGAGTGCTTCTGTGATAAATTCTTCAATCTTAGGATCATTCTTAGGTAGGCCTATCATGGTCTATAACTGTTCTTCTTTATTGGCCAGACTGCTTTGATAATCCAATTGCATTTGCTGAAGTCCTGCTGGAGTTTTGTGAATTGTATCTCTGCTTCTTAACTGATGCTAGCCTGCTGTAGTTGCTATTCTAAAAATAGAATCCTATCCTCCTTTTCTTTTAATAGCATTTGAACTTCAGTTGCCTTATCAATTGTTGCAGAAGCATATGCCCCTGCGATATGAGAGAGTCTAGTTAGGTTTTCCGTTGGGTCTGTAGTTGGGTCATTCCACATAACATCTAGAGGTTCAACCTCTGGAGAGAGCACGACATCTAATTTTCTTTTCTTCCTTTGCTTCCTGACGACAGCCTTATGTTGCGGGCTATAAAATACATCCAGAGGAGGAATCTCCTCTATTTTCAGCATGATTTCGGATGATGGAGCAACAGGAATATGCTCTATCTCTTGAGTATTGGTAGCCTCTTCCACCACCATTTCGGTGGCTGTCTCTCCTAGGTTTGACAGTTGCTCTGTGTTCTGTTCCTCAATGTTGATTAACTCATTAAAATTTTCCCATTCCTTTTCTAGATCCACTACAAGTGGCTTTGTTGGCTTTGGAAGGGAAGTGGGAGTTTCAGTTTGTTCTGGGGACAAAACCTGCTGATCAGGCTTCTCCATAGATTGAGGTGTATCTTTAATTGACCCTTCACTTCTGCTGTTTTCACTTTTGGACTGATCATCGGAATTTTCAGCCAATTCTTTTTCGGAATTGGATTTAGACTTTTCTTCTTCTGAACTTCCACTTATGCTAATACTGGGAGTGGGCTCCCTTATTGGTTCAATACACAATTTGTCGAATGGGACCTTCTTTAACCTCTTTTCTTTGTAATTGTTAAACTTTTTAAGGTTTTCTTGATCAAACTGAATTTGTGCCATATGTAAGACCTCTCTGAAAGTGTGCTTCTGCAGAAAGACATCGTTAAAGGAATCTTCTTCATTGGTAAACACTTTTATTTTAACCGATGTGGTAAAATTATTTACAACACCAAAGGGATTGTACTGTCTCCCTGCGAACAGTTTTGGTAGCTGTAAACATAGAATATTATCAACCTTTTTAAAAGCATGACCTAAATCAAATAATGAAAAATCCCCGCATACTACAGAGAATTGAGGCCAAATGGCCTTCTTATAATCCTTGAGTACTTTGCTCATTTCTCCAACACCACAGGTCTGGTAAGCTATTTCCCTGGCCATTAGTTTGTCGGGGACATATAAAGGAAGCACGTGGGGCAAGTAATGCTACCAAATACCTTGATGTATGTGAATAATTCCTCCCTGAACCACCTTCCCACAGGGAGAATGTCAACTTCAACTTCTGGGGAGAATCTTGGGGCGTCTTTGTTGTAAAGCATTCTATGAATAGGGAGCATCACTCCATGGCAAATCTTGTAGAAATGTGGGATGAAATTGGATTCCCACAATTCTTTGTGATAAACCTGAATAGGAAGAGGGTTCTGTACTGTCCATTTCCACCCATGATAGGAAAATCAGAGACAAAACAAATGGCGTCCATGATGTAGGCACTTAAAAAGAATGGAGGGTAAACCCTCTGAGCAAAACTTCTTTTAGTTCGATATCCTAAAATAGCAGAGGCTAAATTATCTGATAAAATTTGGGCCCAATCCATTATGGTGGCATTGGTGGCCGCATCCAATAGAGGTAACCACTCTGATGAAAACTTATTGATGTCTTGATTTCCAAAAAATATACACAACATTGCGGTGGCAAAACAATAAGGAGAGAAAAGAGAGCCAGTGGCATACATACCATTTTTATCCTTCTTTAGTGGTTCCTCCTTGGCAGACCAACTTTTTGTGCACTCCACCAAATCTTTGTTGTCCTTGGCGAATTTTTCTACAAATTTCTTGTTGTAGGAAGCCTGAGGTTCTGGCAAGTGATACATGCGTCTCAAATTGCTTGGGGTAAATGACCCCATGACTAGTTGACTGGCTGTCTTGAACTCTCTATCAGATATATCTGCATGATCTATGACCCATTTAACCATATCAGTGTAGGGAAGTATCTTCGGCCTCGCCGCAATACGATGTAGAAACGAGCATGCAAGCTCAGTTAGGGATGCTTCGGAGGAGCCGCGTCCATCTGCTGTAACTGTAACCTTCATAATTCTCGGGTTTTCCTCTTCTAACAGTCGGTACATGGCTTCCCAGGTAGATATCCCTACTTCCTTAGTACAAGTGGTGTCTGTGAATAACAGAGTCATTTCTGACTTTTCGGATGCAGGAGCCTTGCCTTTATTTCCCATTACGTTCTCTATGTTGCTCCTGAAAATTGCAAGCAGAGAATAAAGATACGATAAGGATGATAGTGAATAACGAACAAAAATAAGGTGATGGGAAGGCTTTTAATTCTTTAAATCATATCAAAGATATCACCTTCCATGAGATGGTACTTTTACCCTGATCCGAATCATTTTTAATAAATAACACTAATGGACTGTTAAGCTAAAATTTAATGCTCATAACTTTGCATCGAACGACGAAAAGTTTTGTCATAGAACTCTGAGCCCTTAGATTTGCGATAAAGTGATTTTGCGATTTGCTTCAGAATATTGCTGATCATGATATCGCAAAACCTATTATCATTAACAACCCTTGTTTCGTCGGGCGGCTGCGATATGCGATTTGCAAGAAGCTTATCCCATTTCGAAATATTTGGTGTTTTACATTAAGTGGCGCTACGGAATTTGAAATCTGCGATATGCGATGAGGTTGTAAGGCTTTGTGATCTCACATTCTTGTGGATCGCATTTTCAAGGAGTTCTTTGTGTAAGAGATGTCTGCCATGACCTTTTTGCGATGCGATGCTATTGTTTGAAAAGTGGGTTTTATGAAAGGTTTACTTAATATTTGAGGGTTTCCGCTTATAAATCTTTTCTTGGGTTTTATGGCCATATAGCGCTTAGGTATGGAAAAGGTAAATTTACACGTTTTAGCAAGTTTCACTTTGATATCTTGTTTTATTTTAAACAAAAAGCATTATTAAGTGCTAAGTTTTGATTTTTTGGAAGGGTCCCCATTTATTAATGTTATTTCTATCACTAATAAAAAGGGGGGTTGTTGATGGTCACAACAATTGGCGATTCACTTGAAAGAACCAGTTATCTTTGATAGTTTTTTGAATTTTCTAAAACTTCTAAAATAGAAATGGTTTTGGAAAATCAAACTTTATTGTAGAAATATAAGATAGATAGTGCTATTTTCTAACAACAACATCTTGTTCCAACTGTCTTAATTCTGATTATCTTCTTCCCCAAGTTAGTCATTATACTTACATCAATCATTACTTGATTTATAAAGATAAAAATAAAGACATCTCCGTAGATCAGTTTAGGTGTACCCATTTGTCATAGGTAGAGCCTCTACTGCCAGCAGGCATCCATAGCCTCGACAGGGTTACCTGTTACCCAGCAATGATCCAGTATCCTACTTAAGAGGCATGCAATTTTCAAAGATAAATCCTCATATACACTTATTGCTTTTTATTTTATTTTAATTCTTAAAGAACAATGTCTTGGTTTGGTGGCCAAAATTGACAGTGCCATTCACTTGATTTATAACTTAACTGAAAAAGTTGGCTCGTGATGAGACCCCTTGTATTTTGATTGAAATAATCTCAAGCCATTACCCTGTTTTGGTATGCAATTTGGAAATGTCAGTTAGTTATAATCTTTATGATCATGATAAGCTAGCTCTTGATGAGACCTCTTATTCTTTAAGTTTAAAGTGCATAACTGTTCCTAAAGTGGGGAGGAAGTCAGTGGTTCCTTAAGAGTTCTTCTGGACGACAATTGTAGAGTTTAAAAGTAGTTTTTCTGTAGAGAATATTTGTCTTGTTATTGATACCTTTCATGACTGATATGAAGCAAACTTCTACTTAAGGTTGTTTTTAATCAAAACTTGTAAAGTTGAAACAAAAGAACAAGTAAAATCTTTCAGAATTATAGCACTTGACCATATGTTTCAAAAATAAAGATTAAGTTTCCTAGTCACTTCCACTTATACAAGCAAAAAAGCAAAATTGACAAGAGACACTACTCTTTTCATGGAAACCAAAGGTAAACATTTTCAACCTGTTTTATTATCAAAAAGAAAAACAAACTAAAAAATAATAATTTACAAAAATAGAAGAGGTCATCTTCTATGGAAAGTATTTTTTAAGGATTTTCCCATTAACAGGTAAAGACTCTCTTTTCCCTGCTAAGTTTTGCAACATGAAAGTCGATGGACCTGCTAGCGTTCGAATTCGCCTTAGGCTGAGGAAGGCAAAACTCGAGGCAACATCAAACCACTTAGCCTCGTAGCTAGCCCTACGGGGACAAGAGAGGGCTCTCTCCGGGTCTATCTCGGCAAAAGGTCTTCAAAGGGCTAAGATGACCAATAAAGAACACTGATTTTAGGCTAGTAAACTGATGGGGAAAGTTTGATTTTAAATTTTTAGGGTTTCGTTGGAAAATTGAGCACGTCAATTTTGGGTGCGGGGATGAGACACAGTTTTTGCAGAGGTCTTTTTGGGGCAAGGTAGGAGATTGTCTTGATGCCTTTGAAATAAGTGAATGGATGGATATGACTGGTGAGGAGCTAAGGAGAGCAAGAAACCATCGAGAATTCTCCTTAAACAGATGAAAACATTGAGATTAAGTAAACTTAAAGGCAGAGCATTTAAACCATGAATTCTACCTTAACACTTAATTTACTTAATTTGCAGAAGAGAATAGTAAGAAAATGATGCACATAAAAAACTTACAAGTACATGAGAGAAACACACCATCAACACAAATAACCACAGGAATCCCAAATAGTGCTGCAAAACCCTGGTCTTTCCTTTGCCAAAATTGCAGAGATACAAAGTGTAAAACAGTCTAAGCTTATCCCTCAAGAATCCAACCTCTCCAACCTCTGAAAATGATTGAGAAATTACATCATATAGGCAAGCTAACACATTCCCTTGCCTCTAGGGGTCGAGCTCATCATTCTAGGAGCTGTTTCAACCAATTCTAAACTGAGCACTACAATCTAGGCAATCAAAACAACTTGCCTCTAGAAGCTAGGAAACCAATTCATTCATTAATTTTTTGCCATTTTATGAATGAATCTTCTAGAATAGGTAAAAAAGTGTCATGTCGACATGAAATTACATCAATTACATCAAGGAGGATGAAAAATCCCACCAAAAAGTCAAAACTGGTCAAATGCTGCATTTTCCTGAGCTGAAGGTGCAAAACTGGCAAATTTCCCAACGCGTAGCGCGCCATTTCTCAACGCGTAGCGCGCCTTTCAGCCCACTTTTGGGGCACTTCCCGACATCCAAATGAGGCACAAGTGGGCTTGTTGGAAAGGTCTGGATGTCTACGCTCCAACCCAAGTGGAATTTTCCAATTTGGTATCCATTTGCCCCTCCAAAATTGCAATCTCCCAAGACTGCTTCCTGTGTGTCCAAAAAGTGGCAGAAGGTCATTTTTTGCTTGTTTTTTGACCTTTTGGGGGCTCAAATCTCCATGAAATGTCTTGGCAGTGGCTGAGCAAGTGTAATTTGTCATGAAAAATCCAAAAATGCTGAGTTTTTGTGAAATGGACCTCCCCAACTTAAGGGTAGTGTGCGGCGCGCTACGCGTTGAGGGCAAAAACCTGTTTTTAGCAAAAAAAATTCAAAATTGACCAAAATTGCTCCAAATTTACTGAATTTTGAGCTGGAGGTGTAACATTGAGCACTATACTCCTTCAAGGTGGCTTCAGCCAAAATCTGAAGTGGATCGGGCCTTTTCCTCCGTTTTAGTGCCTTGCTCAATCGCCTCTTAAGGATCTTAATTTTCGCTTTGCAAACATGCATGCGGGCCCAGTAATGATTCTTCATGTGACGAAGCAAGTCTTTGTCTCTATTGGCTTTTGCCAACAACCCCTCCAAGTGTCGGTTGACCTTCTCAAGCACAAATTGCCGCGCAACAGGTGTCAAATCACCCGGTCTTTTACGGGCCAACCTACGGTCTTCACGAATTCGTTGCAGCTCTATAAGTGCGTGCTCGTCCTCTAACTGTTTATTGCATTGCTCTAGATACCTGATATATGAAGCTGTCTCATCATGACTAGTAACAAAACTTGATGGCTCACCTGAAGGCCTCTCCTCATCCTTGGGCTTCTCGCCCTTATCATGTACCTGCGGTGCTGCTGTCGAAAGCGAGGCCCCTTCCACACGAGGTGGAGATAACACTCGCTATGTTGATGAAGTCAACGAGACCCCTTCCACCCCGGGTGGAGATAGTACTCGTCGTGTAGATGCAAATAAGGCCCTGTGTCCTCGCTGATATGTCGCACATGCTGGAGCGCTGACATGCTTTATCTCAGGAATGTCAAACAGATGTGAAGGCCCCCCTCATCATGAACAATCTTAGGAGGTGGCTGTGGCGCTGTGAAAAGATCACAAGAAATAAAATCCTCCCAAGTAATGCCCTGCTGTGCCAACTAATGCATCACTATGATTTTGATCAATGCATAATGATAGATGCTTTAAACCATGGACATGAAGCCTTCCTGTGTTTTAACTGAGTTAGAGGAGGAGTTGCACACTTGCTGGCGAATTTCTGAGCAAAAATCCCAACGCGTAGCGCGCCTCACCCAATGCGTAGTGCCCCTCTGATGCATAATGCCCCTCTGACGCGTAGTGCCTGAACAAAATTACACTGAGAAAATCGCGTTGATGCGTAGCGCGCCCCTGACGCGTAGCGCGCCCTCCCTGATGCGTAGCGCGCACCCAGCTACATAGGGAATTTTGCAGGAGGCTTTTGGAGGCCTTCCCGGTGTCAAAATCAGACGCAGGATAGCTCTTTGGAAAGGTATTTGAGTCTATTTTCCAATACGACTAGAATTTTTAAATTTGGAGTTCATTTGCCTTGTCAAAAATCAAATATCCCAAGACTGGTCAAAATGTGCCAAATGATGCTACCTCAAGGCAGAGTGCTGTTGCAGTCAACTTTTGAATGCCTTCCTCAACTCCAAATTGAGCTCATAATAGCTCATTGGAAATATAGTTGTGTCTAGTTATCATTTGACTCATCAAGAAAGTCATTTGGCCAACCAAGATAGGATAAAACTTTATTTTCCCAAGGTCACTTTAGAGGTGCATTCGATTCTCCTGAGGCAACGGTATTTTTGACATTTCTCTAAAACCATGACACCTGTGTAAAATGTGAAGGAGGTGTTTCTTCCTTGACCTGTTGTGGACAAAAACCTCTCTCATTTTTCCAAAATTCATCTTTTATTGCTCAGAAACATCATTTTAGTGAAACCTATCCCGATGTGTGGAACAAGGGAATTGTCGAAATGAAGCGAAATGAAGGGGATAGGGGGCTTCTGAATTCTTGAGGAAATTTTTTGGAGTAGGGAGGGATGTTAGGAAGCAGGGGAAAGTGGAATCTCAGAAATCCAGTGAGGGGAAGGGGTCCAAAAGGGAAAAACACAGGTCCAACCTAGAAAATTGTCAGGTTGTAGCAAGAAACTAGGGTTTGCGCGAAAACGAGGAATTTGAGGGATATCAGTGATGGGAAGCATTTTATAAGGTACTTTAAGGATAGGGGAAGGTGTATGAACATCAGGATACAAGTTTTTCCGATGATTTGACCGTCTTTAGAGAAATTGCCTTCAAAACCCTAAGAGAGGGAAATGACCTTACCTAGGCGCAACTGAAGCATGAACAAGGTGTAAAATGACTCATTAGACACTGACATGATAATGAAAACCCTATGAATGATGATAGACGCAGCTGAATAGTGACATAGATTGGTATTTGGGCAACTTTGAAAAGAGTGAAAGCAAACCCTAAACCTAATGCCTAGTGACCAAATTTTGCTTGAAGACTCACTGAAATGACAAAATTTGACCTTGACACTCTGAGACCACTTTGTAAGAGCATATTTGATCACTGGAGGAAGGCTGGAAAGACTGACACTAACAGGACCTATGTTTTCAACAATTTGGAATGGTCCAAGACACATCCTTTGGAATTTAGTATGCTTGCCTTTCTCTTTGTGGGCTTTATCCCATTTCAATACTAAATCTCCAAGCTGAAAATCTTTTCTAGATACCAAGTTTGAATCAAAAGAAGCCTTTACTAATTGTTGATAATGCGCATGGGTAATTTTGGCCTTTTCTCATTCTTCTTCTAGCTTAAGAATCTACAATTTTCTTAGTTGCAAGGATGAGGAAGGAGTTTCTTCGATGAATTGAACTAAGGCTAAAGAAGGAATAGCTAGATGTGTTGGGAGGACCACTTCTTTCCCATAAATTAAATTAAAAGGAGAAGTGCCAATAGAAGTTTTCTGAGTTATTCGATGTTCCCAAAGAGCGTACATCAAAGACTTATGCCAATTTCTACGATTTTGATCAATAGTTCGTTTAATGATTACGATAAGGTTTTTGTTTGTTGATTCAACCAACCCATTTCCTTGCGGGTAATAATTGGTGGAATACTTAAGTTTAAAACCTTTTTTGAGTGTAAATTCAATCATAGAATTACCAGAAAAATATGATGCATTATCAATCATTAAAGCCGAAGGTAAGCCAAACCTGGTAATTATGAATTGATCTATAAAATCGATGATACTCTCAGAGTTGGCTGACTTGAGTGGAACTGCTTCTACCCATTTGGTAAAGTAATCAGTAGCTATAAGGATGTACTTATGCTGTTTAGAAGAGTGAGGAATGATCTCACCTATTATATCTAATCCCCATTGTTCAAATGGTTGATCGATGTTGACCGGTTGTAATGGCAATGATGGTTTCCTCTGTCTTCTAGCAGCAATTTGACAAACTTGGCACCTTCTTACATAGCTATGTGCATCCTTAAATAACGTTGGTCAATAGTAGCCCGCGCGCAAGATTTTGTGTGCTGTCACATCACATGCATAATGTCCACCTGCTGGTCCGTCATGAAGTTCTTGCAATACTTTTTCAACTTCAGATTTCTCAAGGCATCTAAGAAGAACATAATCATAATTCATCCTAAAGAGTACATCATTTACAATTTGATATTGCGTAGCTTTTAATCTTAGGGCTCTTTTCTTTATATGATTCAAATGTGAAGGAGCATATCCATTCTTTAAGTAAAACATGATATGGGCATATCTTGATTCAGTATCGTTTAGGCTTACCTCATACATTTGTACCTCACTGTCTAGGGACTGTATTTCTGATATGTGCGATGCTCCAACCAACATTCTGCAAAAACCTTGACCTTTTACAATATTTGCTGGCTTGATTTCAGCGTCATATTCTTGCAGGTTTGTGACCCAATTTGCTCTCTTTTCACCCACGTCTTTCTGTACCAAAATATTTCTTACCACTGGAAATGGTACTATTATTTTTGTATGATTTTTGAGAAGAAAGGGTCTAAAGTGTTTAATTGCTTTGAATATAGCATAAGCCTATTTTTGAACATCGAAGTAATTTAATTCAGCTCCTTGAAAGTTTGAGCTGAAGAAGGCAATTGGGGCTTCAACTTTGTCTTGATTGGCTTGTGTGAGTATTGCAGCATACGCTTTCTCAGAGGAAAATGTATACAAAATAAAAGGATTAGAAAAATTTGGAGTCACTAGAGATGGGGCATTTATAATCACTTGTTTTATCAGGCTGAACGCTTCATGTTCTGCCTGATCCCATCTGAAGAGAGAAATTTTCGTAATCATTGCATGGAGAGGTGACACAATTCTTGAGAAGTCGGGGACAAATCTTTTAACGAAATTGATCTGGCCAAGGAAGGATTGCATTGCTTTTTTGTTATGGGGTAAGGATATCTCATAAATCTCCTTAATCCTATCTAGATCAATATGGATTCCAGATTTAGACACTATGAATCCGAGAAGCTTCCCTTCACTTAATGAAAAAAAGGAATTTTTTGGATTAAGTGAGATCCCATACTTTTGACATCGTTGTAAGATTTGCTTTAAATCTCTGAGGTGACTACTATGTTTTTTAGAGTACACTGTTATGTCATCTAAGTAAATCACCACTGACTTATTCACTAATCCTTTAAACGTAATGTCCATGGCCCTTTGAAACGTGGCACCGGCATTAATCAGCCCAAATGGCATCTTTTGATATGCATACGTGCCCCATTTTGTTCTAAATGTCATCTTCAATTGATCATCCGGGTGGAATAAAACTTGGTTATACCCCGAGAAGCCATCTAAAAAGGACATTAGTTTAGACCCTGCAACTGCTTGTAATATCTGTTCCATAGGGGGTAGTGGAAAATTATCCTTTTGGCAAGCTTTATTGAGATTTTGAAAGTCAATACAAATCTGGATATCTCCATTTTTCTTTCTGACTGGTACCAGGTTGGAAACCCATCTAGAATGTCGAACAGGAAAAATAATTTTGGCTTTCAGTAATTTGTTCAACTCAGACTTAATCTGGTTTTCCAAATTAGGATGGATTTTCCTCAACTTCTGCTGGACTGGCTTTTCATCAGCGATCATCGGAATTGTATGCTGTATGATTGAAGTGTCATAAGTTTTGAGGTCATCGTAATTCCAGGCAAAGACATTTTTATACTGTTTCAAAAGTCGAATGAAGGCTGATTTTTCCTTGGGAGTTAGACCAAGACCTAAGTTGATATTCTGTGGTTTTATGTCAGTTCCTAGATTCACTAATTCATATCTCAGAGTTGAACTCTGAAGTTTTGAATTGGTGGACCTTTTGAATTTGTCCTTTAAATCATATAGGTCTTCCACTTGACTACAAATTTGGGTATAGCGTTATGCTTCCTTATTCTAGCTGCTTGTCATATTGGTCTTCATCAATTATCTGATTATTGTAAGAGCCTTCTGAAGTCAGAAAACTTACAATATCAGGATCATCGTTAAAAACTCTCTAGTTGGTAACATTATCTAGGATGGAGGGTCTAAAGATTAATTCGATTGAGAATCTGTTTGGACTATAGTCTTCTGAGGGAATGAGCTTGGAAGCTACATTATCAAGGAGGTCAACACTAGCGTTTTGGAGTCTGGGAATAGATGAAACATTGAATGCTGTAAAGTGTGAAGTCAGGTATTGTACTAACGATTGACAATGCTTCAAGTGTCCTGATAGACAATGTATAGTATTTCTTACCTGCTTCATAACAATCTCAAAATCCCCAAATACTTGTAGATATTTGATATCAAGCCCGATTGCCTTGTATAACCCTTGAACTAGAGCTTCATATTCTACAGTATTGTTTGTGCAATCGAACTCGAGTCTATAGGTTAGCATGGTTTTCTCTCCTTTTGGACTAATTAATATACAACCTGCTCCTACTCCATCATTAGACTTAGAACCATCAAAAAATAATTTCCAAAACAAAGATTTATTTACAGGCCTATCTACAAAATCAATGCATCTAGAAGTATCTGTTTGAAAAAAAAATTCTATCTGAGATAAAACTGAATTTTCTAAAAAGGGTGAAGTATGAGCATTGAAATTCCTTAAAAATGAATCAACAGAATAGTTTCCAATTATATTATTTTGCACGCTACAGGTTCATTTTCTCCTTCTAACTCCATTACTATATACTTTTGGTGTCTTTCTTGCTCAACCTTTATCTGATTTGGTTTACTGTTGTAAGGGAGCCACATATGAGACCAGTCGGTTGCAAAGTAACCGTGAAGCTTTTCTGACCAATCCCTGCTAAGAATTAATCCATAAAACTTAGGAATATCTGAAACAAGTATATCAATGACTTGACATACCTTTGGATTCAATGAAAGCCTTATGGTCACTTGATTGAGCTCACCGATAACTTCGACTTGAGACCGATCCAACTATACTATGTGTACTGCAAACTTCTGAGGTTGGACATTTAACTTTGCGCAAACTGTCTTAGGCAAAATATTAGATGAAGCACCAGAATCTACCAAACAGTTATGCAAATTTTTATTGAAAACTTCAAAAGTAAGGAGGAATGGAGGAGTATGGGATTTTGACCTTCCTCCAATTAAAGCAATGTCATTTGGATCGACTTTATTTGACATACCAATTGGAGGTCTTCCCATTTCATGAGTAGCTTGTGAGATTACAGCAGCAGGTAGAGGCACAATAGGTACTGCATGCAGCTCTTTCAAGAGCAGTTTCTGTTGATGCTTTAATTTGCTCAGCTCATGAAAAGTAATGTTAGCCCTAGTCTTCTTCATGTCTTCAACAATATTATACTCCATTTCATTGGAAATGATAAGTGTTTTAGATGGAGTTGTTGAATCAGATTGGACTGGGTTTGTCTGAGTAGCCTTTGGTGAGGATTTCTTACCTGCGATTTTATCCTTAGAAGTTGGGCTTGGGTTTTTCTGTTTAGAACTGGATTGTGGAGGATCAAGTTGATTTCTACTTTTGGTAGTAACTGGTAAGGCATCTTGATCTTCTTCATCCGGAAGAATGAAGTCCCACATTCCTTGTAGTTCTACAACCTCATCATCATCAGTATGTTCCTCATTCGAAACTTCCTCTTCTTCCCCTTTCGATTCTGCGTTTGTTATAGCGTTGGGAGGTTTTGGATCAGTTGAAGGGTTTCTCTTAAAAGGTTTATAAGGTTTCTTGGAAGAGGTTTCTGCTACTTGTTTCTTTATATCTACCATTTCATTTGACATGGTTTTCAAGACTTTCTGTAACCCTTCCAAGTCAAACGGGTCTTTTGATTGTTTTTTCTTAGGGTCATCTCTAAAAGACACTTTTTTAGATTTTCTTTCATCTACAACGTTTTTCTTCTCTACTGCTAGGATACGTTTCTCTACAGCTATTGCCTCTTTCATGTTTTCAGCTAACATTGGCTTGGCAGCTCTATCTACAAAGATGGTTGAATTTGAAGGCAAAGCAGAAATATACCATTCATTTTGGACTTCATTACTAGGTTTTGACACTGCTGGTATTTTGTTTAATAATTTATTGAAACGAGAATTGAAATCCTTAATTGGTTCTCTTGGTTCAGCTTTCAAATTGGAGAGGTCATTGATTAAAGTTGCTGTAGATCGGTCATCTCCAAATTTTGTTAAAAACTGATCTTGAAATGTATCCCAGTTATTAATGGAGCGTGATGGTAACGAAAAATACCATGACCCTACTGCTCCTTTTAAGGTATAAGGGAATAATCGTACAACTGCATCCTCTTCCATTACTCCATTTAAATTTATGGACAACATGAAGTTATTTATGTGCTCTTCGGCTGATAGACCATCGTCAGGATTGAACTTAGGGAGCCATTTTTTAGGATGAGCTGGTAATTGCGATAAGGGTGCAGGCATGTTCACAGCTCCTGGATTAGCCCATGGCCTTGGTGGTGGATTTCCTGCCATTGTTGGAGTATGAGTAGTGGAAGATGTTGCAGTAAATGAAGGTGGTTGGGTAGAGGAGGATGTTGCTCCTGTACCAGTGTGAACCACGATCTGAAGTTGTGGGGTGGATGAATGAACTTGCGATGATATGGATGGGATGGTAGATGAAGATGATGATAAAACCTCACTCTGAGATTCTACTGGTGTTTTTCTAGCTTTCTTATGACTCGGTAAAGGAAACTCAATAGGTGGGATTCCTAATTTTTCGCTTTGTGCTCTAGTCAGTCGTTGAGTTGGGGTCAAATGAGAAGTGACACTACCTTGGGAAAACTCAGATTCTTCTTGAGATAAAGAAATTCCCTGTAACTTATGAATTAAAGTCTGTAACTCAGGAGGATCTGAAGAAGAATGATCTGGCTTGCTTGGGATTTCAGTAATGTGCTCTATATTTTTCTTTTCAACTTCTGGTTCAGTGATGGAAGATTTAGAACGCGAATGAGAAGTTGAGGGTGTTGGTGAGGGAGTTTTACTCTTAGAATGGCGTGAAGATGTAGATTTACTTGCCATTCATAGTCAGGCCCTCCTTCTAGTGCCAAATATGTTGAAAGGCCTGAAAATCAGGTCTACAACAAGGGGGATAACCACCCGGTCTGGACCTTGAAAGAAGCCCTTTTCCATTTGGAATAGTGGCTCCGACTGGGGATGATGGGACCAGTTTCCAAATCTGTTTATGATGGTGCACTAACGGGATGATGTTTTTCTTTTTAGGTTTATGGGGTCAATGCTTATTCTAAATCTAATCTATCTATTAACTAACATATGCGCTTTATTCTAATGAAAGAAAACATCTAACTTTAAATTATCCCGGGAGTAACGTTTTACTTATGTGATCTAAAATAATTTCTAACAGCAATCGATAATAAAAATCATTCAATCACTACGAGAAAGGAATCCATTAAAAATGATTGTTTCGTATAAGAAATTAGATGAAACAATTATGAGAAACATATTGCATAAGATTATTTCATATACTTAGCATAAAAAGAATAGTTATCACCATACAGAATTGCAAATGATAACTGAACATTTAGACTTTCATATATCAATAACTGAAAATAATTTATCACTTGGCACATAAGTAAAAATTATTAGGAGATAAAAATACCATTGGTAATAGGTTCTACTCATGAGCTTCAGCAATATAGATTTATCTTCAAATAACTCAACATCCACTAAGAGTAAAAAAGTGCATTTCAGTAGCAGACATCTAAAAATAAATCTCATTCCATTCATTTTATCAAAACCTCCTCAGCGGGGGGGAAAATTGCACGTTCTGAAGAATTGTTTTTGATAAAATTCTGTGCCCCTCTCTAAATACATGAGAGGGGTTTAAATACTACTCTAATGAAATCTAAAATTAAATATTACAAAAATAGATGAGGACGTTTAAACCACCTTCCTCATTTTAAGAAAAAATAAACTAAATATGAAACTAAACTATATCTATGATAAATTATGCATCTATTCTTTTAAGTTGCAAATATCCAGCATCGGCTTCAAGAGCATCGGTTGGACGACTTCAACTTTTAATTGTCCTGCAAATACGGAATTAGTGAGCACTGTCACTATCTTCTCAGCGAAGGTTATGAGACATTTTAGGGTCATCCATTGGCTATGTGGTTTTACCAGGTACTGCCAGTATGTGTCCCAGTTTAACCTGTTTAATTGAATCAGCCTTTTCCTCTGCTATTTGTTGTTGGGTGTGGAGCTTGATTATCTTCTGTATTCAAAGGTTTCAGCCGGATGTATACCCTAGGAAGACTGTACACCCCTACACGCGGGGGGGTGTGGGGGGGACTTGTCCCCCTCGCGGGGGTCCGGGGGCCAGCAGTCCCCCGGCGGGGGTTAGGGGGCAGCGTCCCCGAAGCTAAAAATAGATGTAAAATTTCCTTGTAAAAGTCTAGTATTTTCTAGTCAATCTGGGCCGTTCATTAGGTAGATGATCTGACGGTAGAAGTTATGTTTAATTTAGGGTTTTTTTCCCTAGAAGGCAACCCCTCACTATATATGAGGGAATTGCATTGCATCTATGAATATCTGTATTCCGAGTGAGGAATAAAGAGGAGATTGAGAGTGAAGAGGGTGTTACAGCGGATCTGCTATAGGTTGTATCTCTTCAGTTTGCTGGATAATATAAAAGGAAGGAATGGTTGTTTCTCCATGGACGTAGCCCAAACTGGGTGAACCACGTATATCTGTGTCTCTCTTGTTTTATGCGTTTTCTGTGTTTATATTTCTGCAATATTTTATGTGTTCCATTGCTCCGTAATATATAATTTTCTAACATTTGTTTCCACTTTGTTTGAAGCTGCCGTGCCTTTGGGAGGAATCCTGGAGTGGTCTCTGATATCAAATTTGCCTTGTGCATATTTTCATTGATGCACTCAATGACGTTGTCTGCTGCTGTCGCTGCTTCCTCCATCGCCTGCTCTACTTCTTTAAGCTAGGAATCCCATTTTGTAAATAACATTTCTTTATGAGATTCATCGATTTTGGGAAATTCCAATCTTTTTCCTTCCTCTGATCTCTACCAGCTCAAAAATTCAGAAATCTTCTTAAAAATTGAATCATAAATCTACGACTTGATTTGTAATGTTATCGCTCTTTTCGCAATGGGAATTCCATTGTGAGATGTTTTGGCAGAGTGTTTCTACCTGTTGCAAGAGTTGGGCATTAAGAGCGAGTGCTTCTATGATAAATTATTCAATCTTAGGATCATCCTTATGCAGTCCTATCATGGTTTATAATTGTTCTTCTTTATTGGCTAGACTGCTTTGATAATCCAATTGCATTTGCTGGAAGTCCTGCTGGAGTTTTGTCAATTGTATCTCT
Organism: Pinus tabuliformis; assembly: GCA_031772625.1. Lineage (NCBI taxonomy): Eukaryota > Viridiplantae > Streptophyta > Pinopsida > Pinales > Pinaceae > Pinus > Pinus tabuliformis. The sequence continues at coordinate 1,409,231,345 of CM062818.1, read as the reverse complement.
GCTTCTTGACTGATGCTGGCCTGCTGTAGTTGCTGTTCCAAAAATAGAATCCTATCCTCCTTTTCTTTTAATAGCATTTGAACTTCAGTTTCCTTATCAATTGTTGCAGAAGCATATGCCCCTGCGATCTGAGAGAGTCTAGTTAGGTTTTCCGATGGGTCTGTAGTTGGGTCTTTCCACAGAACATCCAGAGGTTCAGCCTCTGGAGAGAGCACGACATCTATTTTTATTTTCTTCCTTTGCCTCCTGACGATAGCCTTATGTTGCGGGCTATAAAATACATCCAGAGGAGGAATCTCATCTATTTTCAGTATGATTTCGGATGATGGAGCAATAGGAATATGCACTGTCTCTTGAGTATTGGTAGCCTCTTCCACCACCATTTCAGTGGTTGTGTCTCTTAGGTTTGTTAGTGGCTCTGCGCTCTGTTCGTCAGTGTTGATTAACTCATTAAAATTTTCCCATTCCTTTTTTAGATCCACTACAAGTGGCTGTGTTGGCTTTGGAAGGGAAGTGGGAGTTTCAGTTTGTTCTGGGGACAAAACCTGCTGATCAGGCTTCTCTGTAGATTGAGTTGTATCTTTAACTGACCCTTCACTTCTGCTGTTTTCACTTTTGGACTGATCATCGGAATTTTCAGGCAATTATTTTTCGGAATTGGATTTAGACTTTTCTTCTTCTGAACTTCCACTAATGCTAATATTGGGAGTGGGCTCCCTTATTGGTTCAATACACAATTTGTCGAATGGGACCTTCTTTAACCTTTGTTCTTTGTAATTGTTAAACTTTTGAAGTTTTTCTTGATCAATCTGAATTTGTGCCATATGTAAGACCTCTCTGAAAGTGTTCTTCTGCAGAAAGACATCGTTAAAGGAATCTTCTTCATTGGTAAACACTTTTATTTTAACCGATGCGGTAAAATTATTTACAACACCAAAGGGATCGTACTGCCTCCCCGGGAACAGTTTTAGTAGCTGTAAACATAGCATATTATCAACCTCTTTAAAAGAATGAACTAAATCAAATAATACAAAAGCCCCACAGACTACAGGGAATTGAGGCCAAATGGCCTTCTTAGAATCCTTGAGTACTTTTCTCATTCCCCCAACACCACAGGTCTAGTAAGCTATTTCCTTGGCCATTAATTTGTCGGGGACATACAAAGGAAGCACATGGGGGCAAGTAATGCTACCAAATACCTTGATGTATGTGAATAATTCCTCCCTGAACCACCTTCCCACAGGGAGAATGTCAACTTCAACTTCTGGGGAGAATCTTGGGGCATCTTTGTTGTAAACCATTCTATGAACAGGGAGCATCACTCCATGACAAATCTTGTAGAAATGTGGGATGAAATTGGATTCCCACAGTTCTTTGTGATAAACATGAATAGGAAGAGGGTTTTGTATTGTCCATTTCCACCCCATGATAGGAAAATCAGAGACAAAACAAATGGCGTCCATGACGTAGTCACTTAAAAAAAATGGAGGGTAAACTCTCTGAGCAAAACTTCTTTTAGTTCAATATCCTAAAATAGCAGAGGCTAAATTATCTGATAAAATTTGGGCCCAATCCATTATGGTGGCATTGGTGGCCGCATCCAATAGAGGTAACCACTCTGATGAAAAATTATTGATGTCTGGTCTTCCAAACAATCTACACAACATTGCGGCAGCAAAAAAATAAGGAGAGCAAAGAGAGCCAGTGGTGTACATACCATTTTTATCCTTCTTTAGTGGTTCCTCCCTGGCAGACCAACTTTTTTTGCACTCCACCAAATCTTCGTTTTCCTTGGTGAATTTTTCTACAAATTGCTTGTTGTAGGAAGCCTGAGGTTCTGGAAAGTGATACATGCATCTCAAATTGCTTGGGGTAAATGACCCCATGACTAGTTGACTGACTGTCTTGAACTCTCTATCAGATATATCCACATGATTTATGACCCATTTAACCATATCAGTGTAGGGAAGTATCTTCGGCCTCGCCGCAATACGGTGTAGAAACGAGCATGCAAGCTCAGTTAGGGACGCTTCATAGGAGCCGCGTCCATCTGCTGTAATTGTAACCTTCATAATTCTTGGGTTTTCCTCTTCTAATAGTCGGTACATGGCTTCCCAGGTAGATATCCCTGCTTCCTTAGTACAATTGGTGTCTGTGAATAACGAAGTCATTTCTGACTTTTTAGATGCAGGAGCCTTGCCTTTCTTTCCCATTACACTCTGTCTGTTGCTCTTGAAAATTGAAAGCAAAGAACAAAGATACGATAAGGATGATAGTGAATAACGAACAAAAATAAGGTGATGGGAAAGCTTTTAATTATTTAAATCATATCAAAGATATCACCTTGCATGAGATGGTCCTTTTACCCTGATCCGAATCGTTTTTAATAAATAACCACTAATGGATTGTTAAGCTAAAGTTTAATGCTCATAACTTTGCATCGAACAACAGAAAGTACTGTCATAGAACTCTGAGCCCTTAGATTTGTGATAAAGTGATTTTGCGATTTGCTTCGCAATATCGCAGATCGTGATATCGCAAAACCTATTATCATTAACAACCATTGTTTCGTCGACGGCTGCAATATGCGATTTGTGAGAAGCTTATCACATTTCGCAATATTTGGGCATTTTACATTAAGTGGCACTGCGGAATTTGAAATCTGTGATATGCGATGAGTTTGTAAGGCTTTTTGATCTCGCATTCTTGTGGATCACATTTTCAAGGAGTTCTTTGTGTAAGAGATGTCTACCATGACCTTTTTGCGATGCGATGTTATTGTTTGAACAACGGGTTTTATGAAAGGCTTACTTAATATTTGAGGGTTTCTGCTTATAAATCTTTTCTTGGATTTTACGGCCATATAGCACTTAGGTATGGAAAAGGTAAATTTACACGTTTTAGCAAATTTCACTTTGATATCTTGTTTTATTTTAAACAAAAAAGCATTATTAAGTGATAAGTTTTAATTTTTTGGAAGGGTCCCCATTTATTAATGCTATTGCTATCACTAATAAAAAAGGGGGGTTGTTTATGGTCATGGTACAACGCTGAGAAAAATAGTCCCTGGATCTTGGGATGCCTTGTCATGAGAGCGTCGAGAGCCTCCTAGATGTTGTCAGGCCCATAACATGGGAACGTCTAGAGGTAAAGAGGTCTAAAACCTTAGTGGGACCGAGGGGTTGGTTACCAGAAGTGTCGGTATGGTTCCTAAGGGTCGTAATGATGATGTTGAAGGTATGTGTGGCGTGTTTCTATCGATTCTTCTTCCTTAATGTGACTTAGGAGGTTGAATCATATCATAGTAACTTCTCGTCACATTACCCCAATTGTCTGGTTACTTGGGAAGATGTGGGAGGAGGGTGTTAAAATGATGTCTTTAGTCACTTCCAAGGGTTCAAAGCTCTTGTGGAGAATTTGGCAGGAAGGAAGGTGAAGGTTCTTTGGTCAGATAATGGATGCAAGTACATAGGAAAATCCTTCGAGGTGTTTTGTACTAGGGAGGGCATCAAGAATGTATGGTTCCTTACAACCTACAACAGAATGGGGTTGCTGAGAGAAATAATAGTTCAATATCAAAGGCAGCAAGGGCCATTCTATATGATGGGGATATACCATGATACTTATGGGAAGAGGCATGTAGTACTGTAATATATATAGATATATATAGATATATAGAAAAATGTCCCAAATAAGACATTTCTTAAAATGACACTGGAGGAAGTGTTTACAAGGAAGAATCCAAATGTCAGTGACTTCAGGATATTTGGAAGCTTAGATTATTATCACATTCCAGGGGATACATATTCCTATTTGGATCAGAATATAGAAAAGGGGTAATTTTTTGGGTACAATGAAACCTCTAAGGAATACAAGATATTTATTCCAGGGACTAGGAGGATTATTGTCAGGAGAGATGTTTGATTCATGGAGGATAAGGCTTATCATAGTTCCATAGATTTTCCAACAATAGTTGATCAAAGTGAGTAGCTAGCAGAAGATCCAAGGGTAGAACAACAGGTTTAAGGATGGAATAGTGCGTGTACTGTTACTAGTATGAGAACTAGTTTAGGGATAGGTGCTCCTAAGTGTTCACATAGTATGGAGAAAAAGATGCAATAGATTCATGAGATGCATCAAGAGGATGTCAAAGTTAAATTCCACCATCTACAGTTGGCAAGAGGAACTAAGAGATTCAATATACACTTAGGTATTCTTAGGATTTTGTGGGGACTCTTAGGATGAGCAGGAGAGAGCGGAGAAAACTAGAAAAGCACACTAGATACATGGCATTGGTGAATCAAATTATGGATAGCGATCCTTCCAACTATCAAGAGGTTTCATAACAAAAAATGTGGTGGGATGCAATGGTTGAGAAGTATACCTCAATAATTCAGAATGATGTTTGGGAGGTGGTGTCTATACTGATAGATGGGATACAAGGTGAGGTTTGTGGCCAAGGGGTTCTCTAAAAAATAGAGGATAGACTATGGGGAGAATTTTTCTCTTGTGGCAAAGTATACTTCTATCAAGGTTGTGATCTCACTTTCATAACATATGGGATGTCATATACATCATATGGATGTTAAGACAATGTTCCTTAATGGTGAGTTGGAGAAGGAAGTGTACAGTGAACAACCAGAATGATTTGTAGCACATAACATTGACACCCACATGTGTAGACTAAAGAGAGTGTTATACAAGCTCAAGAAGGCTCCTAGGGTGTAGTATGACCACAAAAACATATACTTGCAGGGGATGGGACTCGTGAAGAGTGAGGCAGATACAAACCTATACTATTTGATGGTTGGGGGTGAGGTACTAATTCTTTTCCTATATGTGGATGACTTGGTCTTGAAAAGTTCATTGGGGCTCATAGAATAATGCAAGAGGGACCTTGCAACAGAGTTCAAGATGAAATACTTGGGGTTGATGCACTACTTTCTAGGCATGAGGTGTGGCAAACAAATAGGGATATTTTCCTTGGGAAAGGGAAATACTGCATCGAGATCTTGAGGAGATTCAGGATGGAAGATTTCATAGCCATGTATACACCCATGATAGCCAATTGGAGGAAGGTAGATACATCCAAGGAGAAGGATGTGGAACCCATTCTTTACAAACAATTGATTATCTCTCATATATTTGGTCAACACCAAGTTAGATATATCCTTTGTGGTAAACTATTTGAGTCAATTCATGGTTGAATCGAAGAGGGTGCACTGGACAACAATGAAGCATGTGCTAAATTATTTGTGAGGTAAAATTGAGTATGGGATAAGATATACTCAAGGTATGGTATCATGTTGATGGGCTATACTGATGCAAAATGGGTAGGTAGTATAATGGACATAAAGAGTAATTCAGGGTTCTGCTTTAGGATGGGATCAAGAGTTTTCTCTTGGTACAACAAGAAGTAGAAGTTCATAACAAAAATATCTACAAAAGCAGGGTATATAGTAGCAACATGGTGACATGCGAGGCCATTTGGATTCAATAGCTGTTAGTAGCCTTGTTTTGTTAGAAGGTGGAGATGATAGTGATACACTACGATAATGGGAGTTACATCATGCTATTTGAGAATCTGATGTTTCATGACAGGTCCAACTTATAGACATAATATATCATTTCATTAGGGATTGTGTACTACGTGCAATAACTCAACTACAATATATAAATATAGATTAACAGGTAGTAAGCATCCTGGCAAAGGCGTTGGGGAAGGTGAGATTCATCTTCTTCATAGATAAGATGGGGGTTATGCAAAACACCTTCCTCACTAAGAGGGAGTGTTAGTTTATGTAGCTCAAACAAGTGTTCTAGTCTCAAGAGGTGTCAATGAGGTTAGGAGCACAAATGGATTAATTATCTCCAAGAACAATTTATTTTGTCTAAGTGAAAATATCTTAATTAGATTATTAACTAGTTTTTTATAATTTTCCTAAGTCTAACTTAGGGAAAATGGTTAATTAATGCTTATTAATTGAACCACGTTGATTTCTCTCTAGTGACTTCTAGAAAAGTGATTTGATGAAGTCAATATGATCTTAGCCATTGATCGTGATTAGATCTTGGTCATTGATTAATCAATGAAAAATTATAAGAGGAAATCAATAAGGAATCCTAGAGACATGATTCGATTGAGTAAGAGTGCAATGATAGCGTGGCACATTAGTAGAGGGTTTCGGAAGTGGTTGAGTGATATTTTTCCAAGATATTTCTTCATAGTGATCTTCAATTTCTTAGTAAGAAAGGGAGGTCATATTATTCTATAGAGCGGCAAAGTTCTCCAATGGTACGAATTGAAAAAAGGAGGTCAATTTGCTAGAGAGAGGACAAATTTGCCAGAGAGGTCAATTTTCAAGAAGAAAGTCAAGTTTGCTAGTAGAGATCAATTTTCCATTGGAGGCCAAGTTATTCTCTGAGACATGCATGTGGGTCGAATTGAGGTAGTACATAAGGGTCAAATTGATTATGAGGGATTTAATATATTCTAGGAGGTTGAATTAGCTTCCATAAGTGAAGAAAATAATTTGTTGGTCTTTTGCTAGTTTACAACAAGAAGTTGTAATAATTTTCAATTACAGGTTTGATGAAGAATAATAAAACCCTCATCTCTAGAACTGGTTTCCCCACATTAGGGTTTTTCCCGGGACAATTTGTTTAAAAATATTGATGTCTATTTTATGTGTTTGGTTTTCTCAGTCCTTGTGGTTTATTTAATTGGTGAAATTTGCAGTTGTGTTTTTAGTCAGTATTTGTAGTAAATTAATTTGTTGGGACAAATAATCATTAAAAATATAGGATAATAATTACTAGATTAATTGTAATAAAACTTTCACATGGATTTGAAAAATCTCAATTTTTAGATCCATCGAGGGTGCAACTTTAGTTTATCCCCCATGCATGTTTTGGCTCGATATAAATATAGGTCGTTGGATCTAAACAATCTCAGTTTTTAGATCCATTGGGAGTGAAAATTCATTTTATCCCCCATGCATATTTGGGGCCAATATGAATCTAGGCCATTTGATTTAACTAATCTTAACCATTAAATCCATTGGGGGTGTGACTTCATTTGATCCCCCACATATGTTAGAATATGATAGACAATTTAGGAAATTGATGGGAATGGCCATGGCCATCAAATCCATTAGAGGTGCAAATTCATTTTATCCTTCACACTTGTTTGTGCATGATATACATCTAGGGATCAATCAATGGTGAAAATTTTCTTTATTCCTCACACATTTTTTATCGCGATACAAATCTAAACTGTTGGATTGAAGTAATCTCAACTGTCAGATATTTGAGGTTGTAGGTTTTGCATCTTGGAAGAAAGTGGGAGCTTGATCCTACATGTAGGCATAGCTAAGCAGGGATAACCACGTGGAATGTCCCATGTAGACTTTGGGGTTAAGGTGGGGATTGAAATGAAAAAACCATAGTTTCATGTGAATTGGGTGTTTAAGAAAAGGGATGTGAATTCAGTTAATGTCCAATGAAAACTAGAAATTGAAATATCCCTAGGAAAATATTTTCTAATCAGGGGAGGGGGGCACAAAAATGGTTTGTATAACTCAAAATAGTCACAAAACATACTTTCAGGAAGATCTTGTTGGTCCAGGGTATTAAACTAACAAAAAATTTAGCAAATTTTCCAAAAACTTAGTTGTTTTGTTTAAATCATCCACTTGTAGGTCATTTTTAAGGCCCTAAATTCCATTTTTAGGTAGCAAAAATCCATGAACACTGCAACTTAGATAAAACAATTTGGAGAGAGATTTCCAATGGCATACTACATTTGTGAAACAAAGCCAGTATGAAGAAGTTATGATTGAAACAATGTTAGGTAAAATAGAGTATGTAGTTACTTCAAAACTTTGCAACCAAAGATAGATTTGAAATTTTAATAGATAATTGTTTAGAAGGTTGATAGAAGATAACTATGACAAAATAGGGGAAATTTGGTTTAATGGGATAAAACTTTCACAGGTCATAACTTTCAGCTTGAAACTCAAATTTAGGAAAGAAAATAGTCAATAAAAATATATTGAAGAGAAGAATACATCCATCAACCTAGAATTTTGGTTTGGCACTAGAAAATTTTTAGAAATTTAAAAGAAAGTTGCAGGTGACCCACAGGGTAGAACTGTTGGAAAATGTAAAGCGGAAGCTATAAATCTTATTTTCCTTAACCTTGATAGTGCTTTTGAATATTTAGTTATCTTCTTTATCTTCTTTAGTTATATATTTCATCAAACAATGTCAAGGACAATAATAGTAACAAAAGAGGACACAAATATAGGCTAAAACCCCTCCAAGGGGAAAAGCCATAAACTCTTCTCTTCTTATAATCTACTTCAACTGAAATACAAAAACCCAATCCCTAGACCAAGTCCTTCTCCTAATACTAAGTAGGCCCTTTCTCAATTCCCTCCTTTATTTTGGACCAAACTGCTACACCCTGCAACTTTGACCTGCCAACTACAACACTACTACTTTACCTGCAACTTTGACCTAACAACTTCATTCTTGCAGTTTCTTGGAAACCCTAATATAACCTCCTCTTGCGACCTACTTAGAGAAAGACAAATCTGCCAAGGTAAACGAGGTTAAGGTAAGGGGTTTCCCTCTTCTAGGTACCAGATTATGCATGAATTTGTCCTACTGCAACTTGGACCTGCAACTTCGGCCTATTTATGCAACCCAGATCCCTAGAATTTCGCACGAGTGAGAGAGATAGAGCCCAAAAACAAGAAATTTCATCCTTCTAGCTTCTTCTAGATCTTTTCTCTCCTTCCTTTGCCTTTCCAAGTTATGGGTCAAACTCTTTCTTGTAGATCAAACTTGTGATTGAGTTTGTCTCAAATGAAGTCGAGCTGCTCCTTTTTATAGCCTTCTCAAGGGGTCAAATTTCCTCCTTTAGGCTGAATTGATGATCCCAGGGCTGACTTGTACTTTTGGAGAATCCAAGACTCTCTAGACTCAAAAATTAATTCTTTTTACAATTACAAATTTCCCGGAAGGGTCTTATATACATGACGATTTTGACTCCATTGACTCATGATAATAACTCCTAAGACCTAACAAACCCTAGAAGCACGCAAAACTTTCTTTTACCTAAAAGACCATCAATAATGAGCATGAAACCCATGATTTAATAATATTTATTTTTTAATTTTTTTTGTTACGTAAAATACATATTGAAATGAGTACAACAATTATAAATATCGAAACCAATTACATTTCTCAACACTCTCTCTTAACTAGGGAGGTACTCATAATTGTACAACTAGTACAACAACATATCTCAAACTAAAGAGTTCTCAACAAGAGTTGGATTGATAAGCCATACTGTAAGCATCATCATCATGACCAACACTGTCCCTAAGGCCTAACTAGACAAGCTCTACTTAATTCAAGAGCATTATGTTGGGAGGCATTACGTGTGATTCCACATTACCTCTACAAGGTACATACCCCATCTGGATGCCTACAAGGTATGTCCTTTTAGGACTATTCTTACCTTGTATCTCCAATCCTAAGTCATCAAAGAATATTGGTCCTCTTCGACCACTATTCTCTTGGATACCTTTCACATCATCAAAGAGTGTCAGTCCATTTCTTTTCTTGGATGCTATATCCTTAAGGAAACCACATATGCTTATCCAATCCTCTGCCATTCTTACTTCATTACCTGAAGAGTAGAATGCACATGTGATGTTCAACATCACTCCCTCTCAACCAGAGAGGACATTCCTATTCTCCTTTAATATTGAGAATAGAACCTTTCTCTCATACAATGGGACTCCTTTACTTCTCATCATCAGAGAAGATCTATACTTCCTTTCTATATGGGAAGTCATCATCACAATAATTACAACTTATAAGAGTATCAATTACCAATTCATGGTGCTCGACTCCCTCTTTCTTCTTCATCATCGAGCTTTATTTCTTTCATGGCATCATGGAGCCACCTTCTCTTTTCGATCTTATGACAAGTTTCAGGCCAATCTTCTTGCTCATCACTTTCTTCTTTGATATGAAGGCATTACATTAAGACTTCCCAAACTTCAAGATGGTCATAGCTTCTTCTTGAAAGTGATCTTATTTTGACCTCCAGGTTATCTTCTCACATTGGTACCTTTCAATCTCAATATGTCTATATCTTGACTTCATAGTTTCTAGGTACCGGATATCGAGCTTCCCTCAATATCCTTCATCCATATAGTTGAACTTGCTTCAACTACCATCATATATTCCTGCAACATTCTTCTAGGTAGAAAAAATAATATGTTAACCAGATAACCAATAACAATGAAAATTAGACTTACCTCATCATGATGACTTTCTCGCTCCATCAACATCCTCATCTCCACATGTCTTTTCCTTCATGCATCAGAGTGCCCAAGGATCGAACTTGATTACCAAGTTACAACTTTTTCTTTCGGAGACTATACTAGATGTTAATCATTATTATATATATTCTAGAGAAAGTCTTAAATCCTTAAGTAAGTCAAATATTTTTCTTTTCAAGTATCATATATCCATACACCTAAGCATATTTCAAGACCAACTTTATTTTCACAAGATTCTAGAAATATGAATCTTATCCAAAGTTTTATATCTAACATGCATTCTCGTGTTTTCATCTGATCATCTAGCTATTTATATATAGCTCACAAAGAGCTTGCATCCTGACCCATTACATTCCTTCATCCCTTTATTGGTATTGACTCCACATTACATGGAATGCATACTAGCCTTGTCATTGTGCTTTTTCCAAGAACCTTCCATAATGATGCTTCTTCTAGGATCATGGTGATCCACCTGAGCAAGATGACTACCTTTAACATAATGTTAGATAATACATGGATGAGAATTATGCAAAAGTGATCTATCTATCCATCTATCTAGATGAAATCAACTTAATAATTTAAATTCTATACATGCTACTATCATATTCTTCTTTCTATGATGCTATGCAAGACATGTTATTCTAAAGGAAAGATTAATATTCTCAGAGAACTTGATAGAAAATTAACCTTATTTAGTAGTAAAGATCCTTCAATTCTTCCTTCTTCGCCTTCTTCTTAGGTTCTCCCACGACTTTGGCTACATGAGTTTCACTCATTTTATTTCTCTTATTGTTATTCTTGTTTGGACGATCCCTCTTCAAGTGTCCAAATTCATTGCATCCAAAACATTGAACTTTGTAAATGTATTTCTTCTTGAACTTACCAAACTTTCCTTTCTTCATGTTCTTGAATCAGGCTAGAAAGGCTTGATATTTCTCATCTGATGCAATATCAATTTACCCTTGATCCTTGATTCTTCTAATATGCGTTGTGCCCATAACTCATCAAAGGGAGTTGAATCCTTCTTGGAGTAGATGCTTGTTACAAAGCTACTCCATTATGATGGAAATGCATTTAATCACATAGGGTTACTTTAGAATCAGTGACTAGTTCCTACAGTCCTTGCAGATGGTCTCTTAGTTGCGAGACTCTCATGAGGAAGGATGCCACATCTTCATCCTTTGATTTATTCATTTTGTACAACTTATTTCTTAATGAAATATTTTGACTCGTCGTACTTACCAAATACAAATTCACTAGCTTGCCATACATGGCCTTGGAAGTCTTCAAATTTGCAACAAATGGAACAAGAGAATCTTCAATGGATTCCACTATTGTCCTTTGCATCCTTACTTCCCCTTTCTTGTATTTTTATATTTCTTGTATCTTATCTTTCTCAGGTTTAGTAATTTCCCTAGAAAAATATTCCATTATTTCTTGTTATGTCAGTATCAAGTCAATTCTTTTCTTCCATGCTAGATGGTTTGATTCCCCAGTGAGATTGTTGCTCTCTTTGTAGAAATAACCCATATGAATTTAAGATTTAGGCATGATGTAACAATATGTTACTTGTTTGATGACCAATATTTTCCTTGATGATGTCTCTAACCTTCTTGATTATTTCAAGGTCTTTGGAGATTTCTTGATGATGTCTTTGAAAGATGCTCCCTAAGATTCCTCCAACAACAACTTCCAAGGTTGATGCTTTACAAATAGACTTCATTTTTTGCGAGATCAACACCTTCCTTGCCAGATTGATGTAGTATTGATCTTATTTAATTTAGAAACCCTATATTAGAAGGGTCTTCTACCAACAAGCATTTAACCAGATCCTTCAAGAGACAATTTTGTAATCTTCTTCTTTCAGGCTTGGAAAGCTTCCATTATTTTGATCAACAATCGTTTCTAGTGTCATTTCTAGTTTTCTTCCTTGTCCACCTCAGCTCTGATACCATGTTGGAAAATTTAAAGCAACAACTATATATCTTATTTTATTTAACCTTGATAGTGCTTGTGAATCTTTAGTTATCTTGTCTATCTTCTTTAGTTAGATCTTTCATCAAACAATATCAAGAACAATAATAGTAACAAAAGAGGACACAAATATAGGCTCTCAACAAGGGAAAAACCCCTCCAAGGGGAAAACCAAAAAATATTCTCTTCTTAGAATCTACTTTAAATGAGATATAAAGACATAATCCCTAGACCAAGTCCTTCTCCTAGTACCAAGTCAACCCTTTATCAAGTCCTTCCTTTATTCTGCACCAAACTGCTACACCTTGTAATTTGGACCTGCCACTTGACCTGCAACTTCGACTAAACAACATTGTCCTTGTATCTTCTTGAAAACCCTAATATAGACTCCTACTGAAACCTACTTAGAGAAGTATATCTCTCCCAAGATCAACGAGGTCAAGATAAGGTTTTTCCCTCTTCTAGCTACCAAATTCTGCACTTCGTCTTGCTGCAACTTGGACCAACAACTTTGGCTTGTTTTTGCAACCTAGAAACCCTATAATTTCACATGAGTGAGAGAGATAGAGCCCCAAAAGAAGAAATTCCATCCTTCCAACTTCTTATAGATCTTTTCTCTCCTTCTTCTGCCTTTCCCAGTCACAGATATAACTCTTTCTTGTAGATCAAACTTGTGAGTGAGTGTGTCTCAAATGAAGTTGAGCTACTACTTTTTATACCCTTATCAAGGGGTCAAACTTCCTCCTTTAGGCTGACTTGATGATCCCAGGGTCGACTTGTACTTTTGGAGAATACGAGACTCTCTAGATTCAAAAACTAATTCTTTTTACAATTAAAAATTTCCTAAAAGGGTTTTATAAACATGATGTTGGCTCCGTTGACTCATGATGATAAATCCTAAGACCTAACAAATCCTAGGAGAACGAATAACATGATTTTAGCTAGAATACCATCAATAATGAGCATGAAACTGATGCTTGATAATATAATTTTCTTTCTTATTTTCTTGTTTGTTACATAGGATACATATTGAAATGGGTATAATAATTATGACGACCAAACTAGTTACATTTCTCAACAAGAACCAATATGAGGACCATAAGTATGGGAGATGCTCAGGGGTCCTATAGCTAGAATAGGTCAAGGGTATCAAAATTAGCATGGCTAATGCTTAAACAAAGTCAAACACACATGGAAGGAACAAATCAGAGGATAAAGATACGGAAGAGATCATGAGGAGTCTCAGAATGGAGGTGCTCAACTACAAAGCTAATAATGGAAAGTTGATAAGAGAACAACAAATTAACACTCAAATTTTATAGAACCTAAATAAATTACAAATGAGGATGGACCAAGGATGTGATGCTAATTAGGCAAAGAAATATGATTCACGAGTTAGGGGGAAGGATGTTAGAGGTTCAAGGCACTCTAGGAGTGCTGATAGGAAAAACCATCACACATCAAGGAAATAAACTGAGTTAACCAATGTTTTGTCATAATCAAGGAGTAGGCCAAGCATATCACCAGTGAGACGACCAAGAAGGAGACCTGGCTTGGATAGTTTGCAAGGAGTGCTCAGGAAGATTAAGCCTTCTAAATTTAATGGTGAGCATAACAAGGGAGTGGAGGTCAAAACTTAGTTATTTGAGATGATAAAATACCTCCAATTACATAACACTTATCCAAGCACTATTATGGAAGGAAAATGTAGTAGTTCTTCGAACTCAAGTTAGGAAATATGACAATTGCAGACTATGGTAGAATTGTTGAGGTAGGTTGATTTCATAAAGGATGAAAAGATAAGAATATATATATTTGTGAGTGGTTGACACCATTTTATGGTGACAAATAAGTTTGATGAACCAATGAATTTAGATGAAGCTATGAGGAAGGTAGAATACATTTATGAGAAGGGAAAAAACTATTGATTTTTAGAGATTTTATTAATTGATAATTAATTCTGATGATTCTTAAACCAATTTATCTTATACCACATTCATCATTAAGTAATTAAACAAGAAAATCATCAACAATAAAACAAGAATGATAGTAGAGACAAAAAAACACAAGAGACACAAAAATTTATCCCGAGAAAACCCCAAACCAAGGGAAAAATCCCAACAACCTTTTCATAGATAATTTGTCCATTTCAACAAGGAATGAAATCTGAATATTCTAGTCAAAACCACTCAAACTGAATAGTAACCCTAGGTCAAACCTGGTCAAGCTTCCCTCAACCAACCTCAGAAATTTGGTCAGATGCGTGTAAAAAATTCGATCTTCCCTAGAGAATTAGCTCTACCTTCGATTTCGTCTTGTATTCTTCCTCATATTCATCCTTCTATTGTCTCCCACGTGCAAACATAAGTGATATGAATTGTGTCTCAAATTATTTGAATTATACGATCAAATGGAGAGGATTGATGCCAATATATAGGTGATGAATGACCAAATTGGTGTGTCCTTTCACTGGGGCTGACTTGAAGCTAGCCTTACATTTGGAGGCAAAAATTCAAAGTTCAAAAATTCAAGTTTTCTTCTTTTGAGGCCGACTTGGAATCAAAATATATATTTATCATTTATTAAATATTTGGAGGGATAAAACCAATTATGAAGACCGACCATAGCTACAAAAATCCAACACTCCCTCTTAGCTAGGGAGGCATTCATAATGACTTCCTTAGATGTTCTTTTGTTGAAAAATTATCTATTCCAAGAAAAGGTTGAATGAGCTTAGTTGTTGATGAATCCATACACCTCATGTTCAACAACGAAACCATGAGGAAATCATCTCCAGATCAATGTCGAAGGAGGAACTAGTCACCCACTAGTCCTGGGGTTACTAACTAACCAAGCTGTCACTTGGAGACATGTTAGAAACCCCAATTGACCCATGGTGAAATTCAGGGCCCATTTACTATCCTCACATTTCGTGACATGTCATTCAATGGTAAATACCTACCCAACTTTATCAAGCACAATCTCAACCCACTAGCAAAACCCCATGACAATATGGTCATAACCCCACTAATCGGGGGAGAAATCTAGGCCTTGTTGCTAAAAGGGCCAATTTATCGAACCATAAACCATGGTTTCCTGGTCAAACCCCATGACCTAAGATAACAATCTAGGCCTAGATTATTATAGACCAATCTCTCCAACCATAAACCAAGGTTTCCCGATCAAATCCCATGAACTAGGAGAGTGATAAGGCCTTGATGCTTATAGGGACAAACTCCATGGCTATCAAGTCAAACCACATGAACAAGGGAGAAATCTCCTCCTATACCTGCTACAACATCAACACTCCCATTAACCAAGGGAAAAATTTTCAATCACTCCAAGCTTGTCTCAAAAGCACACCAACTTTATTCAGGGAAAAACGCTTTGTGAGAATGTCAACAACTACCTCAACGATAGAAATACATAGGAGAATCGCTATTCCAAGTGCTTTGACTTGTCACCTCAATCGTCTTCGCACTTGATCAAACAATGCTTAAGCTACCCTAGTTCACAACTTGTTAAACAAACTACAATATACTTTGTTTCCATAGTGTTGTCATCTTCCTGCTCATCATAATAAATCCTCAATTTGAATCCATGAATCCCAATAGTTGTACTCAACACGTGCCTTGGATCAACCATAAACTTTACCATAACTTCTCTCTTGGTTTCTCCCTCTATTACAAAGGAAATTCTTTCTTCCACTGTTGTTGATTTTTACACATGAGTACTTCAAATTTGTTGGCTAACCTACTTCTTCTAAACTTGGATACCTTCCAACATGATTCTAGATATTAATACAATTTCTCCTTCTTGAAGATGAATCACTCCATGGAGAATCCTCGTCACACACTTTGCTTCGTTCTTTCAGTACTTCCATCTGCTACAAGAGCCTTGGCAACCTTCACAATCTACCTACAATCCTCACTTGGAGGCCATGGAAGAACAATTACAACCCAACAAAAGAGACAAAGGTAAGAGTCTAACTAACAACAAGGATAATAATAAAAGAAGAGAGATATAAGGTACTTATATTTTTAGGATTGAGGGGAATTTTTTAGCTCCCTCTTGATCCTTGCCATATTGCAAAAATCTTCCATCTAGAAAAATATTCATCCTTGTATTCATCATCAATTAATTTCCTTCCTTCCATAGAGTTTATTCTTTTAGCAGAAACATCAACCTAGGTTTAGCTCTAGAGTTTTATTCACAAGATCTAGGGCTTTCACATCCAAAACTCCAAGTCTTTTTCAACAAGCATTTTCATATAAAATTTTTATTTCCATGCCCAAAACCATAGAATTTTCTTGCCTCTGCATATGTGATGAAATCCATCATGTCATAAAAAATATAGGATATTCCATTAAATATTAGTTGAAGCAAGTATATCATGATTAATGATAGCCTTTGTAAGGCTTGTTCTCAACCTCTAGCACTATAATTCAAGTCATGTTTACAGATATTCAAAATTCATCATCTTCAATAGAGACTGCCTTATGAAAGTGAGATGTCTTCATGAGAAAATATAGTTGACCCTTACCATACTGAGTGCCTACTTCTTATATCAGTAGTACTATCAAGGAATTATGGAATTATTCACAACCTTATGACTTCAGAATTTCTCAATTTACCTTGCAAGCATAATATTTCAACTATGCATTTTCCACTGAATATTGTTAAAAAAAAAAGAAGCAAAAAAACAAAAAGACAAACAAACAAACAGTAGTAGCAATAATTTTGTCCACTACAAGGACAACTTCAATTATTCTCAAGAGGAATTTGGTCTCAAAACTTGATGAGGAACTCATCCTCTTCTTCATTGTAAACTTGTGAATGACCTATAAAATGTCATGTCAAAATAATTCATGAAAGCAAGATGTCTTTATGGCATTCAGTGTCCTTAGCTCCCTCTGGCTTAAGAGGAACTTCCTTGGTCGATCAGTTAGAGATGTATCCTTTAATTACCATATTTATAAAGCTTTGTGTTGAAAAATGTGTAACTAGGTTCTGTTTTCGTAAGTATGAAATGTATTCTTGTAAATTATAAAATGAAAAGAAATTATTATTGGAGCACGGGTTTCATGCTCAAGTTATTTTATTTTATAGGTCAAGCACCCATTGAGTGATTCTAGGGTTTTTCCTAGATCTAAGGGTCATTTTCATAGAATGAAGACCCCAATGGGCACATTGTATCTTGTAAATAATTTTATTTTTTTTAAAGTATTGAAATGCCCTCCAAGATCAAGTCAGCCTATAAGGTGTCAAGTTAGCCTACTTGAAGAGCCATGTCCACCCTTGAAGAGGCCTATATATAGAGAGGAAATCGTCCTCAATTGTAATCACTCACTCAAATAATTCTATGCAAAGAAGAGGACAAGAAGCGTACAAAGAAGAAGGATGAAGAATAGGTTGAAGAAAGTCAAATTGGTTGGGCTAGTTCTCTCTCCCACATGCAAGTCAAAGCTAGGGTTTTTCTACGCAATGGTCATCTCTTGTTCAATCTTTCGAGAAGGAGAATAAAGAATTCAAGCAAAGGTCACTTAGGGTATATCTCTAGCCCTAAGTCTCAAGGAAAGGAAAGAGAAGGGAATAAGAGGCCATATGAATAAGATCAAAGTCTTCAAGAGGGGAAACAACAATTGTCCTGAGATAGAATTTCAGATATGTAGTAGGAGGTTGAAGTTCTTGCAATAGGAGGCCGAGTTCATATTGATCTCATAGCGTATTTGTCTGCGTAACTAGGTCATGATATTCGTCAAGTGAAGGATCTATAAGAAGAGAGGAGATTTAAGGGTTTTCACCTCAAGAGGAGGGACTTTTTCCCTGGCTTGCAACCAACATATTGTGTCATTGTTCTTATTGTTTTGGTATATGTTTGATGTATCTCACATTATAATAATAAGGAACGAATCTAATAAGAAAAAAGGTAACACAAGCAGTTTTCAAGTTAAATAGAATTAACATATTCATTTCCCTATTGAATTCTCAACATGGTATCAGAGCTAACATTATCTATGGGCATCATGAACATCTCCTCTACAGTGAAGAATTTAATCAAGAAGATTGCAAGCCATCTCAAGAAAGGTATAAAGGAAGCATGGAGTCTCTTAGTTTCCTCAACAAAGGTATCAATAAAAGAAAAAGGTGAAGGTCTCTTCTGGCCCTCTCAGACACATTCCAAGATGAAGACATTTGAGTAATTGATGGTGATGCATCAAGGCACATGACTGGCCATTCCAAACGATTGAAGACCTTACCAAAAGGAAAATCCACTTATTCAGTGGAACTTAGAGATAAGTAGATCTATCTCGTGAAAGGTATTGGATCAACATCTATAAATATGGAAGATGGAAGCAACATTCACCTCAACAACATTCTATTCGTTCTAGGTTTTCATAAGAACTTATTTCAAGTTTAGAAGATAAGGGTGAAAGAGTAACCTTCATTGATGGAGAGGTTGTTTTATGGAGTAAAGACTTAAGTATAGATCAAGCTAAAGTCATTGGTATTTGAGAAGGAAGACTCTGCAGAGCGGTATCGCATGTGGCTCAAGCCCTAGTTCACATTGAAATTAGCCTGTGTGAACTCTGGCATAGAATATTTGGTCATCTACATTTTAGAATCCTTCTAACTCCACAGTAGATGGAATTCCTGATCTGAAGGAAGATCATGAAGGAGTATGTAAAGGATGTGCATTGGGCATGAATTCAATGTATGTAGCCCTATGAATCCTAAATCACTTGGAGGTCATCTATATTATTTCACATTTATAGATGATAATTCAAGAAAGACCCAGGTTTACTTAATGAAAACCAAGGACAAAGTATTTACAAAATTTCGAGAATTCAAAGCTGAAGTGGAGAACCTTACAGAAAGAAGAATCAAGATACTAAGATCTTATAATGGAGGAGAATATATATCCAAAGTTATTATAACATTCTGTAAGGAGTCTGGGATTAAGAAGGAGCTGATAGTCCCATATAATCCTGAGCAAAATGGAGTTGCAGAACGGAAGAATAGATCCATTGAAGAAAGTGTAAAAGTAATGTTACACGATCATGATCTACCTACGTTTTTGTGGGAAGAAGCCACAAAGACAATTGCCTACATTTAGAATCGAAGTCCCTGTTAGTGTCAGTCTTTCCAGCCTTCCTCCAGTGATCAAATATGCTCTTACAAAGTGGTCTCAGAGTGTCAAGGTCAAATTTTGTCATTTCAAAGAGTTTTCAAGCAAAATTTGGTCACTAGGCATTAGGTCTAGGGTTTGCTTTCACTCCTTCTAAAGTTGTCCAAATGTTGGTCCATGTCACCATTCAGCTGAGTTTATCATCATTCATAGGGTTGTCATTATCATTTCAGTGTCTAATGAGTCATTTTACACCTTGTTCATGCTTCAGTTGCACCTAGGCAAGGTCATTTCTCTCTCCTAGGGTTTTGAAGGCGATTTCTCGTGGACGGTCAAATCATTGGCAAAACTTGTTTCCTGATGTTCATACACCTTCCCCTATCCTTAAAGTACCTTATCAAACATTTCCCATCCCTTAGATCTCGCAAATTCCTCATTTTTGCACAAACCCTAGTTTCTAGCTACAACCTGGCAATTTTCTAGGTTTGGCCTGTGTTTTGCCCTTTTGGACCCCTTCCCCTCGCTCAATCTCTGAGATTCCACTTTCTCCTACTTCCTAACATCCCTCCCCACTCCCAAAAATTTCCCCAAGAATTTAGAAGCCCCCTATGCCCTTCATTTCGCTCCATTTCGACAAAATTCCTTGTTTCACACATCGGGACAAGTCACACTCAAAAGCTGTTTCAGAGCAATCAAAGATGAATTTTAGAAACCAGAGAGAGGTTTTTTTCCAAAACATGCCAAAGAAGAAAAACCTCTTTCACTTTTTTCACAGGTGTCATGGTTTTAAAGAAATGTCAAAATTACAATCGCTATATCCAAGGAGGTTGGCCAAGGCACTAAAACAACGGAAAAGGCCCGATCCACTCCAAATTTTGGCTAAAGCCTCTTTGACTGAGCATGGTACTTGATTGGGGACTCTCAGCTCAAATTTCAAGAAATTTGGAGAAAATTTTGTCGATTGTGAATTTTTTGTGCCATACACAGGTTTTCCTCCCCAATGGGTCGCGCGCCGCGCGCGACCCTTTCGTTTGGCAACTCCATTTTGGAAAAACTCAGCATTTCTGGATTTTTCATGGAAAGTTACACTTTCTCAGCCATTACCAAGAAATTTCACCAAGTTTTGGGCCTCCAGAAAGTCAAAAAACAAGCAAAAAATGACTTTCTGCCACATTTTTGACACACAGGAAGCAATCTTGGGAGATTGCAATTTTGGAGGGGCAAATGACCACCAAATTCAGAAATTCCACTTGGGTTGGAAAGTAGACATCCAGAACTTTCCAACAAGCCCACTTTTGCCTCATTTGGACACTTGGAAGTGCCTCAAAAGTGACTCCAAAGGCGCGCGACCCATTCAGGAATTGCGCGCGACCCATCAGGCAGTGTGCACAGGAATTCAACCTACAGCTCAACAAAACGCAGTTTTGACTGGATTTGACTTTTTGGAGTTGATTTTCATCCTCCTTGTTGTAAATGATGTAATTTTATGATATTTTGACACTTATTTATCTCTTCTAGAAGATTCATTCATAAGATAGGCAAAAATTTAATGAATGAATTGGTTTCCTAGCTTATAGAGGCAAGTTGTTTTGACTGCCTAGATTTTAGTGCTCAGTTTAGAATTGGTTGAACAGCTCCTAGGAGGATGAGCTCGACCCCTAGAGGCAAGGAAAGATGTTAGCTTGCCTATATTATGTATTTTCTTAGTCATTTTCAGGGGTTGGAGGGTTGGACTCTTGAGGGAGAAGCTCTTATTGTATTACTCACTGTATCTCTGCAATTTTTGGCAAAGGAAGACCAGGGTTTTGCAGTCCTTTTTGGGATCCTTGTGGTCACATGTATTGATGGTGTGTTTCTCTTTGTACTTGTAAGTGTGTTATGTCAATCATTTCCTTACTTTTCCTTCTGCAAATTAGGCAAATGAAGTGTTAAAGTAGAATTCATGACTGTCATGCTCTGCTTTTAAGTTTGCTTAATATCAATGTTTTCAACTGTTTAAGGGGAATTCAAGGTTATTGCTTGCTCTCCTTAACTCCTCACCGATCATTCTCATCCATCCACCTCTATCAAAGGCATCAATACTGTCTCCTACCTTGCCCCAAAGAACCCCCTGCAAAAACTGTGTCCAATCCCCGCACCCAAAATTGCCTTTCCCCAACTTTCCACCAAAATCTTAAAACTTCCAATTCAAACCTTTTTAATCAGTTTACTAGCCTAAAATCAGTGTTTCCTTATTGGTTATCTCGCCCTTTGAAGATCTTATATCGAGATAGACCGGAGAGAGCCCTCTCCTGCCCCGTAGGGCTAGCTACGAGGCTAAGTGGTTTGATGTTTCCTTGGAGTTTGCCTTTCTCAGCCTGAGGTGAAATTTCAAGCACTAACATATTGGCGACCATACTGGGGAAGAACAACTTGTTTGTGGATTGATGTGTTTGTTTCATAAGTCTTAGACAGAGCCTGAAGTTATGCCAGGTAGCCTTCGAAACACTTTTGCTTTGCATAAGCGCAAGTAGATAAACGCTGCTTCAGTCAATCTCCGTGAGCTTGTGAATACGGCCACTTCATTTGCATTTCACCCCAATACATGTATCAAGTTCAGATCTGATTGTTGATGGTGAACAACGATCAGACACTTGAAAGGCTGAAATCATTCACTTGGCGACTCTAAATCATTTTCAAGATCAGATCCAAAGACTCCACTGGAGGATGATCCCGACCAGCAAAAACATGAAAGGACAACATGGACAGATCAGGTATTCAAGTTGGAATTTCATCCAAGACATTTTTTTCTTTGTCATAAATTATTTCTTCTCTTTTCCCAAGAATGTCAAGAAGGCTTTGCAAAGTATAGTATGTTTGAGAAGAGATCCTCGACCTGTAGTTGATTCTTTCCATTTGAAGATTGTGAATACCAAAGATTTGCATGCCTTTGAGCTTGATCAAGATCCTTTTTCCGAATTTTGTGATAACCATATTCAGATTGATGAACCTCAAAAGACCAAGACCGATTCTATACCTGCTGTACATACCCATACACCTTGTAAAATTCCAGATCGGTATAAACCTCTTGTTTTACCTTCGGTTCTTCATGCTTTCCCCAAAAACTATGATCTATACTTGCCGAGGTTTGATGGTGAATGTAAGAATGTCAACGCTGAGCAGCATGTGCAGAATTTTGAGAATTTTCTAGATCTTTTTGAAGTTGATGAAGAAGATGTTAGTATAAGGCTTTTTGCTCTTTCTTTGCAAGCCAAAGTGAAGAGTTGGTTCAAAGCCTTGCCTGATGCGAGCATCTCAGATTTCCAGCAGTTCGTCAAAGTTTTTCTCGATATGTGGATGATCGGACAGAACCTTCTCTTGATTGTAGAAGAGTATAACCAGCTGAAAAGATTGCCAGGGGAGACAGTACAACAGTTTTCAGCCAAATTTAACCAAGTTTATTATTCAATGCCAGTTGATATAAGGCCTACTCCTAAATCTGCTCTCTTGCACTATCCGGGTGCCTTTGATCCGGAGATGGAGTTTCAGCTGAGAGAAAGGGATATTGCAACACTTCACGAGATGCAGAACAGTGCAGTAAATGTAGAGGCTCATCTGCTG
Source organism: Pinus tabuliformis (assembly GCA_031772625.1). Taxonomy (NCBI): domain Eukaryota; kingdom Viridiplantae; phylum Streptophyta; class Pinopsida; order Pinales; family Pinaceae; genus Pinus; species Pinus tabuliformis. Next base: position 1,409,208,281 of record CM062818.1, on the reverse strand, counting down.
ATCCGAAGGGCAAGGTTGAAAGAAGAAGAGAGTAAAAACATAGATCCCGCTGAATCAACATCTCTAGAGGTAAAGCTTGACATTTTGGTAAGTGCAGTGGAAAAGATGATAGAGAAGGTCACCGCAGGGAATGCTTATGATCTTCAAACTCATGGCTCGCTGATTGAAGAAGAACAAGTTGCTGATCCAAAAAATTTTGTTTCTTATCCTAGTTATCATACATCTGATAATGATTGTTTTGTAGATCACCTTGGCGAAGAAAGAACTGTTGATATGACATGTATGCTTGATGATGTCTTTTATACAGATGATTTTCCTCAGTTTGATCAGTATGATGATGATTATGTTCTCCAAACAGAAGCTAATCTTGCAGACAAATCAACAGCTAGTTTGTGGGAGGAGGAAGTTCATTTTCAGCAGCTCGAATACAATGTTCGGCCATCACATATCAGCTATGACAGTGATGAGGAAAGTGCAGCAAAGTTTGAAGTAAGTGAAGGATCTTTACCTTTTTGTTTTGATTCATGTCAGTTCATCAGAGATAACTACCATGCAATCAGAAATCAAATGTCAACAAGTCTTGATTTAGACCATCTTGAGGGCAATGAAAACCTTGTTCAAGACTTTTCATATCCAGATTTGCAGCCCCCGAATGCCTTTGATTGTCAAGTTGCAAATAAAGACTTGGAAGCTGGAACATATGCTCAGATGATGCAAGATGATTCCCTACCATTTTGTTTCGAATCATTTCAGTTTTTGAAGGGAAATTTGCATAGTCCATCTTCAGTGAAGAATGAGCAGCATGTAGGCAATCATGTAATCACAATGGAACCAATAGAAAATGGGTTGCAGCAGTCTTTTCAAGTTTTTCATGATCCAATAGCTGATGTTTTGGATGAGGTTTGCAGTCAAAGTTTTTCTCCATTGTCTACATGTGAGCTTGAAACATGTGCTGATATGAATCTGATCCGGCAGCCGGTTTCTTTGTCATTTTCAGCAGAGGTCTCGTCACAAGGCTCGGATCAAAGTTTGCATTCATGGTATGAGGAGAAGAGAAATCCATTGGATGAGCTAAGTTCCAGTGTGCTTGAATTTCATGATCCTTATGCAATGTTTTTGGAGGCGGATAGAGAATTCATATCATCCAACGGATCTGTTTCCAAGTTGTCATGGGAGTTGCCTTTCAGCAGTTCTCTCTTGTTGTTCATAAGCGAGAACTTGTGGAGAATTCAACCAGCAGATGTGATACTTACTTGGTTGCATTGGTTGTTTCATTTCACTTGATCAGGTGATGAATGAAACTGTTAGAGTAGGTTTTGATGAATAAGCTCAAACTTGAGCATCATTTTAGTTTGTCGGTTGTGTTTAAGTATCGATTCAGTTTTTAGTTGAGTGAGAGTCAATTTGTGTTGTCAAGTCATCAGTTTTCAGTCATGCATTTTAGTTTGAGTTTATGACTCCATTGCCCAATGGATGAAGGCACTGTCTAGCTCTTCCAGAGATCTGTCGTTCTTGGCACCTCCAAGGAGCTACCATCCCCATTGGAGCCAATGTTAGTGTCAGTCTTTCCAACCTTCCTCTAGTGATCAAATATGCTCTTACAAAGTGTTCTCAGAGTGTCAAGGTCAAATTTTGTCATTTCAAAGAGTTTTCAAGCAAAATTTGGTCACTAGGCATTAGGTCTAGGGTTTGCTTTCACTCCTTCTAAAGTTGTCCAAATGTTGGTCCATGTCACCATTCAGCTGAGTTTATCATCATTCATAGGGTTTTCATTATCATGTCAGTGTCTAATGAGTCATTTTACACCTTGTTCATGCTTCAGTTGCACCTAGGCAAGGTCATTTCTCTCTCCTAGGGTTTTGAAGGCGATTTCTCGTGGATGGTCAAATCATTGGCAAAACTTGTTTCCTGATGTTCATACACCTTCCCCTATCCTTAAAGTACCTTATCAAACATTTCCCATCCCTTATATCTCGCAAATTCCTCATTTCTGCACAAACCCTAGTTTCTAGCTACAACCTGGCAATTTTCTAGGTTTGGCCTGTGTTTTGCCCTTTTGGACCCCTTCCCCTTGCTCAATCTCTGAGATTCCACTTTCCCCTACTTCCTAACATCCCTCCCCACTCCCAAAAATTTCCCCAAGAATTTAGAAGCCCCCTATCTCCTTCATTTCGCTCCATTTCGACAAAATTCGTTGTTTCACACATCGGGACAAGTCGCACTCAAAAGTTGTTTCAGAGCAATAAAAGATGAATTTTGGAAAACTTAGAGAGGGTTTTGTCCACAACATGCCAAAGAAGAAAAACCTCTTTCACTTTTTGCACAGGTGTCATGGTTTTAAAGAAATGTCAAAATTACAATCGCTAGATCCAAGGAGGTTGGCCAAGGCACTAAAACGACGGAAAAGGCCCGATCCACTCCAAATTTTGGCTAAAGCCTCTTTGACTGAGCATGGTACTTGATTGGGGACTCTCAGCTCAAATTTCAAGAAATTTGGAGAAAATTTTGTCGATTGTGAATTTTTTGTGCCATACACAGGTTTTCCTCCCCAATGGCGCGCGACCCTTTCATTTGGCAACTCCATTTTGGAAAAACTCAGTATTTCTAGATTTTTCATGGAAAGTTGCACTTGCTCAGCCATTACCAAGAAATTTCACCAAGTTTTGGGCCTCTAGAAAGTCAAAAAACAAGCAAAAAATGACTTTTTGACACACAGGAAGCAGTCTTGGGAGATTGCAATTTTAGAGGGGCAAATGACCACCAAATTCATAAATTCCACTTGGGTTGGAAATTAGACATCCAGACCTTTCCCACAAGCCCACTTTTTCCTCATTTGGACACCTGGAAGTGCCTCAAAAGTGCCTCCAAAGGCGCGCGACCCATTCAGGAATTGCGCGCGACCCATCAGGCAGTTTGCACAGGAATTCAACCTACAGCTCAGCAAAACGCAGTTTTGACTGGATTTGACTTTTTGGAGTTGATTTTCATCCTCCTTGTTGTAAATGATGTAATTTTATGATATTTTGACACTTATTTATCTCTTCTAGAATATTCATTCATAAGATAGGCAAAAATTTAATGAATGAATTGGTTTCCTAGCTTATAGAGGCAAGTTGTTTTGACTGCCTAGATTTTAGTGCTCAGTTTAGAATTGGTTGAAACAGCTCCTAGAAGGATGAGCTCGACCCCTAGAGGCAAGGAAAGATGTTAGATTTCCTATATTATGTATTTTCTTAGTCATTTTCAGGGGTTGGAGGGTTGGACTCTTGAGGGAGAAGCTCTTATTGTATTACTCACTGTATCTCTGCAATTTTTGGCAAAGGAAGACCAGGGTTTTGCAGTCCTTTTTGGGATTCTTGTGGTCACATGTATTGATGGTGTGTTTCTCTTTGTACTTGTAAGTGTGTTATGTGAATCATTTCCTTACTTTTCCTTCTGCAAATTAGGCAAATGAAGTGTTAAAGTAGAATTCATGACTGTCATGCTCTGCTTTTAAGTTTTCTTAATATCAATGTTTTCAACTGTTTAAGGGGAATTCAAGGTTATTGCTTGCTCTCCTTAACTCCTCACCGATCATTCTCATCCATCCACCTCTATCAAAGGCATCAATACTGTCTCCTACCTTGCCCCAAAGAACCCCCTGCAAAAACTGTGTCCAATCCCTGCACCCAAAATTGCCTTTCCCCAACTTTCCACCAAAATCTTAAAACTTCCAATTCAAACCCTTTTAATCAGTTTACTAGCCTAAACTCAGTGTTTCCTTATTGGTTATCTCGCCCTTTGAAGATCTTATATCGAGATAGACCGGAGAGAGCCCTCTCCTGCCCCGTAGGGCTAGCTACGAGGCTAAGTGGTTTGATGTTGCCTTGGAGTTTGCCTTTCTCAGCCTGAGGTGAAATTTCAAGTGCTAACAGTCCCCAAAGATCTCTGGACAACAAAACTATGGAATAAGTGTTCACTAGAAAGAAGCCATTTGTAGATCATCTCTGTATCTTTGGGTGTTGTGTATATATCCATATACCAAAGGCAAAAAATAAAGAAGTTGGATCCCTCAAGCATAAAGGGAACATTTATTGGGTACAAAAACTCACCAAAATATTATAGGATCTACATGAAAGAAGGACATCACATAGAAGTTAGTTGTGATGTCATATTTGATGAAAATATAAATTTCAAGAAAGCAAAGGAACTTTCCATAGACTCTGACGATGAATAACTTCTGGTATTTGAGGAAGAAGTTGAAAAGGAAGAAGAAGAATTACACCATGAAGAAGAAGGTCACAGCAAGCCTGTTCAACATGTGGTCATCCCTAAAACAAGGAAAATACCTAATTGGTTGAAATCTACACTAATTGATGCAGAAGGTCATGGGGTTGTGAAACGATCATTTAGAGAAATCAAGAAACCCAAGAGATATTATGGGTATGTTGCATACATTACAAAACTAATAGAAGAAGAACCATCCAATTTTGAAGAGGATTAAATAATCAAGAATAGAAAGATTCCATGAATGAAGAGTATCAATACATATGAAGAATGGAGTCTGGGAGATCGTACCTAGGCCCAAAGAAAAATCTCTAGAAACTTCTAAGTGGATCTATAAGATCAAACATGTGAAGATGGAAGTATAGATAAGCATAAGGAAAGATTCATGGCTAGGGGATTCTCTCAACTTGAAGGCATCGACTACGAAGAGACATTTGCTCCAACAACAAGATATATAATGATTCATTCATTAGTTTTTCTGGCAGCATCAATGGGACGAAACATCCACAAAATGGATGTCAAGACCGTTTTCCTGAATGAAACAATAAATGAAGAAGTCTATATATAGCAACCATTGGGATTCAAAGTTAAATATAGGAAGGCATGTGTTTGCAGATTGAAGAAAGCATTATGTGGCCTCAAGCAAGCGCCAAGGGCATGTTATGCTAGAATGGATGTATACCTGCAAAGAATAGGCTTCACAAATTTTTTTGTTGATCTGAACCTTTATATGAAGGTTATAGATGAAGAATCTATATTCATTCTTCCGTATGTAGATGATATTCTCTTGACAGGTGTAGAGGGACAAATTGAAGAATGTAAGAAGCAACTAGCAACATAATTTGACATGAAGGATCATGGGATGATGCATTACTATTTGGGACTAGAAGTCTAGTAAGGACCCGATGAAGTTTACTTGGGTCAAGGAAAGTACGTGATCAAGATGCTGAAGAGGTTTGACATGATGGATTACAAATCTATGGCCACTCTGATGATCACAAAATTGAAGAGACTAAGGAGTTTCGAATCAATCCCTGTGGATCCTTCCAAGTTTAGAAAACTTATTAGCTCACTGATGTACTTGGTGAATAATCAACCAGACATATGATTTGTAGTAAATGTTCTCAGTCAGTTCCAAGTAGAGATAAAGAATGATCATTGGATAGCAGAAAAACATATTCTGAGATATCTGTGAGGAACCATCCACTAATGTCTGAAATATGATCGAAGGAATGATGTCTAACTAACTAGATATACAGATTCCAACTGGAGAGGCAGTGAACAAGATGGAAGGAGCACTACAGGAGGATTTTTCGATTTGGGATCCTCAATGGTCTCATGGATGAGTAGGAAAACAAGATAATTTCTTTGAGTAGTGTTAAAATTGAATACGTTGTAGCTTGTGAAGTAAGAAAAGAAGCATTATGGTTGAGGAAGCTTCTATCCGAACTGTTTGAAGGATCGATGAACCCTACAATGACACTTTGTGATAACACCAGTTGTATATGTTTGTCTGAAGATCTAGTGTTTCATGGAAAGACAAGGCATATAAACAACAAGTATTACTATATTCGAGAGCTAGCAAAAAATAGTGTGTTGCAACTACAATATATCTCCATTGTTGTAATTTGGACCTGCAACTTCGACTAAACAACATTGTCCTTGTATCTTCTTGAAAACCCTAATATAGACTCCTACTGAAACCTACTTAGAGAAGTATATCTCTCCCAAGATCAACGAGGTCAAGATAAGGTTTTTCCCTCTTCTAGCTACCAAATTCTGCACTTCGTCTTGCTGCAACTTGGACCAACAACTTTGGCTTGTTTTTGCAACCTAGAAACCCTATAATTTCACATGAGTGAGAGAGATAGAGCCCCAAAAGAAGAAATTCCATCCTTCCAACTTCTTATAGATCTTTTCTCTCCTTCTTCTGCCTTTCCCAGTCACAGATATAACTCTTTCTTGTAGATCAAACTTGTGAGTGAGTGTGTCTCAAATGAAGTTGAGCTACTCCTTTTTATACCCTTATCAAGGGGTCAAATTTCCTCCTTTAGGCTGACTTGATGATCCCAGGGTCGACTTGTACTTTTGGAGAATACGAGACTCTCTAGATTCAAAAACTAATTCTTTTTACAATTAAAAATTTCCTAAAAGGGTTTTATAAACATGATGTTGGCTCCGTTGATTCATGATGATAAATCCTAAGACCTAACAAATCCTAGGAGAACGAATAACATGATTTTAGCTAGAATACCATCCATAATGAGCATGAAACTAATGCTTGATAATATAATTTTCTTTCTTATTTTCTTGTTTGTTACATAGGATACATATTGAAATGGGTGTAATAATTATGACGACCAAACTAGTTACATTTCTCAACAAGAACCAATATGAGGACCATAAGTATGGGAGATGCTCAGGGGTCCTATAGCTAGAATAGGTCAAGGGTATCAAAATTAGCATGGCTAATGCTTAAACAAAGTCAAACACACATGGAAGGAACAAATCAGAGGATAAAGATACGGAAGAGATCATGAGGAGTCTCAGAATGGAGGTGCTCAACTACAAAGCTAATAATGGAAAGTTGATAAGAGAACAACAAATTAACACTCAAATTTTATAGAACCTAAATAAATTACAAATGAGGATGGACCAAGGATGTGATGCTAAGTAGGCAAAGAAATATGATTCACGAGTTAGGGGGAAGGATGTTAGAGGTTCAAGGCACTCTAGGAGTGCTGATAGGAAAAACCATCACACATCAAGGAAATAAACTGAGTTAACCAATGTTTTGTCATAATCAAGGAGTAGGCCAAGCATATCACCAGTGAGACGACCAAGAAGGAGACCTGGCTTGGATAGTTTGCAAGGAGTGCTCAGGAAGATTAAGCCTTCTAAATTTAATGGTGAGCATAACAAGGGAGAGGAGGTCAAAACTTAGTTATTTGAGATGATAAAATACCTCCAATTACATAACACTTATCCAAGCACTATTATGGAAGGAAAATGTAGTAGTTCTTCGAACTCAAGTTAGGAAATATGACAATTGCAGACTATGGTAGAATTGTTGAGGTAGGTTGATTTCATAAAGGATGAAAAGATAAGAATATATATATTTGTGAGTGGTTGACACCATTTTATGGTGACAAATAAGTTTGATGAACCAATGAATTTAGATGAAGCTATGAGGAAGGTAGAATACATTTATGAGAAGGGAAAAAACTATTGATTTTTAGAGATTTTATTAATTGATAATTAATTCTGATGATTCTTAAACCAATTTATCTTATACCACATTCATCATTAAGTAATTAAACAAGAAAATCATCAACAATAAAACAAGAATGATAGTAGAGACAAAAAAACACAAGAGACACAAAAATTTATCCCGAGAAAACCCCAAACCAAGGGAAAAATCCCAACAACCTTTTCATAGATAATTTGTCCATTTCAACAAGGAATGAAATCTGAATATTCTAGTCAAAACCACTCAAACTGAATAGTAACCCTAGGTCAAACCTGGTCAAGCTTCCCTCAACCAACCTCGGAAATTTGGTCAGATGCGTGTAAAAAATTCGATCTTCCCTAGAGAATTAGCTCTACCTTCGATTTCGTCTTGTATTCTTCCTCAGATTCATCCTTCTATTGTCTCCCACGTGCAAACATAAGTGATATGAATTGTGTCTCAAATTATCTGAATTATACGATCAAATGGAGAGGATTGATGCCAATATATAGGTGATGAATGACCAAATTGGTGTGTCCTTTCACTGGGGCTGACTTGAAGCTAGCCTTACATTTGGAGGCAAAAATTCAAAGTTCAAAAATTCAAGTTTTCTTCTTTTGAGGCTGACTTGGAATCAAAATATATATTTATCATTTATTAAATATTTGGAGGGATAAAACCAATTATGAAGACCGACCATAGCTACAAAAATCCAACACTCCCTCTTAGCTAGGGAGGCATTCATAATGACTTCCTTAGATGTTCTTTTGTTGAAAAATTATCTATTCCAAGAAAAGGTTGAATGAGCTTAGTTGTTGATGAATCCATACACCTCATGTTCAACAACGAAACCATGAGGAAATCATCTCCAGATCAATGTCGAAGGAGGAACTAGTCACCCACTAGTCTTGGGGTTACTAACTAACCAAGCTGTCACTTGGAGACATGTTAGAAACCCCAACTGACCCATGGTGAAATTCAGGGCCCATTTACCATCCTCACATTTCGTGACATGTCATTCAATGGTAAATACCTACCCAACTTTATCAGGCACAATCTCAACCCACTAGCCAAACCCCATGACAATATGGTCATAACCCCACTAATCGGGGGAGAAATCTAGGCCTTGTTGCTAAAAGGGCCAATTTATCGAACCATAAACCATGGTTTCCTGGTCAAACCCCATGACCTAAGATAACAATCTAGACCTAGATTATTATAGACCAATCTCTCCAACCATAAACCAAGGTTTCTAGATCAAATCCCATGAACTAGGAGAGTGATAAGGCCTTGATGCTTATAGGGACAAACTCCATGGCTATCAAGTCAAACCACATGAACAAGGGAGAAATCTCCTCCTATACCTGCTACAACATCAACACTCCCATTAACCAAGGGAAAAAATTTCAATCACTCCAAGCTTGTCTCAAAAGTACACCAACTTTATTCAGGGAAAAACGTTTTGTGAGAATGTCAACAACTACCTCAACAATAGAAATACATAGGAGAATCGCTATTCCAAGTGCTTTGACTTGTCACCTCAATCGTCTTCGCACTTGATCAAACAATGCTTAAGCTACCCTAGTTCACAACTTGTTAAACAAACTACAATATACTTTGTTTTCATAGTGTTGTCATCTTCCTGCTCATCATAATAAATCCTCAATTTGAATCCATGAATCCCAATAGTTGTACTCAACACGTGCCTTGGATCAACCATAAACTTTACCATAACTTCTCTCTTGGTTTCTCCCTCTATTACAAAGGAAATTCTTTCTTCCACTGTTGTTGCTTTTTACACATGAGTCCTTCAAATTTGTTGGCTAACCTACTTCTTCTAAACTTGGATACCTATTGAGTTAATAGCAGAGAAAGAAAGAACATCAAGAACAGAATGAGAGAGAAGACCAAGAAATAGAAACTGAAATGTGAATCTGTTTTATTCGATGATCAATATCCTCTACATGACATTCGATATATTCATGTATTTACCGTTACATAACTAAAAACTATTCGTTACAAAGAAAACTGTACATAACTAAAAAACTAAACTACGTTTGAAGTTCGTTGTCAAACTAACAAACTCCACCTTGACAACAACTTTCCCATTCATCATCTTTCCTGCAAGTCAAGAGAAGCTAAACACCACCGCAACTTCTCTACTGTAACTGGCTTTGTGAATATGTCTGCACAATTTTCTCGTGTGTGGACCTTTTTAAGAGCTACTTTTCCACCATCGATCACATGTCTCAGAAAATGATATCTCACATCAATGTGCTTGGTTCTGCTGTGATAGGCAGGGTTTGTGGCCAAGTGAATAGCACTTTGACTGTCACAAAGCACACTCACTTTCTCCTGCGTTCTTCCAATTTCATCGAGCAAACCCTTTAACCAGATTGCTTCTTTACTGGCATCTGAAGCAGCTATATATTCAGCTTCGGTAGTGGAAAATGCAACCGTGTCTTGAAGCTTTGACATCCAACTAATTGCTCCACCTGCAAGAGTAAAGACGTAACCTGTAGTAGATCTTCTTTTGTCCAAATCACCTGCATAGTCAGCATCTACATATCCGCAGACTGATCCTTCACTACCATTAAAGACGATGCAATGATCTCTTGTGCCTCTTAGATATCGAAGCACCCATTTCACTGCTTGCCAATGTTCTTTACCTGGATTTGCCATGAATCTGCTGACAACTCCAACTGCATGTGAAATGTCAGGTCTTGTAGATACCATCGCATACATTAAGTTGCCTACTGCATTTTCATATGGTACATGAGACATATACTGCTTTTCTTCATCAGCTCTAGGACTCAAAACCGAAGAAAGCTTAAAATGGGAAGCTAAAGGAACATTAACAGGTTTCACATTATTCATAGAGAACTTTTCAAGTACCTTCTCCACATACTTCTGCTGTGATAACCAAAGCTTACCATTTTTCCTGTCTCTGTGTATCTCCATGCCCAAGATATGTTTTGCTGCTCCAAGATCCTTCATATCAAACGCCCTAGAGAGTTGAGCCTTTAACCTGTTGATCTCTTCCATGCTTTTGCTTGCAATAAGCATATCGTCAACATACAAAGCTAAGATAATGAATATGCCATTGAAAATTTTGAAGTACACACAATGATCATACTCACTTCTTATAAAGTTCTGGCTCACCATGAAGGAATCAAACTTCTTGTACCATTGTCTGGGAGACTGCCTCAGACCATACAATGATTTCCTGAGCTTGCAAACTAATCTTCTGCTGCGACCTCGTACAAAACCTTCTGGTTGTTCCATATATATCTCTTCGTTCAAATCACCATGTAGAAAAGTTGTTTTAACATCTAACTGTTCTAACTCAAGATTAAGCAACGCAGTTAGTGCCAACACAGTGCGTATAGAAACAAGTTTTACAACTGGAGAAAAAATCTCATGAAAGTCTATACCTTCAACCTGAGAATACCCTTTTGCTACCAGTCTCGCCTTATATCTCTCAATACTACCATCAACTTTCCGTTTCAGCTTGAAGACCCATTTACATCCAACAACACTTCTCCCTTCAGGAAGCTCTACAAGATCCCAGGTATTGTTCTTGGCTAAGGAGTCCATTTCTTCTTCCATAGCCTTTTTCCATTTCTCGCTATCTGTATCATCTATCGCTTCCTGATAACAAGACGGTTCCCCATCTTCAGTAACCAAAGCAAAAGATGAAGCAGCAGAATCTTCATACCTTTTGGGAGTTTTCCTTTCCCTTGTAGACCTTCTCAGAGCGACTGGTTGCTGAACTGGTTCAGAAACTTGCTCTGGTTCAGAAGCTTCAATGGCTTCCTTTGTGTCTTCAACACCTTTGTCTCCAGAAGTCTCTCCTTCCTTTCGACTGCCACCGAAAGATCTAGCCTCCAACTGAACTCGTTGACTCGACGATACCTGTTCCTGTTCAATTCTTTCAACATTTGATTTTAACAAAGATGATTCATCAAATGTTACATCTCTACTAATAACTATCTTCCGCAATGTAGGATCCCACAACCTATATCCTTTCACTGCATAGTCATACCCAACAAAGACATAACATTTCGACTTTGGATCTAACTTTGAACGTTGATTTTTCGGAATCAGAGAATAAGCATCACAGCCAAATATCCTCAAATGAGAATAGTCACAAGACTGACCTGTCCAGACTTCTTCAGGAATTTTACAATCAATTGCTACTGAGGGTGATCTGTTAACTAAATAACAAGCAGTAGATACTGCTTCCACCCACAACTCCTTTTGCAAGTTAGCATTGCTGATCATGCTTCTGGCTCTTTCCATAAGAGTCCGATTCATACGCTCAGCAACACCATTTTGCTGAGGAGTATAAACAGCAGTTTTGTGCCTAACAATGCCCTCATCCTTACAGTATTGTTCAAACTCAACAGAAGTGAACTCACCACCATTGTCAGTTCTTAGACATTTAATAGATTTGCCTGTTCTTTTCTCTACCATTACTTTAAATTGTTTAAAGACATTGAATACATCAGCTTTCCTTTTTAGCAGATAGACCCAAACTTTACGAGAATAATCATCAATGAACGTTAAAAAATACAATGCACCTCCATATGACATAACAGGGGAAGGCCCCCACAGATCAGAATGAATGTAGTCTAAAACATCTTTACTATTATGATTGCCAACTTTAAATCTCTGTTTACACTACTTCCCATACACACAATGTTTACAGAAATCTAAATTTAAGGATTTCAGACCGGGAAGAGATTTACGTTTCATCAGTATGTGAAGACCTTTCTCACTCATATGACCCAAATGCTGATGCCACAGACGAGTACCTGCTTCTTCCTTTTCTGACGCAACCGCTGCTTCACTGACCTGAGTACTTCCTTTTAACTTGTAAAGATTCCCGACCTTCTCTGCCTTCATAACCACAAGGGCACCTTTGAAGACTTTCAAAACGCCATCCTGACCTGTAAACTTATACCCATCTGAATCCAACACTCCCAAAGAGATTAAATTTTTCTTCAAATCAGGCACATGTCTAACACTAGTTAATGTCCTAACTGTGTTATCATACATCTTAATCCTGATATCTCCCATCCCAACAGTCTGACATGACATATTGTTACCCATAAACACAGAACTACCATTTACATTTTCGTACGAAGTAAACCAGTTTCTATGTGGGCACATATGATGCGAAGCACCAGAGTCTAACAGCCAGCTATCAAAACTATGAGAGACATTACATTCAGGTGAAGTTTCATCTATCATACACAAATCTTCAGCAGATAAAACTTCGTCTACAATACCTGAATCAGCCTGATTTGCTTCGTTCTTCAGGTTTTCGGATTCCTTCCGTTTCCAACAGTCCTTCCTCAAGTGTCCAACTTTACCGCAGTTCCAACATTTTGCCTTACACTTTTTGCCCTTCGATTTCGACCTGGAAGACCCCCTTGGTTTGTCTCCTCTTTCCTTTGAGCGTCCTCTAGCGACCATGGCTTCTGATGCAGTTGTATCAGTGCTGGATTTCCTCCGTACCTCTTCAGACAGAAGAGCTCCCACGACTGATTCAAACTTCAAAGAATCAGCAGAGCTGAAGCTGATCGAGGTTACGAAGTGATCCCATGATTCAGGCAGAGAACACAGCAAGGTTATGGCTTTATCTTCTTCCTGTATTTTTACTTCCATATCTGTTAATTGACAAATTAGTGTATTAAAGACATTCAAATGTTCTGCAACGCTTGAACCTTCTTTCATTCGAAGACTGTATAATTGTCATTTCAGATAAATTCTGTTAGTTAATGATTTTGTCATATAAAGGTTTTCAAGTTTTTCCCACAAACCTGACGCCGTAGTCTCTTCAACGATGTTGAAGAGAACTTCATCCGCTAGACATAGCCGGATGGTACTGAGAGCTCGGGCATCCAAGTCCTCCCAGTCTGAAGTAGTCATGGTTGTGGGTTTCTTAGTAACCCCATCCAATGCCTTGTGCAACCCTTGTTGCACAAGCAGATCCTTAACCTTCAGTTTCCAAAGAGCAAAATTGCTCTTTCCGGTGAATTTCTCCACCTCGAATCTTGCATTCGACATCTTGGCCATTTTCCCTCCTTCCTAGGATTTCAGGCTTTAAAAAAAAAATAACTTACCCCTTGCAAACCCTTTCGATTTTCGTGCAAATCTCTTGCAAACTTGTTCTTCTACAATATTTAAAAAAAAAAAACAACAACAACACTGCTGCTATCTTTAAAATCTGAATTGCTGCTATCTTTTAAAAAAATTTCTGCAAACCCTTCTGGTTTTTCAATAATTTTATAAAAACAAAACCACAACAACAACCTTTGCTGCTATTTAAAAAACTGAACAACCTCTGCTATCTTTAAAAATGCTGAACAACCTCTGCTATCTTTAAAAAATGCTGAACAACCTCTGCTATCTTTTAAAAAATTCTGCTCTGCTGCTATCTTTTAAAAAAAAAAATTCTGCCAAAAAAAACAGTACCCGGATTACAACGCAGTCCACAGGCCGTCCTCAGAGATTCAGCAGCCTCAACGCACGCAGTCCACAGGGCCGGATTCAGGGAAACAATACCCGGATTGCAGCCTCACAACGCCGACCGTTCAAGATTAAACAACGTAGTCCACAGGCTCACCGAAAGATCCAGCCTCACAACCGTGACACCGTTCAAGATTACAGGCCGTCCTCAGCCTCACAACACGCCTCACAACACTAACACCGTGACACCGTTCAAGATTACAGGCCGTCCACAGGAGCAGGGATTCAACGCACAGCCACTCTGTCGTTCAGGGATTCTGCACCGTCCACACTCCAACGATTCTGGATTCTGCACCGTCCACAGGAGCAGGGATTCAACGCACAGCCACTCTGCCGTCCTCAGGGATTAATCACCCACGATTCTTCAAGCCTCAACGCTCCACAGGGCCGTCCACACTTAGCGTATTCTTCAAGCCACAGCCGTCCTCAGGGATTAATCACGGCTCTGATACCACTTATTGAGTTAATAGCAGAGAAAGAAAGAACATCAAGAACAGAATGAGAGAGAAGACCAAGAAATAGAAACTGAAATGTGAATCTGTTTTATTCGATGATCAATATCCTCTACATGACATTCAATATATTCATGTATTTACCGTTACATAACTAAAAACTATTCGTTACAAAGAAAACTGTACATAACTAAAAAGCTAAACTACATTTGAAGTTCGTTGTCAAACTAACAAAACCTTCCAACATGATGCTAGATATTAATACAATTTCTCCTTCTTGAAGATGAATCACTCCATGGAGAATCCTCGTCACACACTTTGCTTCATTCTTTCAGTACTTCCATCTGCTACAAGAGCCTTGGCAACCTTCACAATCTACCTACAATCCTCACTTGGAGGCCATGGAAGAACAATTACAACCCAACAAAAGAGACAAAGGTAAGAGTCTAACTAACAACAAGGATAATAATAAAAGAAGAGAGATATAAGGTACTTATATTTTTAGGATTGAGGGGAATTTTTTAGCTCCCTCTTGATCCTTGCCATATTGCAAAAATCTTCCATCTGGAAAAATATTCATCCTTGTATTCATCATCAATTAATTTCCTTCCTTCCATAGAGTTTATTCTTTTAGCAGAAACATCAACCTAGGTTTAGCTCTAGAGTTTTATTCACAAGATCTAGGGCTTTCACATCCAAAACTCCAAGTCTTTTGCAACAAGCATTTTCATATAAAATTTTTATTTCCATGCCCAAAACCATAGAATTTTCTTGCCTCTGCATATGTGATGAAATCCATCATGTCATAAAAAATATAGGATATTCCATTAAATATTAGTTGAAGCAAGTATATCATGATTAATGATAGCCTTTGTAAGGCTTGTTCTCAACCTCTAGCACTATAATTCAAGTCATGTTTACAGATATTCAAAATTCATCATCTTCAATAGAGACTGCCTTATGAAAGTGAGATGTCTTCATGAGAAAATATAGTTGACCCTTACCATACTGAGTGCCTACTTCTTATATCAGTAGTACTAGCAAGGAATTATGGAATTATTCACAACCTTATGACTTCAGAATTTCTCAATTTACCTTGCAAGCATAATATTTCAACTATGCATTTTCCACTGAATATTGTTAAAAAAAAAAGAAGCAAAAAAAACAAAAAGACAAACAAACAAACAGTAGTAGCAATAATTTTGTCCACTACAAGGACAACTTCAATTATTCTCAAGAGGAATTTGGTCTCAAAACTTGATGAGGAACTCATCCTCTTCTTCATTGTAAACTTGTGAATGACCTATAAAATGTCATGTCAAAATAATTCATGAAAGCAAGATGTCTTTATGGCATTCAATGTCCTTAGCTCCCTCTGGCTTAAGAGGAACTTCCTTGGTCGATCAGTTAGAGATGTATCCTTTAATTACCATATTTATAAAGCTTTGTGTTGAAAAATGTGTAACTAGGTTCTGTTTTCGTAAGTATGAAATGTATTCTTGTAAATTATAAAATGAAAAGAAATTATTATTGGAGCACGGGTTTCATGCTCAAGTTATTTTATTTTATAGGTCAAGCACCCATTGAGTGATTCTAGGGTTTTTCCTAGATCTAAGGGTCATTTTCATAGAATGAAGACCCCAATGGGCACATTGTATCTTGTAAATAATTTTTTTATTTTTTTTAAGTATTGAAATGCCCTCCAAGATCAAGTCAGCCTATAAGGTGTCAAGTTAGCCTACTTGAAGAGCCATGTCCACCCTTGAAGAGGCCTATATATAGAGAGGAAATCGTCCTCAATTGTAATCACTCACTCAAATAATTCTATGCAAAGAAGAGGACAAGAAGAGTACAAAGAAGAAGGATGAAGAATAGGTTGAAGAAAGTCAAATTGGTTGGGCTAGTTCTCTCTCCCACATGCAAGTCAAAGCTAGGGTTTTTCTACGCAATGGTCATCTCTTGTTCAATCTTGGGAGAAGGAGAATAAAGAATTCAAGCAAAGGTCACTTAGGGTATATCTCTAGCCCTAAGTCTCAAGGAAAGGAAAGAGAAGGGAATAAGAGGCCATATGAATAAGATCAAAGTCTTCAAGAGGGGAAACAACAATTGTCCTGAGATAGAATTTCGGATATGTAGTAGGAGGTTGAAGTTCTTGCAATAGGAGGCCGAGTTCATATTGATCTCATAGCATATTTGTCTGCGTAACTAGGTCATGATATTCGTCAAGTGAAGGATCTATAAGAAGAGAGGAGATTTAAGGGTTTTCACCTCAAGAGGAGGGACTTTTTCCCTGGCTTGCAACCAACATATTGTGTCATTGTTCTTATTGTTTTGGTATATGTTTGATGTATCTCACATTATAATAATAAGGAACAAATCTAATAAGAAAAAAGGTAACACAAGCAGTTTTCAAGTTAAATAGAATTAACATATTCATTTCCCTATTGAATTCTCAACATGGTATCAGAGCTAACATTATCTATGGGCATCATGAACATCTCCTCTACAGTGAAGAATTTAATCAAGAAGATTGCAAGCCATCTCAAGAAAGGTATAAAGGAAGCATGGAGTCTCTTAGTTTCCTCAACAAAGGTATCAATAAAAGAAAAAGGTGAAGGTCTCTTCTGGCCCTCTCAGACACATTCCAAGATGAAGACATTTGAGTAATTGATGGTGATGCATCAAGGCACATGACTGGCCATTCCAAACGATTGAAGACCTTACCAAAAGGAAAATCCACTTATTCAGTGGAACTTAGAGATAAGTAGATCTATCTCATGAAAGGTATTGGATCAACATCTATAAATATGGAAGATGGAAGCAACATTCACCTCAACAACATTCTATTCGTTCTAGGTTTTCATAAGAACTTATTTCAAGTTTAGAAGATAAGGGTGAAAGAGTAGCCTTCATTGATGGAGAGGTTGTTTTATGGAGTAAAGACTTAAGTATAGATCAAGCTAAAGTCATTGGTATTTGAGAAGGAAGACTCTGCAGACCGGTATCGCATGTGGCTCAAGCCCTAGTTCACATTGAAATTAGCCTGTGTGAACTCTGGCATAGAATATTTGGTCATCTACATTTTAGAATCCTTCTAACTCCACAGTAGATGGAATTCCTGATCTGAAGGAAGATCATGAAGGAGTATGTAAAGGATGTGCATTGGGCATGAATTCAATGTATGTAGCCCTATGAATCCTAAATCACTTGGAGGTCATCTATATTATTTCACATTTATAGATGATAATTCAAGAAAGACCCAGGTTTACTTAATGAAAACCAAGGACAAAGTATTTACAAAATTTCGAGAATTCAAAGCTGAAGTGGAGAACCTTACAGAAAGAAGAATCAAGATACTAAGATCTTATAATGGAGGAGAATATATATCCAAAGTTATTATAACATTCTGTAAGGAGTCTGGGATTAAGAAGGAGCTGATAGTCCCATATAATCCTGAGCAAAATGGAGTTGCAGAACGGAAGAATAGATCCATTGAAGAAAGTGTAAAAGTAATGTTACACGATCATGATCTACCTACGTTTTTGTGGGAAGAAGCCACAAAGACAATTGCCTACATTTAGAATCGAAGTCCCTGTTAGTGTCAGTCTTTCCAGCCTTCCTCCAGTGATCAAATATGCTCTTACAAAGTGGTCTCAGAGTGTCAAGGTCAAATTTTGTCATTTCAAAGAGTTTTCAAGCAAAATTTGGTCACTAGGCATTAGGTCTAGGGTTTGCTTTCACTCCTTCTAAAGTTTTCCAAATGTTGGTCCATGTCACCATTCAGCTGAGTTTATCATCATTCATAGGGTTTTCATTATCATGTCAGTGTCTAATGAGTCATTTTACACCTTGTTCATGCTTCAGTTGCACCTAGGCAAGGTCATTTCTCTCTCCTAGGGTTTTGAAGGCGATTTCTCGTGGACGGTCAAATCATTGGCAAAACTTGTTTCCTGATGTTCATACACCTTCCCCTATCCTTAAAGTACCTTATCAAACATTTCCCATCCCTTAGATCTCGCAAATTCCTCATTTTTGCACAAACCCTAGTTTCTAGCTACAACCTGGCAATTTTCTAGGTTTGGCCTGTGTTTTGCCCTTTTGGACCCCTTCCCCTCGCTCAATCTCTGAGATTCCACTTTCCCCTACTTCCTAACATCCCTCCCCACTCCCAAAAATTTCCCCAAGAATTTAGAAGCCCCCTATCCCCTTCATTTCGCTCCATTTCGACAAAATTCCTTGTTTCACACATCGGGACAAGTCACACTCAAAAGTTGTTTTAGAGCAATCAAAGATGAATTTTGGAAAACGGAGAGAGGTTTTTGTCCAAAACATGCCAAAGAAGAAAAACCTCTTTCACTTTTTGCACAGGTGTCATGGTTTTAAAGAAATGTCAAAATTACAATCGCTATATCCAAGGAGGTTGGCCAAGGCACTAAAACGACGGAAAAGGCCCGATCCACTCCAAATTTTGGCTAAAGCCTCTTTGACTGAGCATGGTACTTGATTGGGGACTCTCAGCTCAAATTTCAAGAAATTTGGAGAAAATTTTGTTGATTGTGAATTTTTTGTGCCATACACAGGTTTTCCTCCCCAATGGGTCGCGCACGGCGCGCGACCCTTTCGTTTGGCAACTCCATTTTGTAAAAACTCAGCATTTCTGGATTTTTCATGGAAAGTTACACTTTCTCAGCCATTACCAAGAAATTTCACCAGGTTTTGGGCCTCCAGAAAGTCAAAAAACAAGCAAAAAATGACTTTCTGCCACATTTTTGACACACAGGAAGCAGTCTTGGGAGATTGCAATTTTGGAGGGGCAAATGACCACCAAATTCAGAAATTCCACTTGGGTTGGAAAGTAGACATCCAGAACTTTCCAACAAGCCCACTTTTGCCTCATTTGGACACCTGGAAGTGCCTCAAAAGTGCCTCCAAAGCGCGCGACCCATTCAGGAATTGCGCGCGACCCATCAGGCAGTTTGCACAGGAATTCAACCTACAGCTCAACAAAACGCAGTTTTGACTGGATTTGACTTTTTGGAGTTGATTTTCATCCTCCTTGTTGTAAATGATGTAATTTTATGATATTTTGACACTTATTTATCTCTTCTAGAAGATTCATTCATAAGATAGGCAAAAATTTAATGAATGAATTGGTTTCCTAGCTTATAGAGGCAAGTTGTTTTGACTGCCTAGATTTTAGTGCTCAGTTTAGAATTGGTTGAAACAGCTCCTAGAAGGATGAGCTCGACCCCTAGAGGCAAGGAAAGATGTTAGCTTGCCTATATTATGTATTTTCTTAGTCATTTTCAGGGGTTGGAGGGTTGGACTCTTGAGGGAGAAGCTCTTATTGTATTACTCACTGTATCTCTGCAATTTTTGGCAAAGGAAGACAAGGGTTTTGCAGTCCTTTTTGGGATTCTTGTGGTCACATGTATTGATGGTGTGTTTCTCTTTGTACTTGTAAGTGTGTTATGTGAATCATTTCCTTACTTTTCCTTCTGCAAATTAGGCAAATGAAGTGTTAAAGTAGAATTCATGACTGTCATGCTCTGCTTTTAAGTTTGCTTAATATCAATGTTTTCAACTGTTTAAGGGGAATTCAAGGTTATTGCTTGCTCTCCTTAACTCCTCACCGATCATTCTCATCCATCCACCTCTATCAAAGGCATCATTACTGTCTCCTACCTTGCCCCAAAGAACCCCCTGCAAAAACTGTGTCCAATCCCCGCACCCAAAATTGTCTTTCCCCAACTTTCCACCAAAATCTTAAAACTTCCAATTCAAACCTTTTTAATCAGTTTACTAGCCTAAAATCAGTGTTTCCTTATTGGTTATCTCGCCCTTTGAAGATCTTATATCGAGATAGACCGGAGAGAGCCCTCTCCTGCCCCGTAGGGCTAGCTACGAGGCTAAGTGGTTTGATGTTTCCTTGGAGTTTGCCTTTCTCAGCCTGAGGTGAAATTTCAAGCGCTAACATATTGGCGACCATACTGGGGAAGAACAACTTGTTTGTGGATTGATGTGTTTGTTTCATAAGTCTTAGACAGAGCCTGAAGTTATGCCAAGTAGCCTTCAAAACGCTTTTTCTTTGCATAAGCGCAAGTAGATAAACGCTGCTTCAGTCAATCTCCGTGAGCTTGTGAATACGGCCACTTCATTTGCATTTCACCCCAGTACATGTATCAAGTTCAGATCTGATTGTTGATGGTGGACAACGATTAGACACTTGAAAGGCTGAAATCATTCACTTGGCGACTCTAAATCATTTTCGAGATCAGATCCAAAGACTCCACTGGAGGATGATCCCGACCAGCAAAAACATGAAAGGACAACATGGACAGATCAGGTATTCAAGTTGGAATTTCATCCAAGACATTTTGTTCTTTGTCATAAATTATTTCTTCTCTTTTCCCAAGAATGTCAAGAAGGCTTTGCAAAGTATAGTATGTTTGTGAAGAGATCCTCGACCTGTAGTTGATTCTTTCCATTTGAAGATTGTGAATACCAAAGATTTGCATGCCTTTGAGCTTGATCAAGATCCTTTTTCCGAATTTTGTGATAACCATATTCAGATTGATGAACCTCAAAAGACCAAGACCGATTCTATACCTGCTGTACATACCCATACACCTTGTAAAATTCCAGATCGGTATAAACCTCTTGTTTTACCTTCGGTTCTTCATGCTTTCCCCAAAAACTATGATCTATACTTGCCGAGGTTTGATGGTGAATGTAAGAATGTCAACGCTGAGCAACATGTGCAGAATTTTGAGAATTTTCTAGATCTTTTTGAAGTTGATGAAGAAGATGTTAGTATAAGGCTTTTTGCTCTTTCTTTGCAAGCCAAAGTGAAGAGTTGGTTCAAAGCCTTGCCTGATGCGAGCATCTCAGATTTTCAGCAGTTCGTCAAAGTTTTTCTCGATATGTGGATGATCGGACAGAACCTTCTCTTGATTGTAGAAGAGTATAACCAACTGAAAAGATTGCTAGGGGAGACAGTACAACAGTTTTCAGCCAGATTTAACCAAGTTTATTATTCAATGCCAGTTGATATAAGGCCTACTCCTAAATCTGCTCTCTTGCACTATCCGGGTGCCTTTGATCCGGAGATGGAGTTTTAGCTGAGAGAAAGGGATATTGCAACACTTCACGAGATGCAGAACAGTGCAGTAAATGTAGAGGCTCATCTGCTGATCCGAAGGGCAAGGTTGAAAGAAGAAGAGATGAAAAACATAGATCCGGCTGAATCAACATCTCTAGAGGTAAAGCTTGACATTTTGGTAAGTGCAGTGGAAAAGATGATAGAGAAGGTCACCGCAAGGAATGCTTATGATCTTCAAACTCATGGCTCGCTGATTGAAGAAGAACAAGTTGCTGATCCAAAAAATTTTGTTTCTTATCCTAGTTATCATACATCTGATAATGATTGTTTTGTAGATCACCTTGGCGAAGAAAGAACTGTTGATATGACATGTATGCTTGATGATGTCTTTTATACCGATGATTTTCCTCAGTTTGATCAGTATGATGATGATTATGTTCTCCAAACAGAAGCTAATCTTGCAGACAAATCAGCAGCTAGTTTGTGGGAGGAGGAAGTTCATTTTCAGCAGCTCGAATACAATGTTCGGCCATCACATATCAGCTATGACAGTGATGAGGAAAGTGTAGCAAAGTTTGAAGTAAGTGAAGGATCTTTACCTTTTTGTTTTGATTCATGTCAGTTCATCAGAGATAACTACCATGCAATCAGAAATCAAATGTCAGCAAGTCTTGATTTAGACCATCTTGAGGGCAATGAAAACCTTGTTCAAGACTTTTCATATCCAGATTTGCAGCCCCCGAATGCCTTTGATTGTCAAGTTGCAAATAAAGACTTGGAAGCTGGAACATATGCTCAGATGATGCAAGATGATTCCCTACCATTTTGTTTCGAATCATTTCAGTTTTTGAAGGGAAATTTGCATAGTCCATCTTCAGTGAAGAATGAGCAGCATGTAGGCAATCATGTAATCACAATGGAACCAATAGAAAATGGGTTGCAGCAGTCTTTTCAAGTTTTTCATGATCCAATAGCTAATGTTTTGGATGAGGTTTGCAGTCAAAGTTTTTCTCCATTGTCTACATGTGAGCTTGAAACATGTGCTGATATGAATCTGATCCGGCAGCCGGTTTCTTTGTCATTTTTAGCAGAGGTCTTGTCACAAGGCTCGGATCAAAGTTTGCATTCATGGTATGAGGAGAAGAGAAATCCATTGGATGAGCTAAGTTCCAGTGTGCTTGAATTTCATGATCCTTATGCAATGTTTTTGGAGGCGGATAGAGAATTCATATCATCCAACGGATCTGTTTCCAAGTTGTCATGGGAGTTGCCTTTCAGCAGTTCTCTCTTGTTGTTCATAAGCGAGAACTTGTGGAGAATTCAACCAGCAGACGTGATACTTACTTGGTTGCATTGGTTGTTTCATTTCACTTGATCAGGTGATGAATGAAACTGTTAGAGTAGGTTTTGATGAATAAGCTCAAACTTGAGCATCATTTTAGTTTGTCGGTTGTGTTTAAGTATCGAGTCAGTTTTTAGTTGAGTGAGAGTCAATTTGTGTTGTCAAGTCATCAGTTTTCAGTCATGCATTTTAGTTTGAGTTTATGACTCCACTGCCCAATGGATGAAGGCACTGTCTAGCTCTTCCAGAGATCTGTCGTTCTTGGCACCTCCAAGGAGCTACCATCCCCATTGGAGCCAATGTTAGTGTCAGTCTTTCCAACCTTCCTCTAGTGATCAAATATGCTCTTACAAAGTGGTCTCAGAGTGTCAAGGTCAAATTTTGTCATTTCAAAGAGTTTTCAAGCAAAATTTGGTCACTAGGCATTAGGTCTAGGGTTTGCTTTCACTCCTTCTAAAGTTGTCCAAATGTTGGTCCATGTCACCATTCAGCTGAGTTTATCATCATTCATAGGGTTGTCATTATCATGTCAGTGTCTAATGAGTCATTTTACACCTTGTTCATGCTTCAGTTGCACCTAGGCAAGGTCATTTCTCTCTCCTAGGGTTTTGAAGGCGATTTCTCGTGGACGGTCAAATCATTGGCAAAACTTGTTTCCTAATGTTCATACACCTTCCCCTATCCTTAAAGTACCTTATCAAACATTTCCCATCCCTTATATCTCGCAAATTCCTCATTTCTGCACAAACCCTAGTTTCTAGCTACAACCTGGCAATTTTCTAGGTTTGGCCTGTGTTTTGCCCTTTTGGACCCCTTCCCCTTGCTCAATCTCTGAGATTCCACTTTCCCCTACTTCTTAACATCCCTCCCCACTCCCAAAAATTTCCCCAAGAATTTAGAAGCCCCCTATCTCCTTCATTTCGCTCCATTTCGACAAAATTCGTTGTTTCACACATCCGGACAAGTCGCACTCAAAAGCTGTTTCAGAGCAATCAAAGATGAATTTTGGAAAACTGAGAGAAGGTTTTGTCCACAACATGCCAAAGAAGAAAAACCTCTTTCACTTTTTGCACAGGTGTCATGGTTTTAAAGAAATGTCAAAATTACAATCGCTAGATCCAAGGAGGTTGGCCAAGGCACTAAAACGACGGAAAAGGCCCGATCCACTCCAAATTTTGGCTAAAGCCTCTTTGACTGAGCATGGTACTTGATTGGGGACTCTCAGCTCAAATTTCAAGAAATTTGGAGAAAATTTTGTCGATTGTGAATTTTTTGTGCCATACACAGGTTTTCCTCCCCAATGGCGCGCGACCCTTTCGTTTGGCAACTCCATTTTGGAAAAACTCAGCATTTCTGGATTTTTCATGGAAAGTTACACTTGCTCAGCCATTACCAAGAAATTTCACCAAGTTTTGGGCCTCTAGAAAGTCAAAAAACAAACAAAAAATGACTTTTTGACACACAGGAAGCAGTCTTGGGAGATTGCAATTTTAGAGGGGCAAATGACCACCAAATTCAGAAATTCCACTTGGGTTGGAAATTAGACATCCAGACCTTTCCCACAAGCCCACTTTTTCCTCATTTGGACACCTTGAAGTGCCTCCAAAGGCGCGCGACCCATTCAGGAATTGCGCGCGACCCATCAGGCAGTTTGCACAGGAATTCAACCTACAGCTCAGCAAAACACAGTTTTGACTGGATTTGACTTTTTGGAGTTGATTTTCATCCTCCTTGTTGTAAATGATGTAATTTTATGATATTTTGACACTTATTTATCTCTTCTAGAAGATTCATTCATAAGATAGGCAAAAATTTAATGAATGAATTGGTTTCCTAGCTTATAGAGGCAAGTTGTTTTGACTGCCTAGATTTTAGTGCTCAGTTTAGAATTGGTTGAAACAGCTCCTAGAAGGATGGGCTCGACCCCTAGAGGCAAGGAAAGATGTTAGCTTTCCTATATTATGTATTTTCTTAGTCATTTTCAGGGGTTGGAGGGTTGGACTCTTGAGGGAGAAGCTCTTATTGTATTACTCACTGTATCTCTGCAATTTTTGGCAAAGGAAGACCAGGGTTTTGCAGTCCTTTTTGGGATTCTTGTGGTCACATGTATTGATGGTGTGTTTCTATTTGTACTTGTAAGTGTGTTATGTGAATCATTTCCTTACTTTTCCTTCTGCAAATTAGGCAAATGAAGTGTTAAAGTAGAATTCATGACTGTCATGCTCTGCTTTTAAGTTTGCTTAATATCAATGTTTTCAACTGTTTAAGGGGAATTCAAGGTTATTTCTTGCTCTCCTTAACTCCTCACCGATCATTCTCATCCATCCACCTCTATCAAAGGCATCAATACTGTCTCCTACCTTGCCCCAAAGAACCCCCTGCAAAAACTGTGTCCAATCCCCGCACCCAAAATTGCCTTTCCCCAACTTTCCACCAAAATCTTAAAACTTCCAATTCAAACCTTTTTAATCAGTTTACTAGCCTAAACTCAGTGTTTCCTTATTGGTTATCTTGCCCTTTGAATATCTTATATCGAGATAGACCGGAGAGAGCCCTCTCCTGCCCCGTAGGGCTAGCTACGAGGCTAAGTGGTTTGATGTTGCCTTGGAGTTTGCCTTTCTCAGCCTGAGGTGAAGTTTCAAGCGCTAACAGTCCCCAAAGATCTCTGGACAACAAAACTATGGAATAAGTGTTCACTAGAAAGAAGCCATTTGTAGATCATCTCTGTATCTTTGGGTGTCCTGTATATATCCATATACCAAAGGCAAAAAATAAAGAAGTTGGATCCCTCAAGCATAAAGGGAACATTTATTGGGTACAAAAACTCACCAAAATATTATAGGATCTACATGAAAGAAGGACATCACATAGAAGTTAGTTGTGATGTCATATTTGATGAAAATATAAATTTCAAGAAAGCAAAGGAACTTTCCATAGACTCTGACGATGAATAACTTCTGGTATTTGAGGAAGAAGTTGAAAAGGAAGAAGAAGAATTACACCATGAAGAAGAAGGTCACAGCAAGCCTGTTCAACATGTGGTCATCCCTAAAACAAGGAAAATACCTAATTGGTTGAAATCTACACTAATTGATGCAGAAGGTCATGGGGTTGTGAAAGGATCATTTAGAGAAATCAAGAAACCCAAGAGATATTATGGGTATGTTGCATACATGACAAAACTAATAGAAGAAGAACCATCCAATTTTGAAGAGGATTAAATAATCAAGAATAGAAAGATTCCATGAATGAAGAGTATCAATACATATGAAGAATGGAGTTTGGGAGATCGTACCTAGGCCCAAAGAAAAATCTCTAGAAACTTCTAAGTGGATCTATAAGATCAAACATGTGAAGATGGAAGTATAGATAAGCATAAGGAAAGATTCATGGCTAGGGGATTCTCTCAACTTGAAGGCATCGACTACGAAGAGACATTTGCTCCAACAACAAGATATATAATGATTCATTCATTAGTTTTTCTGGCAGCATCAATGGGACGAAACATCCACAAAATGGATGTCAAGACCGTTTTCCTGAATGAAACAATAAATGAAGAAGTCTATATATAGCAACCATTGGGATTCAAAGTTAAATATAGGAAGGCATGTGTTTGCAGATTGAAGAAAGCATTATGTGGCCTCAAGCAAGCGCCAAGGGCATGTTATGCTAGAATGGATGTATACCTGCAAAGAATAGGCTTCACAAATTTTTTTGTTGATCTGAACCTTTATATGAAGGTTATAGATGAAGAATCTATATTCATTCTTTTGTATGTAGATGATATTCTCTTGACAGGTGTAGAGGGACAAATTGAAGAATGTAAGAAGCAACTAGCAACATAATTTGACATGAAGGATCATGGGATGATGCATTACTATTTGGGACTAGAAGTCTAGTAAGGACCCGATGAAGTTTACTTGGGTCAAGGAAAGTACGTGATCAAGATGCTGAAGAGGTTTGACATGATGGATTACAAATCTATGGCCACTCTGATGATCACAAAATTGAAGAGACTAAGGAGTTTCGAATCAATCCCTGTGGATCCTTCCAAGTTTAGAAAACTTATTGGCTCACTGATGTACTTAGTGAATAATCGACCAGACATATGATTTGTAGTAAATGTTCTCAGTCAATTCCAAGTAGAGATAAAGAATGATCATTGGATAGCAGAAAAACATATTCTGAGATATCTGTGAGGAACCATCCACTAATGTCTGAAATATGATCGAAGGAATGATGTCTAACTAACTAGATATACAGATTCCAACTGGAGAGGCAGTGAACAAGATGGAAGGAGCACTACAGGAGGATTTTTCGATTTGGGATCCTCAATGGTCTCATGGATGAGTAGGAAAACAAGATAATTTCTTTGAGTAGTGTTAAAATCGAATACGTTGTAGCTTGTGAAGTAAGAAAAGAAGCATTATGGTTGAGGAAGCTTCTATCCGAACTGTTTGAAGGATCGATGAACCCTACAATGATACTTTGTGATAACACCAGTTGTATATGTTTGTCTGAAGATCTAGTGTTTCATGGAAAGACAAGGCATATAAACAACAAGTATTACTATATTCGAGAGCTAGCAAAAAATAGTGTGTTGCAACTACAATATATCTCCATTGATGAGCAGGTAGCTCACACATTGACAAAGTCACTTCTGAACAAGTAGCTTGTGTAATTGAGAGACAAGCTTGGTTTTTTTGATGTTTCCTCCCTAATTGAGAGGGAGAGATAGGCACTACATTCTTGTCTTCACTTGGGAAGAAAGAATGGAGGATTGGGTAGCCATATGCCATTCAATACTCTTTGAGAATGTGGTAGGGCATTCAATACAAGAGTAGTCGTGGACCGATATTATTTGAGGACTAGCTATCCAAGATAATAATTGTCCAAAGAAGGTCATACTTAGTGAATATCTGGGTGGAGTATGCACCTTGAGAGACAATGATGATGGTGTATATAAATCATTGGTCTCGCGAGCATTGTGCTCTGAGCTTATGAAGAGATAGAGCTATTAGTCAAGGCCTTGCTAATGCTAGTTAATATTATGCTAGATAGATGGGTTACCAATCCGACTCTTTTTATGAGATCTCTTCAGATTGAGAATGACCATGTACCCTTATGAATATCTCCCTAGTTAAGAGGGAGTGTTGAAAAATGTGTAACTAGGTTCAGTCTTCATAGGTATGAAATGTATTCTTGTAAATTTTAAAATGAAAAGAAATTATTATTGGAGCATGGGTTCATGCTCAAGTTCTTTTATTTTATAGGTCAAGTACTATTGGGTTGTGTTATTTTGTGGGCGAACCTACCTATGGTTTTGTGCATGGATTTTTCACATGGTTTTGGGCATAATGGTTTTTGGTCCATGGTATTTTGTAGATTCGTTCAAGAGAACTATGGTTATGTTCTAATCCAGGGTTAATGGATTGGGGTTTGTGGATGCTTCGACATGTATATAT
This sequence comes from Pinus tabuliformis, assembly GCA_031772625.1. Taxonomy (NCBI): domain Eukaryota; kingdom Viridiplantae; phylum Streptophyta; class Pinopsida; order Pinales; family Pinaceae; genus Pinus; species Pinus tabuliformis. The sequence continues at coordinate 1,409,179,888 of CM062818.1, read as the reverse complement.
ATGTATTGTAACATTGAAAGTAATATAATGAAAAATCAATCTGGTAGTCCCGATTTTTGGATCCAGGGGGAAATCTCTATGTATATTTGTTTTATGTGTTATGCTCTCGCCATTGTTTATTTTCTGTTTTTAGAATTCGTATGCAGGTAGTTTCTGTATGGGGTTGAAACCTACAAGTACCCATTGAGTGCTTCTATGGTTTGTACTAGGCCTAAGGGTCATTTTCATAGAATGAAGACCCCAATGGGCACATCGTATCTTGTAAAGAAAATTTTTTTTTGTCTTTAAAGTGTCGAAATCCCCTCCAAGATCAAGTCGACCTACTTGAAGAGACAGGTCTACCCTTAAAGAGGCTTATATATAGAGAGGAACTTGTCATCCATTGTCATCATTCACTCAACTCATTCTATGCGAAGAAGAGGACAAGAAGAGGTCGAAGAAGAAGGACGAAGAAGAGATTGAAGGAAGTCAAAGTGCTTGGGCTAGTTCTCTCTCCCACATGCAATTCAAAGATGGTTTTTTTGCATAAGGGTCATCTCTGGTTTGATCTTGGGAGAAGGAGAAGAAAAACGTTAATCGAAAGTCACTTAGGGTATATATCTATACCTAAGTCTCAAGTAAAGGAAAGCAAAGGGAAGAATAGGCTATATGAAGAAGATCAAAGTCTTCAAGAGGGGCAACAATAGTTGCTAGGAGACAAAACTTTGGATTTGTAGTAGGAGGTCAAAGTTCTTGCAGTAGGAGGCCGAGTTGATCTTGATATTGGAGGGTATTTGTCTGAGTAACTAGGTCATGGTATTCGTCAATTGAAGGATCTATATGAAGAGAAGAGATTTAAGGGTTTTCCCCTCAAGAGGAGGGGTTTTGGCCCTGGCTTGCAGCCTACATATTGTGTCATTTTTCTTAATTTACTGGTAGCTATTTGATGTATCTCACATTATAATAATAAGGAACAAAGCTAATAAGTAAAAAGGTAACACAAACAATTATCAAGTTAAAGAGAATTAACATATTCATTTCCTTATTGAATTCTCAACACTTTGTTGTATCATGTCTCAGCTAATATAATCACACCCACAACAATGTTATGCAAGACATATCAGTGTAGTACAAGGTATATGGTATTGCATACTTGCAACTATTGGAAAATGTAACTACGTTTGGTCTTGATTAATGTATTTGAGTCATCATGCAATGTACTTGTCAGAAGAATAAAGAAAAGAATTATTATTATTATTATTAAGACTTATTAAAGCATGGGTTTCATGCTTGTTTTAGGTCAAATTCCCCATCGAGGACTTCTAGGATTTCTTCTAAGTTAATAGAGTCAATGTAATTTTAAAGAGACCCTTCTTGGGCTTTTGAATCATGTAAAAAGGTTTGGTATTGAGTAAAAAATGAAATATGTTTCCTCCACACCAAGTCAACCTTAAGATGATCAAGTCAGCCTCAAGGAGGGTTATTTGACCTCACCTAAAAGCTATAAAAGAAGAAGTTCAAATTTAGTTGGAGGTGAACATCTCAAGTAGTTCAATATCTCTTTGGAAGCAGGAAAAATCACGAAGTGAAGGAAGAGGGCTAAAGAAGTGCAAGTTTGGACAAGGTGAAAGAAGAAAGGAAAATCACAATTTTGGTGCATCTCTCTCTCTCCCTCGTGCCCTAGATTGGAAGATCGAATTTCTCTTGTTGATGTCACTGCTAGTTGCTATTGCTAGAAAAAGTATAGGTCGAAGCTGTTGTTGTTGGGTGTTGCTGCCTTAGGAAGTTGTATTGGGCCAAGATCGAAGTCTTTAAGCCAAGATTGAAGTCCCCAAATCAAGGTCAAGGTTACTGGGTCCAAGAAAGTGTTGCATAGTGCTGCTACTACTACTTTTGCTGCCAGGTCAAATAGGTTCATCTACAAAGGAAGAAGAAGGCTAACTTGGTGTGGAGGAAAGTTTGTGTCAAGGTCTATAGTCTTGGATTATCTCAGGAAAACTATTGAAGGAAGAATTACTAACTAGGTTTTCCCTTGGATGTGTGCCTATATTTGGTGTCCATTGATTTATGTGCTATTTCTTTGGTAATTTCTTAATGAACTAAAAGGAAAGAAGATATAAAGGAAATATAATAAGAAATCAAGAAAATCATAAGTAATTATCCAGTATAAGAAAATCTTTCTGCCTTTCTGATTTTCTAACAGCAACTTCAGAGCAAAACTTTATTGAACTCATATCAAAGGAAATTTCCTACACAAATTACTAATTTCAATTGATATCATAATTTATAAAGCCAAATATTCTTGATCCATCTCCCTTAGTCGTCCTTATCTCTCTTTTATGCCATAATTAGAATTATGATACTACCATTACTTCAAGAATACTTTCATGCTACAAATAATTTTTTTCTTATAGTTGCACAAGTACTATTGAAGATCATTTATCACTTGTTAATTTCATCATTAAAATAGAAATCATGATTTTCCTTAATGAGTCCTTCAAGGATCCCTTCGTAGCAACACTTCAAAACTTTGTCACAGTCATGTTTAATATTTCATGAAATAAATTGTACATATTTTAAACTTTGAGAAAAATGAATTTATGTCCTTCAAGTCATACTAAAATCAATCCTTACTTCATCGAGCTCAAAATAAAAAATTTGATGCAAGTCTCAATATAGACTTTTCAACCAAGCCCATCCTTGCTCTTCATTGATAAAACTTTTGAATGCTAACAAGTGATCATTTCCTCTAGTTGAGGTCTAAGAATATTTCCAAGGAAAACTTTGATCCAAAAAACTCATTGTCATGATACATACCACACATTCCAGGTATTCAAGGAGGCATAAAACCTCAGACTTTAGAAAACTTATTATATCTTTGTGACCTCTTTATTTTACTGATATGTGTTAGGTCTATATTTCTAGGCCTCATACTCATCGTCCGAACATCCCAACATTGTAGTGTGCTTTGATTGACAATATTAGGTAAGAGTCCTTGATTCGTGAATGATCCAAACAATATAATTAGTTATATCAATCCTTGCGCTAGGAAAAGTCATAAGAAATCTTCATGTGATACTTGAAATGGTCTAGATATTAAAAACACTTCAACTTTATTAACCATAAAACATCAGACAAATCCTTTAAGAGGGTATCATTTATGTGACCTGAATGTAAAATGCCTTCCACAATCAAAAGGTTACAAACCACAAAACAAATCTTAGTCAACCTCATGTACAAAAGATACTCTGTTGGATTTTCAATTGACTGAGGTATTTCAGTATGTGACACTTTGGATCTTCTGAGGTCATCTCTAAGGATTCTCGGTCCTCTACTACTAGTCTCAAGGCCTTCTCAGCCTTCCTAAGATTAGCCCTTAGCCCTTTTGGCCCTCTGCGACCAAACTGAGGCAATTTCGTATCATTTCAATTAGAGAAATTTTGAGGTCTAAAATGGGCATCCTAAAGAATATTATAAAATAATAGTGGAATTAATAAAATAAGATTAGATTACATCATCAAATTTTAGAGGGAAAAAAAATTACTTTTTCAACTCGTATTTTCAACTTATCTACATGTGGTTTTACTCAAATTTCAAGTGAGAGCACTTGTTGGATGTAGAATTTAATTCTTCATCCAAGGAGTACCCATGTTGCATACTTTTGATGGACCTTCCTACATGAAAAATGAACAATACATGAATATTTAATTGGAATCCTGTTTTTCATGTATTCCTCATTTTTTGTGTAGTAGGGTCCATTAAAAGTATGCAACATGGGTACTCCTTAGATGGAGAATTAACCTTCGTATCCAATGAGTGCTCTTGCTCAAAATTTGAGTAAAAATTTGAGTAAATTTGAGTAAAGATTTAAAAGTAGATTTTTTTAAATCTTTTTACTTTTTTACTCCAAAAATGGTGAAACACCCCCATGGTTCACATCATCATCTTGAATCCTATTGGTTCTTATAAAGTTGATTTTGGTTGTACATTTTTTAAGGCCCATTTTTTACCTCAAAATTTCTCTAATGACCACCTTTTGAGGCTCCTCAGCCTCTGTACTATCATATTGAGCTCTTTTGGCCTTCTGAAACTCAAACTGGGCTCTAACTCAGCCTTTTCTAATCCTAAAGCCTTTAGTACTATAACAGATAGATTGAGGCCCAAAACTGAGGGCTTCAACCCTATTCCTATAGACATCAAAACTTCGCTACTAGTAGATCTTGGCTTCACTAAAATTGCAATTTTCAACAAGGATGAACCAAGTATCTTTTGTTGCATTTTAACAAACAAAAACTCCCTCTAGATGTTAGTCAAGATGATAAATGCTTCTAAAAGGCAAAAATTTTAAATACTTGGCTCCTCTTTAATGATTGCTTGTATAAGACTATTCTTCCACCCAAGCTCTGATACCATGTTGATTTTTAGGGATTTTCTTAACTGATAATTACTTCCAATGATTCTTAAACCAATTCATATTATACCATATTCATCATTAAGTAATTATACAAGAAAAACATCAACAGTAAAACAATAATGACAGTAGAGACAACCAAACACAAGAGACACAAAAAATTATCCTGGGAATACCCCAAACCAAGAAAAAAACCCAACAACCTTTTCTTAGAGAATTTGTTCATTTCAACAAGGAATATAATCTGAATATTCTAGTCAAAACTTACCAGTAACCAAACCCAAGTCAAACTTGGTCAGGGTTCCCTCAATTAGCCTCAGAATTTATGTCTATTGTGCCTCAAAAATTCAGCCTTCCTCAGATAATTAGGTCTACCTCAGATTTCATCCTTTTATTCTTCCTCAAATTTGTCCTTCTCTTATCTCCCATGTGTGGACATAATTGATCTGAATTGTGCCTCAAATTATTTGAATTGGATGCTCAAATGGAGAGGACGAATGATAATATATAGGTGTTGAATGAGCTGAATTTGTGTGTCCCTTCACTAGGGCCAGCTTGACACCAACTGTTAGGACACCAGCTCACAAAAGGATATAAAATATAGATCAACGCCTTAGAATTCAGCCTCTTCGAGGGGCAACCTCCTTTACATTACACAAATGAACGATTCTTTGATGATACAAATGACTAAACCTCCCTTCTATATATAGGAGTCTAAGGGATCACAATATAATCAAGCCAACATAATAGTGATAACATAAGTGCACAAAAATAACAATAGTGGGTTTCTATGGGGCATACTAATAACAATATGGGGACAATAGGGGCACAATAATAACAATAAGGGATACAATGACAATAGTAATGGGGGAATCACTAGTATTATAGAGGTTTTACATGCCCCTCTCCTTCCGAAAAACATTTTCCTCAATGATTGAGTAGTTCTAGATGCGTCTGTATAAAATTCTCATCCTCCCATGTGGAATCTTTAGTGGATAAGTTCTTCCACTTGATGAGATGCTCCGAAATTGATCGATTTTGTAGCTATCGAGTTCTTGTTTCTGTGACTGCTTCTGGTTCCAATATGATTTTTCCTTCCTCGTCAAGTTCTGGCAATATTGTTTGAACTGGGAGCTTATTACCTATAACCTTCTTTAAACATGAAACATGGAAAACTAGGTGCACTCGAGAAGCTACAGGAAGCTCCGATTTGTATGCCATAGTACCAATCTTTTGCAACACCTTGTACAAACCATAATACTTTGGTGATAATTTATTATCCTTCTTAGCTTGCTGGAGGGACATTTGTTTATATGGTTGTAGCTGTAGGAATACCCAATCACCTACATCAAAACTTCTTTCGCTGCAATGTTGATTTGCCTGTTGTTTCATTCTATTCTGCGCCAACATGAGGTTATCCTTTAAGAGTTGGAGAACTTGTTGTTGATGCTCGATGTGATGTTCCACTACTTGAACCTTAGAATTTTCTGTTAAATATGATGTGATGGATGGTGGATGATATCCATAAAGTGCCATAAATGGGGTCATTTTTTCTGCCATATGGAAGGAAGTGTTATACCACCATTCAGCCAGAGGCAACCATTTGACCCATTGTGTTTGTTTATCAGATACAAAGAAACGAAGATATCCTTCCAAACATTTTTTTACTATCTCAGTTTGCCCATCAGATTGAGGATGATAAGATGAGCTATGAGCTAACTGAGTACCAAGATAAGAAAATAATTCTATCCAAAAATTTCCAGTGAAAATGGGATCTCTTTTGCTTACAATAATCTTTGGGTTTCCTTGTAGCTTTTGAATTGTTTCCATAAATGTGGTAGAAAATGTACTAGCTTTAAATGGATATGATAATGCACCAAAGTGGGCATACTTGGTAAGTCTGTCAACTACCACCATGATGACACTCTTTCCTTTAGACTTGGGTAAACCTGTGATAAAATCCATTGAAACCTCCTCCCAACGTTGGCTTGGAATGGATAAAGGTTGTAATAGACCCAGGGTCTTAATTGTTTCAACTTTATTTTGTTGGCAAACCAAACATTCCACCACAAACTTTTGAATATCCAATTTAAGGCCATCCCAAAAAAAATCCCTTCATAACCCTGTGGTAAGTTCTTAAAAATCCTGAGTGCCCTCCTAAGGGAGAAGTGTGCAATTCCATAAGAATCTTCTATTTGAGTTGGGAATTCTTACATAGGTAAAAGCATCCTTTTTACCATAACAAATCATTTTTCCAGATAAATTTATCAGATGTACTGGGATCTTGTTGTATCTTTTGAATGACTACCCACACTTCTTTGTCATTCTTCCATTCCTCCCTTGCTTCGTTTATCCAATCTGGTTGGATAATAGAAATGGCACACAATAATGCTTCCACATCCTCGTCCTTTCTTGAGAGTGCATCTACCACAACATTTTTCTTCCCTTTTTTGTAGATGATTTCAAAGTCCGAACCCAACATCTTTGTGACCCATTTTTGTTGCTCTTCAGAGGATAATCTTTGCTCTAAAAAGTATTTAAGGCTATCATGATCCATTTTTACCTTGAAGTGTCTTCCCATTAGGTAGGGTCGCCATTTCTTAAATGCATGCAGTATTGCCAACATTTCCTTCTCATAAATAGATTTGTGTAAATACTTTCCCTTGATTGGACGAATTTCTAAAGCAATGGGTCTTTCATCTTGCATTAAAACAACACCAATTCCATTTCTTGAAGAATCACATTCCACAATAAAGATTTTTGTGAAGTCCGGCACTTGGCACATTACCTCTTTAAGATGTTCGAAGGACTTTGTTGCTTCTGGAGTCCATGAAAATGCATCTTTCTTCAATAATTTTGTTAGAGGTGCTGCTATTCTCCCATAATTCTTAAAGAACTTGCGATAATACCCTGCCAACCTGAAAAATCCTCGCAGATACTTTATGGATGTGGGGATTTTCCATTCCTTAATGGATTTAATTTTGCTAGGGTCTACCTTAGCACCTTCATGAGATACACTATGACCCAGATATTCCACCTCTTGTACTCCAAAGAAACATTTGGAGCTTTGTGCGTATAATTGTTTCTCCTCCAATAGTTTGAGCACCCTGTCAACATGTTCAACATGATCCTTCCAAGATTTTCTGTAGATTAGTATATCATCAAAAAATACTAACACAAATTTTCTAAGGAAGGTTTTGAAAATGGAATTCATCAAAAATTGAAATGTAGAAAGTGCATTAGTAAGGCCAAAAGGCATGACCAAAAATTCATAATGACCCTCATGAGTTCTAAATGTTGTTTTCAGAATGTCTTTAGTCTTCATTCCGATTTGATGATATCTTGAACGAAGATCCAACTTGGTGAAGTAAATTGATCCATGCAATTCATCCAATAATTCATCAATGGCAGGAATGGGAAATTTATCTTTAATAGTGAGCTTGTTGAGCTCTCTATAATCCAGATACATGCGCCATGATCCATCCTTCTTGTGCACCAATACTACTGGAGTAGAGAAAGAACTTTGACTAGGTTGAATTATACCAGCCTCTAGCATTTCTGCAACCATACATTCAATTTCACTCTTTTGGGCATAGGGATATCTGTACGGCCTGATGTTTGGAGGAACAGTTCCTGGAATCAAATGAATAGCATGATCATGATCACGAATAGGTGGGAGACCTTTAGGAGTCTCAAATACCTTGGAATGATTGTCCAAGAATTTTTGGAGATCTGGAGAAATAGATGATTTCGATGTGGGAACCTCTAGCGAACATAATTGTGAAATTACACCTCGTTGTTCCTTCTTTAGAAGCTTTGTCATACCGTTAGAACTGATTATCTTTCCCGGTTTCCCTGCAATACCCCTTAATTCAACTTCCTTTCGTTCCGCACAAAATTTCATGAAAAGTTCTTGAAAATTAAAAGCTATTGTACCCAAGGATTGTAGCCATTGGATTCCTAGTACAACATCAGCACCACCCATTGGAATGGAAAGCATTGGTATATTCAATACATATTCTCCCATGGATAGCTTGATATTATGGCACTTTCCAGAGAAATTTATGGTTCCTCCACTTGCAACTGTCACTTGACACTCTGGTGATGGATATAGGAAGCAATGCAATTCCTTTGCTATCTTACAATGAATAAAATTATGGGTACTTCCCGAATCAATCAACACTATTACCTTTTTCTTCTTGATATGTCCTTCTATCTTGATAACTTGAGGAGTGGTAATTCCAGCCAGTGCATTACAAGATATGGTCGGATTCATTTCTTCTTTATCTAGGGTTTGTTCCTGGAGTATATCCTCTTCTTTTGACATTTCTTGTTCCTTTTCTTCCTCCTCTTCACAATCTATGTAGAATAATTTCTTCTTAGCACACTTATGACCTTTAGTGTATTTGCTATCACAACTGTAACAAAGCCCTTTTGCTCTTTTTTCTTCCAATTGTTGTGGTGTTAACCTTGTAGGTTTTGGAAGCTAGGGGAAACAACACTTCCATCTTTATAGTTGTGAGTGGTAGGCTTCCTGGTTGCCATAATTTTGCTTTCCATTTTTCTTGCTAACCTGAATGCCTTCTCCAATGAATCAGGTTCCCAAAGGCGAACCTCATGTTGGATATTATCCTTTAAAGTCCCTATGAACACATCAATCCTATGCTCCTCTAGAATATCTTTTACCCTTATGTTCAATTTTTGGAAGTCCTCAATGTGCTCCATCATTGAACCCTTTTGTTTGAGATTTATCAATTGGCTAAAAAAGGTGTTTCTTTTTGTATCCTCATAATGTGCTATCATTTCTTTCGTAAAAATTGCCCGAGTGACAATTTGTTTATGAGAGCAGAGCCATCGATACCATATAAATTGATTTGGTTCCAAATATAAAGTTGCAATACGTACCTTTTGTGTGTTTTTCACATTATGGAGATCAAAAAATTGCTCCATCTGTAGTATCCATGTTTCGAGATCCTTGCCATCAAACTTCCTCATATCGATTTTTGGAACATGGTGAGTCTTCAATCAAACTTTAGAGTCTATGAAATCATGATTAACATTTCTTTTGTTCTCATCATGAGTTTCCTTTACTACCCTTTCACCATCAGTGACCATTTCTTGTAGCAACTTATTCAAATTTATCTTCAATTCTTCCATCTTATCATCCATGCCATTCATCTTAGCATCCATTCCATTCATCTTAGCTTCCATGCCATCCATCTTAGCTTCCATGCCATCCATCTTAACTTGCATGCCATTCATATTAGCTTCCACGCCATCCATATTAACTTGCATGCCATTCATATTAGCTTCCACACCATTCATCTTGGCTTCATTTACCTTCAGTGAGAGTGAAATTTGTTGTACTTGGTATTGTAATTTGGATATATCATGTTGCATTTCTTCCTCTTCTTCACGAGTCATGCTAGAGATTTTAGGTTGCTTACTAGGTGTTTCCATTTTCTTTCTTCGGGGCATTAATTAATGCTAATAATTCTTCACTATTCCCTTTGAATTCCTTCAAACTATTTTTTCAAACCAATATTATGCAAAAATTTTAAAAAAATTACACACCTTTTCTTCACTTTGTAAGAGCTCGATATTGAATCTGTTGTATCTCTGCAATTGCGGATTTGGAATATCTGAAATCTCGTCCTGTGGTATCCCTTTGAGTCCTCTTTCTAACCCCACAAGTTTGATCAAAATTGGATTCTCCAAGGAAGAGTTATGCCAAATCTCCCACGGTGACCTGATTATAGACTAGTTTAGTAGAGCGAACTTGTACGGCATGCCACATGTCATTATTTTGACCTTAGTACTTGAAACTGATATAAGAAAAACTATAGGTCATCCTCTTTCTAAAACTTCTTATGAAATTTCAATCTGATGCTCAAAACAAAAGTTATGACGATTTTCCCCAGGTCACCTGTTTGGAATGTAATTCGGGAGTCTGCAAAAACCCTAACTTCCTCAGATCATATCTCTGCAATTATAGCGAGACAATATTTGAAATTCGGACCCAAAGTTCAGAACGATTTCGTATCAAATGGGTTTTGTTTTTTAGCTTCTGAAACGTCACAAAAAAATGTTATAGCGAAAATTCCATGATGACCTGTTTGAAGTAGCGAAACCCTAGAATCCAAAGCTCTGATACCAAATGTTAGGAAACCAACTCACAAAAAGATAGAAAAGATAGATTAACGCCTTAGAATTCAGCCTCTTCGAGGGGGCAACTTCCTTTACATTACATAAATGAAAATTTCTTGGATTATACAAATGACTAAACCTCCCTTCTAGATATAGGAGTATAAGGGATCACAATATAATCAAGTCGACATAACAGTAATAACATAAGTGCACAAAAATAACAATAGTGGGTTTCTATGGGGCATACTAATAACAATATGGGGACAATAGGGGCACATTAATAACAATAAGGGATACAATGAAAATGGTAATGGGGGAATCACTAGTATTATAGGGGTCTAACACCAACCTTACATTTAGAGGAAAACATTCAAAATTCAAAAATTCAATTTTTCTTCTTTTGAGGTCGACTTGGAATCCACATATATTAAAAATTTGTAGGGCTAAAACCAATTATGAAGACTGGCAATAGCTACAAAAATACAACAAAAATGAGCCAACCTTCCAAAAATCTTGGGATGACAAGAAAAGAACCAAGGTGGACCAAAGGAAGAAGGGTTTTAACCTTCATTCTTCAAGAACTATTCCTAGGTAAATCAACAAACTTAGCCAACCCATAGTGAATCAAATAGATGGAACACATTTATGGATGATGAAATCATTCCCTAACCTTATAACATCACTCTCATGAGGCTTTGAATGGTGACATGGGTTGGTTGATGATGACTTCTTGATTGGGAGGTGTATTTCTTGATAATTGGAACTTTTGATGATGAAATGGTCTTTTAGTGAGGAGCACACACTCTTTTGACCATCCATAGCACATTTTGATAGAGATACACATATTTAGAGGATGACATCACCCTTGGAGGGCCTCTTGCTCACACTTGAGGGGTAAAAGGAGGCTTGTTGTTATGTTTTACCATTGAGATAACTATCTTTTAGGTAGACTTGTGACTCACTTAACTTATAATCACATAATTTATTACTTTTAGAGAGTTTAGTCAATTTTACTCCAAAATCGACTTGGTTGCCTTCATATAAATAGAGGGAAGTAAATTTGGAGAGGATTGTTGTCACGCACTCATTTTCATAGGTAACATACTATTCAACACTAAGGTGGTGAATTATATTAGGTAAAATACTATTGCTTGGAAGGATTTTCTCTTTGATTAATGAAGTGATTCTATGGTGAATTGTGCTATTTTATTATGAGTATCTTCTTCCATTTTTCAAATGATTTAGAATTACAGTTTCTATGAAGTTTTCATCTTAATATATTGAATCTTTATGGCTTTAACATCTTCTTTGCAAAATTTGTCACTAAGTATCTATCAAGGAAACTTAATGTAACATTCCTTGACCTTAAATCTCCAATTGATTGACAGATGCTATGGTTTAGATTGAGATGTCATCTCTTAACTTTCTCTAATCAAGGTCTTCTACCAATGACCTTGCCATTTTTTTATTTTTACCACATGGTGAATCGGTAACTTCTTGGCCTAATCTAGGGGAGACCTAGGATCAAACCTTAACGCTGCCACTATAACACCAAGAGCATAACCAACCACCTGCAAATCAGTTATACTAAGTTCCTATGATTTTAGCAACAACAGACTCAACGGGAAAGGGGAATCCGCCCCTCTAGCCGCCACCACAACAGGTCAATGTACTCAATGAGATTTGAACTCGGTCTGCCTGGGCATCGCCCATGTGACTTAACCACACATCACTGTACAATGACCTTGCCATTTTTGACTCCATATGCCCAATATTGATAAAGACACTAGTCTTTTGTGTGTCAAGCTTTAAAATAAATTCTTTTTTTTTTTAATGGGAAAACTAGGGTTATGTTATGGAAAAATGTGCATTTAATAGCATGAAAAAATTTTGAATTTTATATTCCTAGGGTTAGGCTTTACAACTATTATATTGAAATAAAAATATAATTTATGCACAATTTTTAGCCACATTTCTAGGGTTGATATCTAGGGTTTATAGCTATCCATGCATTTTCAACCATTAAAAATTTGCTATAATATTTTCCTTTGTTTACTCATTCAATAACCTTTGATTATTTATTGTTTATCATTAATTATAGGTTGATTTTATATTGATGTCATAAATTTTGTAATTATTATAAACCCTAATTTAAGATAGTTACCATTAAATTGACGGTAGCATGTGTTTGGAATATATTTGAAAATCTCCAAAACTATTATCCCTCTAGACTTAGCCACAGGTCCTTTGAACTTGTTACTTCATCTCACTTGAAGCCCTACCTTGTTGAATATTATCATGATGTGTTTATTTAGCAGAATCCTTGGTGGGTATTTAGCCTTATAATTTTTAGGTTAATCTTCGATATCTATTGGGGAAACCTCCCTTGTGGGGATAACATCTATCCACGAAACAATAGGGGAATAACTACTAAGGTAACAATGGTGGATGATCCGATTTTCCCCTTCACCTAGAGTGCTTGTTGGGGTTTTACATTAAAGTGCTATATTTTTCAGTAACAAGGATACAAAGAATGATTCTGAAAAAGGTTTAAAGAAGAGGAACCAATAATATTGCTACAAAAAAATTATTAGTAATGACCAAGGATCCTTCAAGCTTTAAAGGATTATGAACATATTTGAAGAACCAGGTAGAAACCATAGACATGATCAAAAGGACAAGATCACCATCAATTTTGGCATAGCAATGAAATGTTTAATGGTCAGGGGCTCCATAAGCCAACACCTCTGAAAATATATTAAGCCTCCAACATGCTAATATGACCACCACCAAAGTGGATGAAAAAAAAGATATTCTCTCAAATAACTTGTGTTCATAGAAAATAGGAAGGATCACCCCTTCTATTTCAATAAAATCTTTTGTTGGTTGAGAACTTATATCACTCTGATCAATGTAACACATATTGTTGTCTCATACACATTTTAGATCACCATTTAAAATATTTTGTTTACCAAGAACATATTCCATTGTAGTTGAATCTTGGAGAGTTTTGTTATAACGTAAGTCAACTACTCAAGCATTTCTACTATAGCTATGCATGGCAGACAATTTGGTTCCTTACTACCAACATTTTATAGGTATTAATGCTCAGAAAAGGGTCAATCTGAGATGGATTTTGAATATCTTTGACCCGGCTTTAAGGTACTTTGAAATCTCCATTCTCCATTTGTATGACTAGAATCAATCAATAACTTTGCAGATACTCAACAAATATCCTACTTGGAAACCATAGTAGCCTTAGCAAAGGGAAAAAAATTGGTAATTCACTTTATAATAAAAATGTAAAATCTTGTTGCGTGGGAAATTCCCTTTGAAATTTTCTTTCTGTATTTACTATTCACGACAATTTTATCTCTTCCCTACCTTATTCTTTGTTCCAAACATTAAATGGAAAATATCCCTTCCCCTACATGCAATTACTTCTTTAATAACAATTTTTTGGGGTTATACTCATAATTTCATGTCTGCCCTTTCCATTTTGAAAAAATGGAAAACAATTAGCTTTCATTTTTATTCTTAAAAATTATGGGTGCTACCTCACTAATCGTTGGATCAACTAAGCCTGTTGAAAATGTAACTATGTTCGGGCTTCATAATTGTTATTATACTTATATCATTATATATTTATTGTAAAAGTGAAAAAAAAAAGAAAAAGAAAAATATTTTTGAAGCATGGGTTTCATGCTCTTTTTATTTTTCAACTAGGTCAAGCATGTTCTTCATGCTTCTAGGGTTTACTTGAGTCAAAAAGAGTCCTTATCATATGTATAAGACCCTTCTTGGGCATTTGTATCATGAAAGAAAAAATTATTTTGAGTCAAGTAAGTCAAAAATACCTCCATCACCAAGTCAACCGTGCCCATGTGTTGTTGACCCATGAAAGTGCTATATATTGATGATGACTTCGACATCTTTGGCATCCATCAATCACAAGTTAGATCTGCAACAAGAATAAGAGAAAAACAAGTGCGAAGGTGAACAAAAAGAGCAAAATTCAAGGAGAAGAAAAAATCTGAGTTTTTGAGCCTTCTCTCTCTCACACGTACGAGGTTTCTGGGCTACTGTGCGATTTGTAGGGACGAGAATTGCAAGCCAAGTTGCAGACATATTCAAGAGGGCTGAAATCTTGACTAGATCAGATTTTGATAGAGTTGACTTTTGTTGACTTTGGGAGACTTTGACTCATTTGAAGGAGAATCTTTTGGAGTGTTGGCTTTGTGATTAGAGAATGTATTGGTCTAAGAGGTCTTGGATGTATCATTTTGACTTGGTTTTATAAGAAGAAGAAGATTTTAACTGGGTTTTCCCCTAGGAGATGGCTTTTGACCTGATTAAGAGCCTACATCTTGTGCTTTTTGTTCTTGTGATCTTCATACATTTACGCTTTGGTAATTGCTTGATGAGGGAAGAAATAATAAATAATTAAAGGCAAAAATAAAATCACAAGTAATTATTAAGAAAATAGGAACCAAAACCATAATTTCTACCTATATTGATTTCTCAACATGGTTTCATAGCTAAGGTCAATGAAGGACTACTTGAAGATCACTTTGTTGGCACTCTCTTAAAGGAAGACATCCTTGAAGGACGATCACTTTAGCATCTCTCATTAATGGAAAGATAGATGTCAAATATGGAGGATTCTTTTAAACTCTCACAAGTACTTTTGAAGATGAAAACATGTGGAAAGTTGATAGTGGAGTCTCAAGACACATGATAGGAGAATGTGGATAACTAAAAACTATATCAAAGGGAACCACCTCTCATTTAGTGGATATTAGAGAGAAGAATAGTTATTGGTTAAAGGCATTGAGTCTACATCTTTGGATCTAGAAGGTGGTGGAAACATTCATCTCAATAATATACTCTTTGTTCTATGTTTGAAGAAAAAATTACTTTCTATTTCTTGTCTAGAATATAAAGAGGATAGAATTGCTTTTATAGATGGCAAGATTATTGTTTGGGGAAAGCATTCTAGCATTGATAAAGCTACGGTTACCGGGATTTGTGAGGAGGCTGTATAGGTTATTAACATCTCTTCCTTAAGCTCTTGTACATTTGGATATTAGCCCTTCTAAACTATGGCATAGAGCGTATGGCCACTTTCACTATAAAATATTGCCCTCTTTAAGTCAAATGGTGAAAGGCATCCCCAATTTGAAAGAAGACCATGAAGTAGTTTGCAAGGGATGTGCTTTAGGAAAAAATGTGAAGAAGCCATTTACAAGTAGTGATACCAGGTCTAAAGAAATACTAGACCTCACCATTCTGATGTATGTGGACCTATGGCAGAAAAATATCTTGGAGGTCATAAATATTGTGTGACATTTATTAATGATCATTCAAGGAAAACATGGATTTATCTCCTCAAATCTAAGGATGAAGTTTTTGAAAAATTCCAAGAATTCAAGGTAGAAGTGGAGATCTTGACATAAAGGAAGATAGAGACTCTAAGATCCAACAATGGTGAGGAATACAACTCCAAGGAACTTATATTTTTTTGCAAGGAAGCAAGTATTAAGAGGGAGCTCATATTTCCCTATGATCCTCAACAAAATGGAGTGTCTGAGAGAAAGAATAGATAATTGAAGAATGCGTTAAAGTCATGATCCATGATCAAGGTATTCCTAAATTCTTATTGGGAGAAGTAGTAGTGACAACATTATAAATCCAAAATAGAATCCCACATAGAATTCTTGAAAATATGACTATGAAAGAAGCATTTTTAGGAAGGAAGCCTAATGTAGATCATTTTCAAATCATTGGATGCCTTGTTTACATTCACATTCCAAAAGAAAAGAGGAAGAGGTTGGACTCCATGAGCATGAAGGGAAAATATTTTGGCTATAAATCGTCATAAAAGGCCTACAAAATCTATATTAAGGAAGACCGTCATATTGAAGTCAGAAAAGATGTCATTTTCAATGAAACAATTGCATAAAAAAAGTCCAACGAAATTCCTGTTGACTCTGATGAAGAAGAAGTACCTCTCTTTGAAAAAGAAGAAGAAGATCATGAAAAAAGTGAAGTACCTACTATTAATCAAGAAGTTGAAGGGCCAAGTGAACCTATTCAACAAATTATCATTCCAGAAGTTCGAAAAAGGCCAACTTGGTTAAGAGCAACTTTACAAGAAGTTGAAGGTCATGGAGCAACAAAAGGAACCTTTAGAGAAAGTAAAATACCTAAAAGGTATTATGGTTATGCAACGTATATGAAAAATATTATTGAAGTTGAACCCTCCACCTATGAACAAGTCGTTGAACATGTAGAATGGAGGAAAGCAATGCAAGAAGAGTACCAATCTATTATGAAGAATGGAGTTTGGGAAATTGTTCCTAGACCTAGTGACAAATCAATTGTCACTTCCAAATGGATTTATAAAATCAAACATGTAGTGGATGGGAGCATTGATAAATACAAGGCAAGATTTGTAGCTAGAGGCTTCTCTCAAAAGGAAGGAATTGATTATGAAGAAACTTTTGCTCCTACTGCCAGGTACACTACTATTAGATCTTTGATTTCTTTAGTTGCCACTATGGGATGGAATATCCATCAAATAGATGTCAAAACAACATTCTTGAATGGGACTATAGATGAAGAAGTATATATTGAGTAGCCTCAAGGATTTGAGATCCATAGTAGGGAAACTCACATCTGCAGATTGAAGAAGGCACTATATGGCTTGAAACAAGCTCCTAGAGCTTGGTATGCAAGAATGGATGCCTATTTATTAAGAATTAGATTTGTCAAGAGCTTTGCAAATGAAAATATGATCCGGATTTAAACAGGAACGCAACAAATTACAGAGATAACCATATACACAAAGATGCAGCGGAAATAATACTTCATTTCATTAATGGAAAATACTGAAATATGCTTACAACTAGAAATGGAAATAAACCAGCTAGGGCGATGGTAGCTTATCTCTGAGAAGAGATGTGGTGGCTACATGCCTCTGAACTGTGTTACAATGAGGCTCGAAGGCCTATTTATTGTTGAGAGACAATGGAAAACCCTTAACATTCCAAAACCTAACCCTAGGAGATGAAACGCCAAACTGTGGGCCCCGTTTGGGGGTAAATTGGTACACCAACTTCCCGGGGTCGTAACTTTGGCATATGATCTCCGTTTGACGCGTACAATAGCTCATTAGAAAGATCTATCCGAGCACTATCATTTTTGGAATGGGCAACATGGTCCATTCCATGGACCCATGTTGCCCCTGGATTCCCCAAAAAACGTCATTTAGGGCCTCAAAACGGCTCCGGAAGTTCAGGACCCGAAAAACTGCTAAAAATAGTAAGTTGTGCTACAATTAAGGAAACTGAAAATGCTGAGAAAGACAATGGTGGGGGTCCAGGTGGACTTGGCAGGTGGCCACCAATATCCACCTGGATCATTCCTCCCCCCTTAGGAAGCAATGGTCCCCATTGCGTTGAGCTCCTCCATGAGATGAGGAAACTTCTGCTGAACTTGTTCCCTGGTGAGCCACTTGCCCTGCTGAAGGAGTTGGCCTGCTTTGACAACTCGATACAGTTGGATATTCTGTTGGTGAGTGTTCTTGATCTGTGTGTCCATGATCCGATCAGTTGCAGCTTGTTCCATGCAATCTGGATTTAATTCTGTGGGTTTGAGCTGTTCTGCAATGTCGGATGTGTCTAGCAATGGTGGAAAGTATGGCCGAAGGCGGTCCACATTGAACACTGGGTGCAAGCCAAGGAATGGGGGAATGCTGAGCTCAAATGCATTGTCTCCCATCGCCTTAGTAATGGTGTAAGGACCATATCGGAGTGGTCTCAATTTCCGATAGGCTCCAGTAAGGCATTCCTTTTGCAAATGCAACCAGACTTTGTCGCCCACCTGAAACTTGTGTGGCACCCGGTGTTGATCATGTTGCTGCTTGTACTTGGCATTTGATTTCTCAAGAATGTCATGGACCTGCTGGCGAATATGTTGGATGCGCTCAATGAAGCTGGTGGCCTTATCTGTTTCGGACTGGACATGAGCTGAATTCATGTGAGTAGCTGCAAGGGGCATGGCCACATCAATGGGGCATAGTGGCTGGAATCCCAAACCCACCTGAAAAGGGCTATGGCCAGTGGAGCTGTGAAGAGCTCGGTTGTAGCTGTGCTGAACATAGGGGAGGCTCTCGTCCCATGTGCGTGGATGCTTTGAGTTATACATGCGCAGAATGTGCACAATCATCCTGTTGACAACCTCTGTCTGGCCATCAGTTTGAGGATGGAAGGCTGTGGACTTCGTGAGTTTGGTGTCCAGCATTGACCAGAGACTGGACCAAAATGTGCTGAGAAACCGACTGTCCTGATCTGAGATGATAGACTGTGGGATCCCAAAGTGCACCCACACTCGCTCAAAGAAGAGTTTAGCAGTGGCTTCTGCTGTGATATTCTTCTTGCAGGCCATCATAATGGCCATCTTTGAGAACCTGTCGACGACCACAAAAACACAGTCATTTCCATGCTTAGTGGAAGGAAGGCCTGACATTTAATCCATGGAGATGGATTCCCAAGGTCGACTAGGGGTAGGCAACGAGGTATAGAGGCCGTGCTTCTTAATGGTCGGTTTGGTAATGGCACAGGCAGTACATGATCGGATGTACTTCCCAACATCCTGTCGAAGATTTGGCCAATAGAAATAATTTTGCAGTACTACCACTGTTTTCTCGACCCCGAAATGCCCAGCAGCCCGACTGTAGTGTGCTTCCCAAATCATCTTGGCACGCTCGCTTGAAGGAACACAAAGGTGACCGAGGTGGCATAATAGGGCGTCCTGGAGGTGAAAATCTGCAACATGCCGACCTTCCAAGAGTGTCTGGTATGTGTGGCCAAATTCTGGGTCGCTTTTGTAGAGAAGTGGCCAATCAGCAGTCTCGTGCCCACAAGAGTTGAGCACGGTGGTCAGCGCCATGATCGGTGGCCGACTGAGGCAATCTGCAACATTATTGGTGCTGCCCTTTTTATACTTGATATTCAAGTGAAACTGTTGCAGGTATGTAGACCACTTCTGATGGCGATCATTCTGCAATTTCCCTTGGGTCTGTATGAACTGCAGAGGTCGGTGGTCTGTGTGGATGACCGTTTCCTTCCCCAAAATGTAATGCTTCCATTGTTGGCAGGCATGTACAATGGAATACATCTCTTTATCATAAGTGGGGTACTTCCGGACTGTGTCTGAAAGTGTTTCACTGTGATATGCCACTGGATGTCCATGTTGAGTAAGGACTGTCCCAATAGCATAGTCAAAGGCATCTGTCTCGACCTCAAATGGTTGTTGTAAATCTGGTAACGCGAGCACTGGTGCTGTGCAGAGGCGATCCTTCAATTCCCTGAATGCCTTCTATTGAGATTCAGACCAAAAGAATTTTGCTTTCGCCCCGCCCTTGGTGACTTGACTCAAGGGCCAAGAAATATGAGAAAACCCAACACAAACCTGCGGTAGAAGTTGGCAAGACCTAGAAAGCTGCGGAGCTCTGTTAGAGTGGTTGGAGAGGGCCAATCCCGAATGACTTGGATCTTGGCCGGATCGACATGCACCCCCTGTTCATCAATGATGTATCCCAGATACTGAACCTGGGTCATGCCAAAAGTGCATTTCTCCAAATTGGCACATAGCTTGTGTTGCCGCAGTGTTTGGAGAACCTGTCGGATGTGGTGGAGGTGCTCTTCCCAACTCTGGCTGAAGATCAGAATGTCATCCAAGTATACTACTACAAAGGAGTTGGTGAATGGCTGCAAGATGTCATCCATTAGCCTCATAAAGGTTGCAGGAGCATTCGTCAATCCGAAGGGCATGACCAACCATTCGAAGAGGCCCTCCTTGGATTTGAAGGCAGTCTTCCACACATCGGAGGGTTCGATTGGTACCTGGTGATATCCTGACTTCAGATCGATCTTGATGAAATATTTCGCCCCCTTTAGTTGGTCTAGGAGGTCATCAATCCACGGGATCGGGTACCTATTACGGACAGTGATCTTGTTCAGCGCCCGATAGTCAATACAGAGTCTCCACGTCCCATCCTTCTTCTGTACCAACACGATCGGGCTCCCACAGGGCGATGAACTCGGACGAATGTGACCTTTCTGCAGGAGCTCCTGAATCTGCCTCTTGATTTCATCATTCTCCAGAACGGAGCGCCGATAAATTGGTCCATTGGGTAGCGGCGCACCTGGGGTCAGATCAATGGAGTGCTTGACTTGACAGTGCAGAGGAACCCCTGCCGGGGAGGTGAAGATGTCCTCGTACTCCTCCACAACCTTGTCCATCTGTAGTTGTCATGCAGAGGGACCCCGTTTGGAGGCCGCGGCCACTGTCTTCTTCTTTCCTTGAGGGCGTATCATCAGGAAAACAAATTTCCCGGTTTTGGAAATGATCTTACTGCATTGTTTTGCAGTAATCAAAGAGAGGGCAGCAGGTGGTGCTACCTCTGGTATCCTGAACAACTTATTTCCCAATGTAATAATAACAGCACGGGGCCTTGATTCATACACAGCATGTCGCTTCCACAAGTATGGTTGTCCTAGTAATACATCACAAACTTCAAGGGGAGCAATGTCACACAATACCTCATCCGTGAAGGGCTTGATGTTGTATGGAAGGCGACACTGCTGGCTCACGCGAAGATCTCGTCCTTGGTGAAGCCACCCAATGGTGTATGGTTGTGGATGTGCTGTGGTCGGTAAGCCCAACCGCTTCACGACCTCTGCCGAAATGAGGTTCTTTTGACTCCCGCTATCAACAATGAACTGTATCGGGGAGCCCTTTACCCACGTCTGGGAGTGGAAGAGACGCTCCTCCTCCTCTGGATCTTCGGGTTCATTTTTCTGGATCTTTGCGGTAGCAACAGTGGCGCTGGGATCCGCATCAATGATCTGCTTCCCTTTTTCATACCCCTTATCGGGTTCTGACTCAGAGTCGGAACATGCGTCTGATTCTGAAACCTTTAGCTCAGCCACCAGTGACTGCTTGGCCCGACACTCACTTGTGTTGTGAGTGGAGCTCTTATGGAACTCGCACCATTTTCCAGTGTCCTTTTTCGGCTTCGCGGCACTGTTCTTTGCTTGCGGCTTCGGCTGGTTGTCTTGGGCTGTCCCGCCTTGGCTTTGTCCTTTGTTCTGTGGTTTAGGGGCACCTTTCCCCTGCTTCGGATTCGCAGATCCAAAGTCTCGCTTCTTTTGTTTAAACTTCTGCTCGACCTTGACGGCATATCGGTATGCTGCGCCGAGCGAGGGGATGTTTAGGAATTGTATTTCTTCCTGGATGTACTTGTGCAGGCAGCCACGGTATTTGAGTATCAAATGTTGCTCCGAATCCTTGATACCCAACTTTGTGCGAAGGGTATGGAAAAGATTGGTGAACTTCAGCACGTCTTGGTCCCTTCCTTGCCGCAGCGTGGTCCACTTTATGTATTCATCCTCATAGCTTCCGACAGGGTAGTACTGCTCCTTGATGGCATCCCGGAACGAATCCCAGGTGGGTGCGGCTGAAAATAGTGAGCCAGTACTTTCATCCTTCTGCTCGCAGTAGGTTTCCCACCAGTCCTTGACGTGGGGGGCTGCTTTGAGAAGAGCAAAAACAATCTTTTCCCGACTCGAAAATTCATGAACAGAAAAATAACCCTCTAGCAGATTTAACCATTTATCTACGGCATCTGCGTCTATCTGACCCTCGAATATGGGGATTTCAAAATTAACTTGTACCTTAAAGGGTGTGGCATTTCCAGAGTAGCTGCTGGAAGCCGATGCGTTGCTTCTAGGTAGCCGCTGAAGGATCTGGGCAAAGCTGTCCATCATCACGTTCCGTTGTCGCTCGAGGGCTTCTTCGAGCAAGATTTTGATGGGATCTCCTGCCCCCTCGTCTTTCTTCTCGTCCGCCATGGGAGGCCGTCGGGATTTGCGAGGCTGGTCTTGCAAAGGTTCAACCAGTTCAAGCCCTAACTCCTTATATCCCGACCTTGTTGGGGACATGCAAAGAAAAACAGAGAAAAAGCAGACTGCTCTGATACCACTGATCCAGATTTAAACAGGAACGCAACAAATTACAGAGATAACCATATACACAAAGATGCAGCGGAAATAATACTTCATTTCATTAATGGAAAATACTGAAATATGCTTACAACTAGAAATAGAAATAAACCAGCTAGGGCGATGGTAGCTTATCTATGAGAAGAGATGTGGTGGCTACATGCCTATGAACTGTGTTACAATGAGGCTCGAAGGCCTATTTATTGTTGAGAGACAATGGAAAACCCTTAACATTCCAAAACCTAACCCTAGGAGATGAAACGCCAAACCGTGGGCCCTGTTTGGGGGTAAATTGGTACACCAACTTCCCGGGGTCGTAACTTTGGCATATGATCTCCGTTTGACGCGTACAATAGCTCATTAGAAAGATCTATCCGAGCACTATCATTGTTGGAACCATCTATCCATGGACCCATGTTTCCCCTGGATTCCCCAAAAAACGTCGTTTAGGGCCTCAAAACGGCTCCGGAAGTTCAGGACCCGAAAAACTGCTAAAAATAGTAAGTTGTGCTACAATTAAGGAAACTGAAAATGCTGAGAAAGACAATGGTGGGGGTCGAGGTGGACTTGGCAGGTGGCCACCAATATCCACCTGGATCAAAATATCTACATCAAGGCAGTCAAGAATGAACATGCCATCATACCATTTTATGTGGATGACTTACTCATTACAGGTATAGAGCATCAAATTCAAGAGTGTAAGAAGTTGTTGGAAATTGAGTTCGAAATGAAGGACCTTGGGCTTATGCATTATTATTTGGGCTTGGAAGTTTGGCAAAAACTAGGTGAAATATATCTTGGTCAAGGAAAATATGTGATCAAGATTTTGCAAAAGTTTGGCATGATGGATAGTAAGCCCATGACAACTCCCATGATCACAAATTTGAAGAAATTGAAGAGTTCAAATTCTAGCCTTGTTGATCCCACAAGCTATCATTAGTTGGTTGGCTCCCTAATGTACCTGGTGAATACTAAACCTGACATATGTTATGCAGTGAATGTCCTCAAGCAATTTTAGTTTGAGCCACGTCATGAACATTGGATAGATGCAAAACATATCTTGAGATGTCTACATGGGATGATTCATCACATCTTGAAATATGATGGCAATGAGATACTAATGTCAGGCTTTACAAACTTTGATTGGGGTGGTAGTGAGACATATGGAAGAAGCACTACTAGTGGTTGCTTTAGTTTGGGATCTGCTATGATCTCATGGATGAGTCGAAAACAAGACTTTGTTGCTTTGAGTAGTGTTGAAGCTGAATATGTTGCAGCTTGTGAGGTTAGAAAAGAAGTTGTTTTTCTCAGGAGGCTTCTTATAAACCTATTTGGAGGATCGATGGATCCCACCATGATATTTTGTGACAACCAAAGTAGCATAACATTGACTAAGGACCTTGTGTTTCATGCTAGAACAAAGCATATTAATAATAAGTACCATTATATTAGAAGTTTGGTACAAGATGGGGTCGTAAAGCTACAATATATCTCGACAGATGAACAAGTAGTTGATATTTTGACTAAATATCTTCCCAATAAGAAGCTTGAGTATTTGAGAAGCAAGCTTGGATTAGTTGATATCTCCTATTTGATTGAGAGGGAGAGATGATGAGTTGTTGTACCTTAGGCTAAACAACCCGTATGATGGTACTTAGGGTTGGTATCTTGGCATGTATCCTAGATGATACCTAGATCCTTGTTAGGGTTGGTATCTTGGTAAGTAGCCTAGATGATACCTAGATCCCTGTTAGGGTTGGTATCTTGGCAGGTAGCCTAGATGGTACCTAGATCCTTGTTGGGTTGGTACCTTGGAAATAGCCTAGATGATGCCTAGATCCTTATTAGGGTTGGTACCTTGGAAGGTAGCCTAGATGGTATCTAGATCCTTGTTGGGTTGATACCTTGGCAGTACCAAAATGGTACCTAGATCCCTTGATGGGTTGATACCTTGAAAATTAGCCTAGATGGTATCTAGATCCCTAGCATTATATATGTTCAATATGATACTCTTCAAAGAACATTTCAACTTGAGGTCATCCTTGTACCATTTGTACAATTATGAATACCTCCCTAGTTAAGAGGGAGTGTTGAAAATGTGACTATGTTTAGTCTCAATAATTGTTCTTATACTTATATCATTATATATTTATTTTAAAAGTGAAAAAGAATAAAAATAAAATTATTTTTGAAGCATGGGTTTCATGCTCCTTTTATTTTAAAACTAGGTCAAGTATGATCTTCATGCTTCTAAGGTTTACTTGAATAGAAAAGAGTCTTTATCATATGTATAATACCCTTCTTGGGCATTTGTATCATGAAAGAAACAATTATTTTGAGTCAAGTAAGTCAAAAAGACCTCCATCACCAAGTCAACTCTGCCTATGTGAAGCCAGCCTTGTGGAGGGATATTCAACCCCATGAAAAGGCTATATATTGATATGACTTCGAACTCTTTACATCTATCCATCACAAGTTAGATATGAAACAAGAAGAAGAGAACGAAAAGACTTGAAAAGGTGAAGACAAAATAGCAAAAGTCAAGGAGGAGAAGAAATATCAGTTTTTGAATCTCCTCCTATTAATTTGGTAGCTTTGTGACAAAGCCCAACCATGGGACTAGATTTCTCATTTCAAGAGGACCAATTTTGACTATTGAAGTGCTCAATTTGGTAAACAGAAAGTGTATTTTTTAATAAAATCCCACATATGCACAAAAGGACGAGTCAAACCTAACAGGAAATTAGACACCCTTGGAAGCCTATAAATACAAGTGATCTCAATCTTGTTTGGAGATCACCAAGCATATTTTTCTTCTATTATTCATTGATTGGTTCACACAAGTCTAAGGTTGGGTCGAGAAGTTTGGTTCGTACAGGTCAGAGGTTACAGGGTCCAAAGCTCGCATGTGTGTTATGGTTTTTGGTCTTCGACTGTAGGTTGCACACAAGCAATTTTCGACTATAACTGTAGGCGCACAGGCTTGTTCGTGCAGTTGGAAGCTCTCAACCGCACACATACCTCTAACTCTATGCGTTTGAGCATTAGGGTTGCATTTTGACATTTGATTGTAGTTGACCGTAGACATGAAAATTTGTCTCTGATCTGAATTGGCGCTGAGAACCTATTTCTGAATGTTGTTGGGTTAATTTTGCTGGATGATTTTTTATTGGCTCATTATACTATGTACTGAACATTTTATGAGAATCTGACAAAATAAGAATTAATGTATAAATTGGCTTTTCGAAAGAAATCACATTAAAGATTTTGGTCGACGCTTTCGAACCAACAAGTGTGGCTCATCTTCAGGACACGACGAAGAAGCAGATCTAGGAAGAGGGTTAAATAGGGAGACAGGTCAACCTAACAGTTAGAAAAACAACTATATTTGACAAGGGGAGGAAAGGGAGTTTTTTTATATTATTTAAATAAATTTAATTTTCTATTAATTGTTTATTTAATCAATAAATAAAGAAGAATTGCAAAGTGTTTTCCCGGTAATGAGTTTTTCCCTGGTCATTTACCAAAATTATGGTGTCCCTTGTTCATGTATTGATTGTTTCATTTGTCATTATTGTTATATCTTCAATTATTGTTGATGATTGGAAATGTTAATTATTGATGAAAGATTGTTAATTGAAGAATTCAATTGGGCTAAAGTAATTGAAACAACATAGAGCAGTCTGAAATTTAACATGGTATCAGAGCTAAGGTGAAGGACAAGCCCAAAAGGAGACAAGATTTGAAGCAATCATCTTTGGAAAGTTGAAGGAGCCTATCTAGTCAAGTCAATGTCTTCCTCTTTCTTCAAGGAACATGAAAATTTGGGTGACTCATCTAACTTTGTTGCATGGAAAATCAGGTTCGAGATAATAGCTAATAACAATGATGTTTTGGAATTCATTCAAAGAAAAGTACCCGAGCCTCCATAGAATGCTTCTGCTACTACTAAGAACAAGCATAAGAAAGGTGAGTTAAAAGAAAAGAAAATTATATTTGATGGTTTACAAGATAATTTACTTGCATATGTTGGAAATTTGAGGAAGTCGAAGGACATGTATGATAAGATAGTTGACATGTATGAAGTCAACAATTTGAATGAAATCCTCTCCTTGAAAGATCAATTCAAAGATATGAAGATGAACAAAGGAGAGTATTTGAAATTCTACATTATGAGGATATCTTGTATTAGAGATCAATTCCAAAGAGTTGGGGAATCTATGCCTAACAAGGAATTGGTGATTGTAACTCTTAGAGGTCTCCCTTCCATTTGGGAAATCTTCATTATTTCCATAAGAAACAATAATACCTTCCCATCATTTGATGAGATTGTTGGAAAGCTCACTTAAGAAGAATCAAGGATGATGTCAAGAGGCCAGATTAAAAAGCATGTAGAGGGAGAGCCCACTGCATTCGCTACTCAAAACAAGAAGAAGAAAGGAAAAGGAGGTCCATCAAATTCAAGGAAGCCTCCTCCTCGAAGCTCAAAAAGGAATGATAGAGAATCATCACACATTGAACGTTTCAATTGTCACAAGAAAGGTCATCATGCTCGAGATATCCCTAAGAAGAAAAAATGTCAATGCTACAACACTAGAAGAAAAACTAACAGGTTTGATGATCGAAGAAGGAGAGATGACCAAAGGAATGATCACAATGGAAGAGATGAAATAACAAGAAAAGATGCTCCAAGTGATCATGAAGAGGATCCCCATCCTCAAAATAAGTTAAGCTACTCCAGGTATGAAAGTAATGTTGCTAATCAATCTAAATATATTCTTATTCATGCTCTCACTAGTTCCTCTCCTCTGGATTCATGGGATAGTTGGTTGGTTGATAGTGGGGCCACTCATCATTTCTCAAGGTATAAAGAAGTTCTCTCTAATTTGGTAGAGAGGGAGTCAAACTGGAAAACTATTTTTGGAGACAACTCCACTCATCTTGTTAAAGGCTCTGGGTCTGTCAAATTTCATTTTAATTCCAGGGAATCTATTTTTCTCCATGATGTGATGTATGTGCCAGGATTGAAGAAGAATTTGGTATCAATATCTTCTTTAGAAGACAAAGGGATGAGGGTTTCATTCATCAAAGGAACTGTTCTTACCTGACTTGTTGGAACTTCTATGAGAGACGCATTTACATTGGGATCGAGATTTGAAGGATTCTATAGTCACTGGTGGACCTCTTCTAGCATTGGTCCATGATACTAATCATTTAAGCGAACTATGGCACCGAATATTGACCCATCTACATTATGATGCTCTTCTGAAATTGAATAAATTGATCTCTGGTATTCTTGATGTTCAAGCCCAACATGATGGAGTATGTACAAGTTGTGCGAATGGAAAGAAGACAAGGGGACCATTCCTCTCTAGCGAGAACAAGACAAAAGATATGTTTCATCTCATTCATTCTGACATATGTAGTCTAATGTCTATACATTATATTGGTGGCCATATCTACTACATCACTTTCATTGATGACTTCTCAAGAAAGACATGGATATATTATTTGAAGCACGAGGATGAATCCTTTGAAATGTTCAAGGGGTTCAAAGCTTTGGCCGAAAATCAAACAAAGAAGAAAATTAAGATCTTCAGGTCTGACAATGGTGGAGAGTACATTTTGAATGAGTTAATCGATTTTCACAAGAATGAAGGTATTAAGAAAGAGTTGATTGTGCCCTATAATCTTGAAAAAAATGGAGCAGCTGAAAGAAAGAACCGTTCCATTGTAGAAGTCACTCATGCCATGCTCCATGATCAAAAGTTGTCGAAGTTCCTTTGGGAAGAAGCAACGAATGTTGTCATATATGTTAAAAATAGGGTGCCTCATCAAGCATTGGACAACAAGACCCCCGAAAAAGTATTAACATGTGTCAGGCTTGATGTTGGCCATCTTTGTATCTTTGGTTGCCCCGTATATTTCCATGTGATGAAGGACAAAAGAAACAAGCTGGAAGCCACAGGACGAAAAGGTATGTTTGTTGGATATTGTAAAAATTCTAAAGAATTTAGAATATATATTTCTAGTCAAAGGAAGGTTGAAATTAGCAGGTTTGTAACGTTCAATGAATATGTTTCCTTTGGGAAAGAAATGGACCTTCCTCCTCCTCCGTCTAAGAAGAAGAATAATGATATGAATATTTTTAGATGGTCCTTCTGTGCCTGAATCTAAGACATACATTGTTGATGATCCCATGGAGCCCTAGACCCCTTAGATCCTCCTCCATGTGACCTTCCTGCAAGGAAGAGACCACCTTGGCTCTGTGACACATTACAGGATGATGAGAGAAGTGTTCCCATTCTAAGGTCTTTTAGAGAAACTAAGAAGCCATGTAGGTACTAGGGATATGTTGCAACCATGAGCACAATGATTCAAGCCAAACCTCCCACCTTTAAAGAAGTCGTGATGCTATTGGAGAGTTTTGGAATGACAAAATGTAAGTCCTTGCCCACACTGATAGAAATGAATTTCAAGAGTTATGTGGAGGAGCTACAGGACCCAATTTGGTGAATCCACCTAAGTATAGACAGTTGATGGGCTCCGATGTTCTTAGTGAACGCTCATCTGGACATATACTATGCAGTGAACACGTTGATTCAATTCATGACCGAGCCTCTCCATGCACATTGGATTGCCGCCAAACACATTTTGAGATATTTGCATGGGATGATCACCCTTGGTTTGAGATATTCTATTAGAGATGTTCGACTTTATGGATATACCAATGCTCACTGGGCAGGGAACGTTGTCGACAAGAAGAGTACGTATGGATGTTGTTTTAGGCTTGGATATGCCATGATATTTTGGATGAGCAGGAAACATAAGTCCATAGCACTGAGTATTACCAAGGCATAATACATCGCCGCTAACATGGCTAGATGTGAAGTAGTTTAGTTGAAGAAGCTCTTTGGAGAGCTATTTGAGTAAGTCCTAGACACTACAATGATATATTGTGACAACAAGAGTGGGATCCATCTAGCATAGAATCCTGTATTTCATGACAAGTCCAAGCACATAGAGATCCGATATCATTTCATTCGAGACATTCGAGATATATTCTCACCAAGGCTTTGCCGAAAGGGAAGTTCTTGGTCTTCAGAGAGCAGCTTGGACTGATGGACGTGACCCCTCCTGATAAGAGGCATTACTGATCCAGAACACTGAGCCGACTCTTCCCACCTGTTTGAGCTCCCAGTGCGAGGAATTGAGATGGAGGGCTCTTGGGGTTGAGGGATCTGTGGATAGTAGGTTATCACCCCTATCTGTTACCCACAAGGAAAATGTTAAGAAACCCCACCGACAAATTTATATGTATAATTAATGGGCGAATCTCCATGACATATAGAAAAATGTATTGACTATTTTTTCAATAATATAATACACATAATTTTTTGGCGGATCTTTCACTAAATTATAAAATTTTATTAAAACTTGCAAATTTTTCATTAGGTTATAAAGTACCGCATATTCTTGGCTAATCTTCCAAAAAATTAGAAAATGTTGTTAAATATTTTAATTCCTTGATAATGTATAGAAACATATATAATAAAGAAAATTATTTAGTTAAACTATGATATACTAATTTTCCATGTTTGGGAAAAGAATGATCGTGGGTAGTGTTGCTTTAGGTTTTTATTATACACTTGCAAATCTTTTTGCATGTTTAATCATATTTTACCACAAAGGCCTGATTACATCCAATAGAGAAACTATTTGGAGTGGCACCCCTAAAGGTGTGTGATGTTGAAATAAAAAGAAATCTAAATCTAAATTAATATGAGAAGATACAAATCTAAATCTAAATATATTTAGTAAAACAATTATTACTAACCAAATATATGTAATAATCAATTAATCATTTATTACTAACAAAATATATTTACTAACCAATTAACATAACTACTAGCATCAATAGGTTTTTATAATATAGAAGTGTGTTTATTAGTCGAGAATTGGACTTACGTATATATATCAAGCAAATGAATGTTTCAAGATCAAGAAAATGAATGTTTCGGCAGTAAGAAAAATAAATTATGATAATATACAGATCTAAATCTATTTATATTTATAAAACAAATGAATATTTCAAGATTTGAATCTAAGCGTATACAATAAGAAAATTAAATATAAAAATCTAATTCTAAATATCTTTAGTAAAAAAAATATTACTGACTAAATATATTTACTAACCAATTAAATTTAAATATATGTAATAACCAATTAACATAACTATTAGCATTGACAAGTTTTAATAATATAAAATTGTGTTTATTAGTGGAGAGTTGGACTTATTTATATATATAAAGCAAATGAATGTTTCAAGATTTGAATATGAGGGTATGCACTCAGGAAAATAAATTAAGTATGAGAAGATACAAAGCTAAATCTAAATATATCGAGTAAACCATTTATTACTAACCAAAAAAACTATTAGCATTGACAAGTTTTCATAATATAAGAAAAATAAATTAAGTATGAGAAGATACAAATCTAAATCTAAATATATTTAGTAAAAAAAATTGTTACTAACCAAATATATTTACTAAATAATTAACCATTTTATTACTAACTAAATGCAAAATATATTTACTAATTTAAATATAATTACAACCAATTAACATAGGTGTTGTCTTTAGTGCAACTTTTTGGAAGCTTTTCCGGTGGATTTCATATATTTTCCGGTTTAATTTCTCTAAAACCTAGCCAAAGTTCATTGAAAACACAATATTGATGGGTAAGTCCTGCACAATAGAAGTGCCCTAGGAGTTTTTAATGTTGTTGAATCCATATATACACTCAAAAAATTATTTTAAATTATAAATATCACGATTTCATATCAAAATTTTCAATCGGATGGATTCCAGCACTAGAAACTCCAAAAAGTCATTATAGATAACTCCATTAACATAACTATTAATATCGACAAGTTTTCATAATATAAAATTGTGTTTATTAGTCGAGACTTAGACTTATTTATATATATAAAGCAAATGAATGTTTCAAGATTTGAATGTAAGTATGAGAAGATACAAAATTAAATTTAAATATATTTAGTAAAAAAAATATTACTAACCAAATATATTTATTGGTTATTACCCAATTAACCATTTATTACTAACCAAATAA
This sequence comes from Pinus tabuliformis, assembly GCA_031772625.1. Taxonomy (NCBI): domain Eukaryota; kingdom Viridiplantae; phylum Streptophyta; class Pinopsida; order Pinales; family Pinaceae; genus Pinus; species Pinus tabuliformis. The sequence continues at coordinate 1,409,148,151 of CM062818.1, read as the reverse complement.
ATTTACTAAACAATTAACATAACTATTAACATTGACAAGTTTTCATTATATTAAATTGTATTTATTAGTAAAGAATTGAATTTATATATATATATATATATATATATATCAAATGAATGTTTCAAAACATGAGAATATACAAATCTAAATCTAAATATATTTGGTAAATTTTTTATTACCAGTCAAATATATTTACTAATCTAAATGTATTTACTACAAACCAAATATATTAATTAATCTAAATGTGTTTATTAGTCAAGAGTTGGACTTATATATATATATATATATATATATATATATATATATATGATTTGAATATGAGTGTATGCAGTAAGAAAAATAAATTAAATATGAGAAGATACAAATATAAATTTAAATATATTTAGTTAAAAAAAATTACTAACTAAATATATTTACTAACCAATTAACCATTTATTACTAACCAAATATATTTACTAATCTAACTATATTTACTAAGCAATTAACATAATTATTAGCATCGAAATTTTTTCATGATATAAAACTGTCTTTATTAGTCGAGAGTTGGACTTATGTATATATAAAGCAAGTGAATGTTTCAAGTTTGAATCTGAGTGTATGCAGTAAGAAAAACACTCTAGTGCATGGAAAAACCCTTTTCATGTTCCCTTATTCATTGCATTCCACGGTAATCATACATGCTACAATACGATGAAATTATGAATGTTCCTACAACACAAATGGACTTCACTCTTTAAGTAAGTTATTCATCTGCATTGTTAGTAATAAAACATGATATTATAGTTAGTTTTATTTTGGTTTGATTATCATGTAAAATTTTCCAATAAATTTAGTGCATGGAAAAACCCTTTTCATGTTCCCTTATTCATTGCATTCCACGGTAATCATACATGCTACACATGCTACAATCCGATGAAATTATGAATGTTCCTACAACACAAATGGACTCCACTCTTTAAGTAAGTTATTCATCTGCATTGTTAGTATTAAAACATGATATTATAGTTAGTTTTATTTTGGTTTGATTATCATGTAAAATTTTCCAATAAATTTAGATTTGTGTGTACATCACAGAGCAAGATATGTATTTCCGTCTTTTTCTTTATTAATAAAATTTCTTATCCAATTATCTTTTTGATTTAGGTTTTCTCCCTCTCAGTTTCTTTTTGATCTAGATTTTTCTCCTCTCTCGCTAATTATTTAGTTGAATATTCAATGGATTTGAATTTGTTGCATTTCGTAAACATTACAAATAAGTAGACCATCCCCTCAATTTATTCTTATCTACCCTCTTTGTTGAATTGTGGTGAAAAATAAAAATAAAAAAATCAAAGCCACAAGACCAAATAACCACTACTCATTAGACACACTTGATAAAAAACCATTTTTTTTGACATCATGGCTTTTAATATATAATGGGTAGAGATAAAATAAAGACAATTTAAGAGGATAAGGGATAGCACACAAGAGGAATTGGAATGTAGAACAAATAAACAGAGTTACCTATGCTACTATGTGCTGAGTCTTGACTTTTTAATTCAAATTCCACTATTCTGTGAACAACCTTGTACCACTGTATCTTGAGTCCTGAATTCTTAATTCAAATTCCACAACTTTGTGAGCAACCATCATATGGTTGTGACTAAACAAATGTAAACTTTGAAGATGTCAAGAAAATGATTGAGTCTTTAAATAGACATGATAATAGGACTCTTGAATTTTTAAATAGAGATGAGTTATTCTTTTGTGACCATCTTTTCCAAAAAATGAGATCCATTTTTTCCAAATTAATCACATTATCATGGAACAAGGGTGGATGAAAGCAAAAAACTTATTTTACATCAAATGTGAAGGGTGAAATAGTTATCATAAATGCATATGCATTGGGTGAATGGAAGTTGTAACTCCTAATTTCAAGGGCTAAATTTAATTTTTTTCCCCTCCCTTAAAATAAGGTGGACTAACCTCCATACCTAATTTTTTTATAAAATAAATTTGGGGAAAATTATAATAATATACTATGATACTAAAAATTCGCCCAATAAAAATTTAAAACCCCTTAATTTCGCCTGAGGGTGAAAATTCACCCTTAGAATTTTCAATGGTTACACATAGGGTTGGAGATGTTGCTTCCTCTCTTGGTCTTTGCTGAGTATACCCCATTTGGCATCATACCCACAAGTTGGGCTTGTTGGGAGTGCTGCTCCCCATTTGGCCAATAGGTTCAGAGAGTGCTTGGAGGTGTGCTGCCCAAGCTGACTATGATGCAGGTGTTCTAACACATGACTCTTGAGGGTCATTGTAGGGAAGATCAGGGAGAAATAGGATGGATCAAATACTATAGGTTGGAAATATGTTAGCCCCCCGATGTTATAACTTCTATTGCTCAACATAGGGTGGAAGATGTTTGCTTCCCTATGTGATGACATGGCATAAGTGTCCCATAGGACCTTCCTCATTTTCTTGAGAGGGTGGTAGCTAATGCTCCCTGATAATTCTTCTTCTTTAGATTCAAGAATATTTCAGCAGATAGAATTGAGTAGAGACGGGACATGATATGACGACATGATACGTATGATTATTACATGATATAGTTGGAATTTCTCCCTAGCTGAGAGGAAGTGTTAATTTGGTAACTCAGTGACAAATTCCAGCCATGGGACTAGATTCCTCTTTTTGAGAGGACCAATTTTGATTATTGAAGTGCACTCAATATGGTCAAGGGAAAGTGTATTTTTGAAGAAAAGCCCACATATGCACAAAAGGATAGGTTGGCCTTAACAGGAAATTAGACACCCTTGAAAGCCTATAAATACAAGCGACCTGAAGCTCGTTTGTAGATCATCAAACAACTTCTTCTTTTCTTCTTAATTGATTGGTTCGCACAGGTCAGAGGCTGGGTCGAGAAGTTTGGTTTGTACAGGTCCAAGATTACAAGGCCTGAAGTTTGCATGTGTTAGGGTTTTTGGTTTTTGACCGCAGGCTGAACACAAACAATTTTCGGCTATAATCGCATGCACGTAAGCTCATTCGTGCAGTTGGAAGCTCTCAACCACACACAAACCTCTTCCTCCGTGTGGTTGGGCACTAGGGTTGCATTTTGACATTTGACCGCAGACATGAAAAGTTGTCTTTGATCTGAATTGATGTTGCGAACCTATTTTTGAATGCTGTTGGGTTAATTTTGCTGGATGATTTTGTATTGACTTATTGTACTCTCTATTGAACCTTTTATGACAATCTAATAGAAGAAGAATTGCAAAGGGTTATCCCCGTAGTGGGTTTTTCGCTAGTCATTGACCGAAATTCTGGTGTGTCTTGTTGATGTATTGATTGTCTTCCTTGTCATTGCATTTATTGTTCTATCTTCAATTACTGTTGATGATTGGAAATATTAATTATTGATGAAAGATTGTTAATTGAAGAATTGAATTGGGCTAAAGTAATTGAAACATCATAGAGCAGTGTATAATTTTACACCTCTGCCACATATGCAAAGTTTATGGAGTTACTATGCGAGTTGCAGGGCGAGTTGTAGACCCATTCAAGAGGGCTGAAACCTTGATTGGATCATATTTTGATAAAGTTGACTTTCGTTGACTTTGAAAGACTTGGACTCATTTGAAGGAGGATCTTTCGGAGGGTTGACTTGGTGATTGGAAGTGGTCTTGGTCTAAGAGGTCTTGGATGTCTCATTTTGACTTGGTTCTATAAGAAGAAAAAGAGTTTGACTGGGTTTTCCCTTAGCAGAGGGATTTTGTCCCAACTAAGAGCCTACATCTTGTGTCTTTTGTTCTTGTGACCATACATTTATTATTTGGTAATTGCTTGATGAAAGAAGAAATAATAAAGAATTAAAGACCAACACAAAATCACAAGTAATTATCAAGGAAAGAGGAATCAAAACCCTAATTTCTACCCAAATTGATTTCTCAACCAAGCCCATGCTACATGCCAAGACAGTGACATTTTGATATTTACATGATTTTTCTCTTAAATTTACACGATGCTTTAGTTTATTGCAACATATTCTATGATTTTTTTTTAAATATAATATATGAGGTGACCCAAAATGTGTTAACAAGGGTCTCATGGAGAGATTCATTCCTTCCCTCACACTATCGTTATTATTCTCGTGAAAGCATGTGCTACAATGTAATAATGCTGGCTTTGAAATTTCAAAATAGAAACATGAATTGAAAAATAGAGTTTTTCGGTTTTAATTGAGTTGCAATACACTAATGCATGCATGACAGTCTGTATCATATGTATATGACCTACATAAACACTATATCATTGACATTATCATGAAGAATATCCGAATTTTACTAATAAAATAGTAAACTTTGCATCATTTGTTGAACTCCTTAATATAAAGAGAGACCAAAAAGAAGAATCTGATCAGAATAGCAATTTCTATCCTCGCGTTAATTCAACTCCTTCAAATGTACATTCTCTCATCCGACTTCTCAATCTCAGACTTCAATATCCATTTTAAAACACATCTAAGTCTATAAAGTGCAACCTTTTGGTGAAACAAGATGATTTGATGATTGAAACTTTAACTCTTGCAATACTCAATCGATTGAGGGGCATGATAAGGGCACTGGAATATATATTGTTAGACACAGACCAAAAAAACATCGCAAAAGCTTTAATTATAATACAAAGCCAGTGACAGCTCGTTTCTTTACTTGCGTTGCATATTTTCGCTTCGGAATACAATGTTTCTGCTATGCATAAGGTGTCAATGGAAGCCTATCCACCGTGGAGCTAACGAAATGACTAATGTTACAGTTAATCCATGATTTGGAACGTTTCTGACCACTTACAGTGAAAATAAAGCCATAATATTCCCGTATTAAAACAAATATGAGACAATGCTATCAAATGAGAATTACACTTGAGAGTTTTGTCCATGATACAACATAATGTTTAATTTAACTAAGAGCATCACTTATAATTGCTCGATAAGAGAGTTGTTGTTCATATAGTGCACGAAATATACGGTATTTTGCATCATGGTATTTCTTCACCTCGGGGTCTTGGCATGGCTGGAACACCTGCAAACCAATCAATAATATATTATTATGCATTGTCCTTGGGCTGATTTACTTCAATATATGGAACTCCTAAATCCATGTTCCTTGTAATGACGAAAATATTTAAGAAACAACAGGAACTTGTTTTCTTATAATGTGATTAAAGGATCCGATTATTAGATATGATCATGTGACGAAATTGCAAAGGAGAAGTCAACACATTGAATCTACACTTAAATTATAGTTTTACTTTTCATTAGAAAAAGGTGTAAAGATGGAGGCATGTTTTAAACAATTGATAAAAGAAATTCTCTCTGAATTGCATATCCATCATGCAAAAAATAAATGTGCAACATGTATGCTTTGGGTATGTGCCATCTTGTGGGATTTAAAAACGTGACAGTTTGTCGATGGGGCCTGGTTAGACGGCAAAAGAGAGTGTTTCATAATCCGTTCAAATCCCCCCAAGCACATTTCTCACCCCTCATGAGCTGTCTTGCTTGTGTAAGAGGGCCACTTCAGTAAATTTGACTCAAGTGCACGTCCTGTGCAAAGAACATATTTGACCCCTCATGAGATGTCTTGCTTGTGTAAGTGGGCCACTTCAGTAAATTTATCCCAAGTGCACATCCGAGTTTCCTGGTTTGTTTGTGGACTGAGAGCTGCATAAAAAGGGGGCTGAGTTTCATCTATTTGCTGGCTGAGTTACAGCCACTGTGTGGGCAGAGTCTGTCACTATTGAGGGCCGAGTTTCTCTTGCCGAGAAGAGTTGAGTTAGAGCCAAAACACTGAGGTCGTGTCACTGTTATAAGAGGAATGTGTTCAGCCACTAAAGGGGGTCAAGTCCTGCTATTTCCTTGGGATCGAACTACTCCATATTCAGGTTGGCTGAGTTCACTGTCCATACGTTGTCTGGTTGAATGCATTCTGTTCCAGATTTGGGGTAATGGTGCATCTTGTTGGGGTTTTTGGCTGTTTGTGAGAGCAGAATTCGAGCTGCTGTTCTGGGTCTATTTTCTGAGCCAGCATTCTTCATTTGGGCTGTCAGTCATCATCAAAAAGGGGACAGATATGCTGGAGATTGCACTGCTGAAATCTACACTAGGTTCCTAATACATTTCGAGTACTGTAACTCTGGATATTAAGTGTTAAAATTGGCAACTAGGGCCAAACTCCATGTCGGTCATCTTATTTATGGCAGCTGATATTTTTCTTGGATCCCTCTAATCGAGAAGCGTAGGATTGATCTAAAGATCATCTGATTCCAATAAGTATTCATGGAGATATGAATTTATTTGTGTTATGGGACAATTCGTCAAGGTCGGCCAGCAACTAAACTGCCCCCTCTTGTGCTCCACGTTTTGGTATAAATACAAGTGCCTTGCAAGTCATTTGTACACACAACTCTCTCGAGATTTCTTCTTCTCCACTTGTTTTGGGTTTTAGTGGAAAGAAGAATCTCTAAGGGAAAAACGCAGTCCTAGAGGATGATGCCCTAGTTGCAGAGGATGGTCTAACCGCAGTCCAAGGGAGGACATCTGGCCACAGTAAAGAGGCTCCTTCACAGCCTAAACCTGCTCCTATACACTGCCCTAATCTACCCTAATACGCTGCCTAAAGGATGCCCTAATCTGCTGTCATGAGGAGGCCTTAAATGTGCCCTAGCCACAGATCTAGGGAAGGGTTACAGCTGATGCAAAATGTTCCCTAGCCGCACGTATCATCACAGCAAAAGAGACTTCTAACGCATACCTAAAACGCTGTCATCTTAGCTAGCTGTTAGGCCGAGTTTGAGGGCTAAACACATGATGATTGTGACATGTTTTGAGGACCGAATGTTGTGCTAGGCCGCAGGCCATAGCACCACAGCTGGGCTTGCGTAGGGCAGCAAAGGGTTGTCATATGCCCTAAGGCAGCAACCCAGTTAGGGAGGGGTTCTATTAAGGTATGCCGCAGTCCTTCAAAGGTTGTTTGGAAGTCTGTTGGAGAATCGAAGGCTACAACCATATGAAAGTTTGAGCAGCAAGTTTGATATTGCTATGTGAGGATAGGTAGGACTGTCTTAACATGAAGGCTGTCCACCCAGTATTAGAATGATTTCCAGTGCAGCATATAGAGAGTCCTCTTAACAATGAACTATGCAACAAATGATAAGATATGACAGTATTGGAGCAGCATGGTGTGGAACGCTGCTACAGCATGACAGACATCATAAAGAAGTGTAGTGCAACATGTTGTGTGCATGGTAACAAAGTGCAGCACTGTGATAAAAGGAGTGGCAGCATGATGAAGGCAACATGGTAGAGTATGGAGCAGCAATAGTACAACATGGTAATGATGAACATATGACAGCAGCAAGAACATATGGCAGCAGCAAGAAGGTATTGCAGCATGTATTTGGGTGCAGCATAGTGCAATGAAGAGCTCAGCATAGTGCAGCAAGAGGAAAAGCAGTATAGTGATGGGTACAATCATGATTAGTGAAGCATGATGAGATGTAGCATGGTGCAGCACGGTGAGGTGCAACATGATGATGAGATGCAGCACGATGATAGGTGCAGGTCACTTTGGAGAATCAGTTGAAGCAGCATGTCTTCAACTGATCTCATGTGTCATCTTCTTAGAGATGATCTATGCTCTTATCTAGATACGTCAAAGAGTTGACTTTTGTTGTAAATGTACTATCTCTCTCTCTCTCTCCACTGAACTATTGAAGTACATATAACAAGAATTGATCAAAGGTTTCCCCACATTGGGGTTTGTCCTGGCTAGCGCCACATCTTGTGTCCTCTTGTTTTGGCTTGTCTTCTGCGATTTATGTTTATGTTTTCTCTGCAGTTTATTTTAACGTTGATGTGATTGCTAATCTGGAAAAGATATTGAGCTAACTGTGAAAATTGAAGTAAATTGCTCTAAGCATAGAACATACCTAAAATTAACATTAAGTGAAATAATGGGCTGTGTTCTTAGATTTGTGGCTGTCATAGATGTATATCTATGGACTGATTTATGTCTCAATAAATCATAAGTTTCATCCTTTTGATTTAAAGTGTTTATTTGAAAACCCTTGGCATTGTGTATATACCAGTGTTGCACAAACCGCGATATTATCGCCGAAAGAGCCTTTGCCGATTTTATCACCAGAAATTATCACGATAATTTACCTTGTTAAAATAATCGCAATAATTTCGAAAATATTACAAGAAGATGGGAAATTATCGGCCTGTTACAAAAAAACACAAATACAAGTTGCAGTTTGGGTTTTCCAAAGGTCATTTTCATTTTTTCTTGTGCTAAGATTGAGATATGAGGGTTGTGTGAGTCTTGTGAACATTTTTCATCAAGCAAACAAGGAAAAATCCATAGTTTTCTTTGCCATCCGCTGAGCAGTTTTGGAGTGGAGATTTACTCCAATATACCACATCCATATTTCCAGGTATGTAGAAAAAAAATTGTCTTCCTTTCCTTTGTTTTCCAAGATTAGTATATACTATAAATTTAGAGTCTGTCTCTTCTCACCCTCTTTTGAATTTCCACATTTGTTTTGTGTGGTAGGTCCAAAACTTGAAAATTTAATCAGAGCTCTACAAAATGGCAAAGTCATTCGACCAAAAGTGGGAGTTTGGTGAGCCATGTAAGGATGATAATAGAACAAGGCTGAGGTGCAAGCTCCATGGAATGGTAGTGTTTGGCAGAATCACCCGCTTGAAATACCACCTTGCCAAAATCCCAGGGCATGATGTAAATATTTGCCCTATAGGCACCCTCGACATTGTCCCTATTGCAAAGAACTCAATTCTTGATACTACTAGAAAGAGAGATTAGAGGGAAGGACTAAGGAAATTCATGGGAACCACAAGCTTCTCAAGGGCGAGGGAAACCTAATCCTTGGCCACACCTTAGTCCAGTGTTATTATCGGATTATCGTTATAGTATCTAGAATCTAGATGCCTCGTGACGATCATCTCATGAGATACATTTATTTTTGTTTTAATGTGATTTTGTATTGAGTTTTAACCTAAGTAACTTGACACGTGGATTCGGGATTTGTTGGATACGGGGATTTGAGAGTCGAATTCAGACACATTGACCCCCCGGAACAGGGCACGATTGGATACATTATATATATATATATATATATATATATATATATATATTAAAAATTAGATATTTCTTACACAAATTCTCATTAATGATACAAATTCATTGATTTCAAACATAGATCTTTATCTAGATGTAATATTTACTGCTTACAAAGTAAGTTAGTAACATTATAGTATGCATAGTACATACAAAATTCAAATACGTGTCACATAAATGATAAATCAATGAAGCATAAATTCTAAACTCATAAATAATAAATCATAATACATATTCAATTCATCAATGATCCAATAGGAGAAAGACAAGATAGTAAGATAAAGACACTGACCGCTGTAGTTTTCTCATTAAGTCATCAAAATCAAAATGTTTTACATAGGTAGTGCAATGCCAATGGCAAATAGAAACAGAAAATACAAAACAACTACAAGTATACACGCCTCAAGGCAATAGGTAGTTCATGACTCATGAGTCATCAATCCTCATAGTCATCATCAAAATCAGCATCATTGTCCTTAGCATCATCGTCACCACTACTCTCCTCCACTGCGTCCTCCTCCCTTGTATCCAAAGTCGCCTCCACATCCGTGTTGGCCAATGCCAATTCAACACTGTTGTCCAGACCCATGTCATCAGGAAAGACATCCCACATCTTTGTCTTTCCCTTCACCCACTCTTCCCTCTGCCTGTAAATAAGACGAAGGTTGGTGTGCACATATACCATTGTCTCTTCCCTGGATTGCTCAAGCCTGCTTTTCTTAACACTATACAGATTCCCATATGTGCTCCAATTCCTCTCGCAACAAGAGGATGAAGTCACCTGAGAGAGGAGCCTCATGTCTAACTGCTGTAGAGGAGGGCTTGTTGCCCCATGATTTTCCCACCAAGAATAGGGCTTCTTAGCCCCCCTGTCTCTAATCACATCATATCCTGCAAATCGACCAGTGCCAGTGGAAAACTCTGCAAATGCATCCTCCACCTCATCAAGCAATGCTTTATCTTGAAAAACCCGCCTGAATGTGTAGGAATTTACAGGGTAAGTTCCTCAGAAAGAATACCAAAAGGACACCGCTCACAACCAGATCACAGATCAATACACCAGTATTTTTGACGTGGTTAAAACCCTCAAAGAGGGAAACAGTCCACGGCCTGTCCCAACGTGGGTACTACAAGCAATTTATTAATCAAAGAATGAAAATTTACATAAGCTTTTCTCATGCACGGATTACCCGAACAATGACCCTCCATGCGCTTTAAATAGAACTCATGGACCAATCGGGTGTCAAGCCACGGATCAAGTGTCAGTAATACCGAGGAGAGAATGAACCGTCGGATCACTACATATCGTGACCGTCGGATTGTAAGTTACAAAATGTACAACGGTAAAGAAACACACTTTACCTAACTCTATACCTAACTCTATACTAGACCAAGTTGAACTTAACTATTTCCTATGTGTCGGAATATCCTAACATCCCCCCTTAAGAACAACTTGGGATAGGATTGAAGGATTTACAAATATGACACAATAGGAGAAGGAAGGAGGCACTAGAGCCTATCCCCCCTTAGTGACAACTTCCTGAACTCCAAGCATATATCGAAGTTTAGTGAACTTCGCCTCTGTGAGAGCCTTTGTGAAGATGTCTGCAACCTGATCATCTGTTGAACAATATTGCACTTCAAGAACATGGTCATGAATGAGCTTTCTGATGAAGTGCATGTGTAGTTCAATGTGTTTGCTGCGCTGATGCTGGACTGGATCTTTGCATAGCTGAATGGCACTTTGATTATCACACCAAAGTGTGGTTGGATGCTGCTGCTCAAAGCCAAACTCTGATAGGATCTGACGAAGCCACAAGGCTTCCTTACTAGCTTCCACGGCACCACGATACTCTGCTTCTGCTGACGAAAGAGAAATGGCAGCCTGTTTCTTACAAGCCCATGTAATAGGTCCTGAACCAAGAGTGAAGACATAACCGGCAGTAGACTTCCGATCATCAGGGTCACCAGCCCAATCAGAATCAGTGAAACCAACTAACAGAGGAGCTGCTTTGGCACTGTAATGAATCCCAAACTGTACTGTACCTCGAACATAACGAAGTATTCTTTTAGCTGCTTTCCAATGACTTTCACGGGGGTTTTGCATAAAACGAGCAACAAGGCCAACAGCAAAGGAAAGATCAGGACGAGTATGGGTTAAATACAAGAGTTTTCCTACAAGTTGACGGTATAAGGTAGCATCAACTTCAGGAGAAGTACAAGAGACTGAAAGTTTGACTCCAGACTGAAAGGGAGAAGGGGCTGGCTTACAGTCTTCCATGTGAAAATGACGAAGAATATCACAAGCATACTTGGACTGGGAAAGGAAAATACCCTCCTTGGATTGCAAGACTTGAAGACCGAGAAAATAGTGTAAGTGTCCTAAGTCTGTCATTTCAAATTTCTTTTTAAGGCTGGACTTCACATGGTTTATAAGGTTGGGATCACTACCAGTAAGAATAAGATCATCAACATAAAGAACAAGGATGATAAGAGAGTTGCCCACTTTCTTGGTGTAGACAGTATTGTCAGAATGACACCTAGAAAAGCCAGATTCTAAAAGAAAGCTATCCATTTTGGCATACCAAGCCCGAGGAGCTTGCTTGAGGCCATAAAGGGATTTCTTAAGTCGACAAACAAGGCTGGAGTCTGTTTGTATGAAGCCAATGGGTTGTTCCATATAGATTTCTTCCTGCAAGTCCCCATGCAAGAAGGCAGATTTAACATCCATCTGATGGACTTCCCATTTTAAAGAGGCAGCAAGGGAAAGAACAAGGCGGATAGAGTTCATTTTGGCAACAGGGGAGAAGGTTTCAGTGTAGTCAATGCCTTCAACCTGTGAAAAGCCCTTAGCAACGAGACGAGCTTTATGTTTATCAACTTTCCCATCTGGTCCATACTTGGTTCTGTAAACCCATTTACATCTAACAAGTTTGCGTCCCTTTGGTAGAGGAACAAGATCCCATGTATCATTTGTCATCAATGAATGATATTCTTCATTCATAGCTGCTTCCCAATGTGGATGGCCTGAAGCTTCTGCAAAAGTGTCAGGATCATGATTTACTGGAGCTTGAGCCAGTAAAGAAGAGGCTCTTTCAAACTGAGAACGTGTACGTCGCTGATCTGTAGGATCACCGGCAAGATCACCTGCTGCATCCCGAGTAGCACGGACCCATCTTGGAAGTTGAGGATCCTGAGAAGGTGGGGGAGGATTATCATCCTCGCTTTCATCATCTGAAGAAGAAATGTTTTCAAAAGTAGAAGAGATAGGAAGAGGTGGCACATCCGCCGGACTAGGCTCGCAGGCCGATTTATTTTCATCAAATTTTACATCTCTTCTAATGATAACATTTTTGGACTTAAATGGAATAAGTCTATAACCTTTTACATCTTCAGAATATCCAACAAAAGTACATTTCTCACTCTTAGGTTCTAAAGCTTTATGCTTTTCATCTGGAATATGGGCCCATGCTTCACTTCCAAACACACGAAAGTGACTTACATCTGGTTTAATGGAACTCCAAGCTTCTTCTGGAGTGATATTCTCTAGAACCTTAGTAGGAGTGCGATTGATTATATAATTTGCACAATTAATTGCTTCGGCCCAAAAACTAAGACTGAGTCCTTTAGATTGCAGCATACAATTAGCCATTTCCTTTAAGGTGCGATTTTTCCTTTCAGCTACACCATTTTGTTGTGGAGTGTATGGAACAGTATGTTGCATTTGAATTCCATTTTCGGTGCAAAAGTTGATGAATGTGTTTTTAACATATTCTCCACCATTATCAGTTCTTAGCTTAAGAATTTGATGTCCAGATTGTTTTTCAACAAAGGCTTTGAAGGCCAAAAATGTGTTAAATACTTCGCTCTTGAGTTTTAAGAAGTATACCCAAGTGCGTCTGGAGAAATCATCAATGAAAGTTAAGAAGTACTTGCAGCCAGAGAATGAAGCAACAGGAAGAGGACCACATAAATCACTGTGCACAAGCTGTAAAGGGGCTGAGGCGTGCCAAGAGGCACGTTTGTCAAAACTGTCCCGATGATGTTTTCCGAGTACACATCCGGAACAAACACCATCTCTGCAAGATACCATAGGAAGACCTGTCACCATATTTTCTTTACATAGATGCTGAAGGGAGCGATAGTTTAAGTGACCAAATCGCTCATGCCAAAGTTTGCTCACTTCATCATTATGAGCAACAAATACTGAGGGAAGATTTGATGACCCAAAGTTGTGAAACTTATACAACCTTGTGGAATCATCAGCAAGACCAGTAGCTAGAATCTGTTTAGGATCTTTTAGATCCTTGATTACAACATCATGAGGTGAAAATTCAACAATTTTACCTTCACCTGAATGAGTTATCTGATTGACAGATAGAAGGTTGCAGGATAAGGTTGGAACACATAATACATCATTAAACTGACCATTGTCTAGATGAACAGTTCCAGTCCCTACAACATTAAGAGATCTATCATCACCAACATATATATTTTTGGTGTTACAATCATTTAAAGAAGAAAACATGGCTTGGTTTTTGGCCATGTGATAAGAGGCTCCAGAATCAATGAGCCACTCATGAGAATGAGAAGAAGAAGAAGATACATTTAATGCATAACCAAACTGAGATGATTGACAACGACATGCAGAAAGTGCCATTCCGGAAGTTGAAGTTGAAGTAGGCTCCACATGGATGTTATGTTTCTTCATTGTGGCTTCCAAGGCTTCCATCTTCTTAAAGCATTTAGATTCTAAGTGGCCATCTCGATTACAAAAGTTACAATGTCTATCAGTCTTCTTCCATTTGTTTTTATTGGTCTTATCATTTTTCTGAAATGATCTTTCATTTTGAGGCTGAGTTGGTTTAGGACCATTCTTTTGAGGATATGACTTCTTAGGATTCTTTGAATTTGGTTGTTGCTGGGCGGCTAACGCTTTCGTGGAAGAGTTTCCAAGATTAAGAAGACCAAGGTGTAAGAGTTTTTCTTGTTCTCTTATTAAGGAATCACAAAAGGAGTCAAAGGAAGGGGCCTTGTAGTCTTTTCCTTGACAAATGAAAGCTTCCCTTGTAGAATGGAAAGTGGAAACAAATACAGAGTAGGCTGGTCCCAACTTAGTAAGGATGGAATAAATAAGGTTACCATCTTCTTTCTTAACTTTAACACCTTCCAAGAGATATCTAAGGGTCTTGAATTTGGACAAGAAATCTTCAATGCAAGAAAAATTATTAGGATCCAAAGTAAGCAACTCATTTTCAAGTTGATGGGCTCTAATTTCATTTTTAATCCCAAAAACTTTAGCGAGTTTTTCTAATGCTTCATGAGGAGTCTCAAGGTCTGCAATGTGGAATCTAAGATCAGGAGAAATAGACATCCCTATCAAACCACGTGCTTGATCTTGTCTATTTTCCCATTTTGCAGCCTTGTCTTCATCTTTTGGTTTCTTCTCTTGGTCTGTGGCTATTCTGAAGAGACCTTTACTTCTAAGTAAATCTTCCATGTAGGCTACCCATTGGAAGTAGTTAGTGCTGTCAAGAATGACTTGGCATGGACTTTCCATTTTTTTAAAAAAACTGAAGCTAAAGATGCTGAAAGTAAGTGTTCCAATGGATAGATCTCGAAAAAATAGGCGGTTTTAAAAAAAAACGGCTCTGAAAAAGGCTTCCGGATGAAGAAGTTATGGCTTTTTGAAAAAAATTTGTTGACGTTGCCGACAAAGTGCGCGAATGTGCGGGAATGAAAAAATCCGCCCCCACAAAATGGAGACTTGAACCCAAGACCTCTACTCTCTTAAAATAGCTTTGAACCAATTGATCTATACAAAAAATTTGAGAGAGAGAGAGAGAGAGAGAGAGAGAGGGGGGGGGGCCTTGGTTTGCGTGCTTGCCTTGAGAAAGCTCTTTTTCCCTACAAAACACAAAACACAAAACCCAACACGAATATGCAAAGAAAAACGAACCTTGCGGCTCGAAGTTAGCTTTAGCCAAAAAACTAGAAATTTTTAAAAAAAATCTCAAAGTTAGCTTTAGCCGAAAAACTAAATATTTTTCTCAATGTTTCTGATTTTCCGAGATCACACTAAGGTGCAGGGAAAAGAGCATACACATGAGAAAAATCCTTCCTTTTTGTTTCTGATTTGCCCAGATCGCACAGAGTCGCAGGGCAAAGAGCATACGCAGAAATGAAAGGTATAGATCCGGTTAAAAAAAAAGGCTAAATAAACCGAAACCGAAATAAGCAGAGAGAAAATAACAGTAAACTGCAAAAAAAACACTATATACCTCCCGATCTGAAAAATGACGCAGCTAGGGCTACCAGAAACCTTTTCGCGTGAAACGAAAGGGGTTCCTCACTGGAACAGATGCTCTGAACGCAACAGAGCAGTCCTTTCGGCCCGAAAGCAGTCAGAAACAACAGATCTAGGAAACGACAGCCACATGCAGTTCTACCGGCTTCAGATTTGGATCACCAACGGACGCGGCCCTCAAATAGCTCTGATACCATGTAGGAATTTACAGGGTAAGTTCCTCAGAAAGAATACCAAAAGGACACCGCTCACAACCAGATCACAGATCAATACACCAGTATTTTTGACGTGGTTAAAACCCTCAAAGAGGGAAACAGTCCACGGCCTGTCCCAACGTGGGTACTACAGGCAATTTATTAATCAAAGAATGAAAATTTACATAAGCTTCTCTCATGCACGGATTACCCGAACAATGACCCTCCATGCGCTTTAAATAGAACTCATGGACCAATCGGGTGTCAAGCCACGGATCAAGTGTCGGTAATACCGAGGAGAGAATGAACCGTCGGATCACTACATATCGTGACCGTCGGATTGTAAGTTACAAAATGTACAACGGTAAAGAAACACACTTTACCTAACTCTATACCTACCTCTATACTAGACCAAGTTGAACTTAACTATTTCCTATGTGTCGGAATATCCTAACAGAATGCATGTTTCCTCCCCTGTGAGATTTCACCATCCATGTGAGGGAATTTGCGGGAAGGTCCACCATTCAGCCCACTCATGGCTGCAGTATTTTGGGTTTAATGAGTGAGCCAAACAATGTAAAGGTGTGCAATTCTTGTCCCATCTGCTGACAATAATATCCTGTATAGTACCACAGAAGGCCTCTGGTGATGTCTCATACTTAGGGCACTCACTCTGTAGAATAATGCTCCTCATAGACTCAATCATGGAATCCCATCCCTCATAAACCTCTCCTAGGATGGGTTTGTCTGTATCAGCAAATCGAAGCAAAGAAATGATAAGGTCCATGATCTGAATAATTAGATCTACCCTCTCCCACCAAGCATCATCTAGCACCGTGTCCTTCACTCTTTTAGAGGCTACTTGATCTGTCTTTCTCCAAAAAGACCAAAACTCTGAAATAACCATGGCCTCAAGAGTGGTCTTGACCTCCCTCAACCTCTTCAACATGATGAATGAAGAGGAAAACCGTGTATCCACAATCTTCAACAATGATAGATTGTTGTACTCCTTGTAGATAGTGAGGGCATATGTATGGTTTTGTACAAAGTTACGGATATGCCATGCATCCTCAATAATGTTACCAATCCAAAGCACACCAAAAGAAATGGACTTTAGTGCTAAGTTCAACGAATGGACAATGCAAGGTGTCCAAAACACTTGTGGATATTTAGCTTCCACAACCATGCCAACAACCTTGCAAACAGGTGCATTATCTATAATGATCTGCACACAAGAATCAACACCTACATCTTCAATAACTTCAATAAACAACTCACCCATATATTGTGCATCCTTGTATTCGCCAAGTGTATCCACTGCTTTCAAGAAAACTGGACCATTCAAGTAAAGACACCATGGAGTTGATGAGTGGGTGTTGCGCTGGATCTGTCCATCCATAAAAAACAATGCTAACCCCAAATGTTGGCCATGATGCTTTAATAGGCTCAAGCATTTTTTGCACCTCTTCTTTTTGCCTTCGTCAACAATGTGGTTCTAAGCTTCTCTAAACCAGGAGGCACATACCATGATGGAGCCCCTAGAGTTAGAGCTCAACACATCTCAATAAATAGAGGTGAGATTGCAACATTAAAGGATATGAAGTTTTGATAGAACAAAAAGGGAATGGTGAGATCAAGCTCTTCCTGTTTCTCCTTTCGAAAAATCTTGTCTATTGGATCAACTGAAATTGCCTTTCTTTTTGCTGCTTGTCCCCCACTAGAACTCTCAAATGGGAATTTGTTGCTGCCTTTCCTCAAAAATGGAATGGGGTCATCATTCTTGTATTTTTTTTTTATTTTGCAGCCACATTTGCCATACCAATAGTGAACTCTCTTTCCACTTCTTTCCTCTTTTGTAAAGGAACTTGTGTACAAGCTCCAACTCCACAACCTGGTAAAGCCAACAAATGGCCTTTCACACAGTAATATGTGCTTGTGAAAGTACTGTGGCAAAATTTCATCTCCAATTCACATTGCCTCCTCCCTTCACCTTGTTGCTTGGCCCATCTTCTCTTGTGACATATTTCCACAAGGGATATTTCTTAATGTTACCTTTAGGAGGAAGTATTCCCTCAACATTACTTGCAATAGAGGGAATACTTGCAGCAAAATCTGATGAAATTGGGAGAGGAGGGGTATCTTCAATGGGGACATTCTTCACCATCCTTTGCCCCTTACCTGCTGCCCTTGATTGAGGCATGAATACTGTAAAAAATAAACAAAACATGCACAAATTTGTAAAAGAAATGCATATACAAACTGCTATAATATAAATGCAAAAAAATAGAGAGGAAATGCACTTACCTGTTGCTTAAATCTCCTTGAGAATGCTCCACACCCTTGCTCCAAACTCACAACAAAACCACAACCCACCTATTGCAAAAGAAATGAGTGAAAATGATGCAAAGGAAAGGGATTTCCGCCCTTTTATGGCTGTGCAAGTCCCATTTTTCTGGATTTGTTTTCGGAAATCAGGACACGATCCAAATTCGATCGTGTCCCAATCGGACATGAAGTGTCCTGATTTTCGAACACGATTTATGTCGAATTGTGTCGAATTCGGACACGTAGCCCTGTTAGAACGAATCCAATTTCATAGGTTTTAACTATTATCTTGTTAGAGCTTATGACTGAGTTACGACAAAATGACAAATATCATATTTCAGACTTTAGTGTCTAAATCTTATACAATTCATATTGTAGTTTTATTTTCAGATTTGTGTAACAATGTGTCTATTAGATGTTGATGTTTGCTTTAAAAGAATAAAAATTTGAAAAAATGTAAAGGACTTGGGACAAATATCATATTTTCGTATCTATTATCAATGATTGATGTACCACTTGACATCTCATACATTTTATATTGTAGTTTTATGTTCATATTTGTGTGACAATGCGTTTCTTTGATGTTAATGTTGCATAAAAGAATAAAAAAGTGAAAAAAAAGAGATTATTTTTGTATTTTTTCAAGTTTCACGTTAGTTTTTTGTATTTTCCCCGATATTGCCGATAACGGTAAAATCATATAAAGTGCACCTACAACCATACACCAACACATTGTTTGATGAAATGACACAATGACACATTAAATCAAAACCCAAAAATTTAGTGGGAAAATCAAGGTATCCCCAAGAGGGTATCTTATAGTGGTATTAGAGAATGATCTTGGACAACTGTGTGGTTTGAAGGGCAGATTTGAGCAAAGGTTTGAGAATTCACAAAAAACACCGCTACAGGGGTGTCACTTGTAGAAGAAGTTATCAAGTTAGAGAACCCACTCCACTATGGGAAGAAGAAGAAGAAACACTTGAAAAAGGAAAAGGGAAAGAAGCATCCTTTGAAAAAGAGGAGACAATCATGGGAGATAAGGGAAATCAAGAGTTTAACATCGTGCAAAAAGTCCTAAATGACTTGGCTAAGGGCCAGAAGAAGATGGTGGAGTTGATAAGAAACTTAGATAGCAAGGGGGATTCCACCGAAATTCCAATGGGGGAGAAACATACTAAAGATATTGTTAATGGAAAGGGATATAATAGTGGAGAAGCTAGTCATGTACACAACCATGCACAACCACCCCCACATACATAGCAGGTCATCCAGACCCACTATGGCACAATTTCTTAATGGGGCAGCAACTAAACAAGTGGAGCAAAATGACGAGGATATTCCTTTTGGGGATTATTTGGTGGAGTATAGGAGGCTAGGACGAGATTTCCAAGCTGCCATGAGCTTCACAGATTTTTGTAACCTTCATATAAGGAATAATCCTAAAGGTGTTCAAAAGGAAATGAGACAGAACAATGAGCTTCAAAAGACACTTGGGAAAGTGTCTATTCCGTGTTTTGATGGGTCATCAAAATGCTCATCTAGATCATGGGTTCAAGAGCTGGATACCTACTTCTAGCTACATTAAATGACCGAGGTTGACGCCATTAAGTTGGCTACATTACATTTGGATGGGGAAGCCCATGAGTGGTGTTATCATGGGTTAGTGACCTTGGGTCATGCCAACATCACCTCATATTCCTAGTTTACTCAGAGACTCATAAAGCGCTTTGACAAGAAGGATTTGGAGATTCATTTTAGAGAGTTGACACAACTCAAGCAGACTGGCAGTTCAAAAGCTTATATCTCAGAGTTTCAGAGGTTGGCAATTATGGTCACAGATATATCTTGTTGAGAAATCTAAAGCAGTTAGATTAGGTGATTTCTCTTACTTTGATAACTACTTGTGATGTATTTTACTTAATTAGCTTCTTTTTTCTCTTGATTATATTTAGTGTTCTTATCATTAAACAACTACCAAATCATAAAGAACAATGAGACGAGGACATGAGATGTAGGCGATCATGCAGGGCCAAAACCTCTCCTCTTGAGAGGAAAACCCACAAGAATTCTTCTCTTATTATAGATCTTCAAACGACGAATTCTAAGACCTATGACCTTGACAAAAACCCCTCCAAGACCAAGTCAACCTTTCTCCTCGATGAACTTTCTTTCCAGCAATTTTGACCCTAGCAATTTCTTCAGCAATTTTGACCCCAACAGTTTCTTCTGGAACTTCGACCCCAACAGTTTCTTCTGCAATTTCGACCCCAGCAGTTTTTTCTGCAACTTTGACCCCAACAGTTTCTTCATCAATTTTGACCCCAATAGTTTCTTCTACAACTTAGACTCCAACAGTGTATTCTGCAACTTCGACCCCAACAATTTCTTCTGCAATTTTGACCCCAACAATTTCTTTGCAACTTCGACCCTAGCAAATTTCCAACAATTTGAGTTGCCTAGCAACTTTCCGGTACTTCGACTTGCCCAACAACTTTCCAACACTTCGACTTTGCCTAACAACTTTAGAAACCCTAATGCAAGAGAGAGAGAGAGATCCAAAAACTTTGATCTTTCTTTTCTTTTTCTTATCCTTGATTTTCGTCCTTTTCCAGCTTCTTTCTTGAGGAGATTGAAATTGCTTGAGGTGTGTCCAAATGAGGTTGAGTTCCTTCTTATATATAGGCTTTCCAGGTGTACAAATTGCTTCCTTGAGGCCGACTTGATCTTTCATGTAGGCTGACTTGCTTGAGGCACCATGACAAGGTCTTGGAGGGTCTTTGACTCTAATGTGACTCAAATGAATTTTTATTTACAATATGTAACACACTTGTTGTTGCACAGATTGTCTAGGTAGCGCGACAATGCTCAGACCGGGGGTTGTCACCCTGATCCTCGATCTCTCCGTTTAAGCCGTCTCCCTGAAGCAGGCTAAGGGGGGTAGACCCTACGGGAAAAAGGAAGACCAACTGGAAACCAGCTGGCTTGGGAGACAAAGCAGGGGAAAACCAGCACTTGATCGATTTTAGAATTTGATTAGATCTTTAAATGCTTAAGACGAGTGCCTTATGGAGTTAATGAAAACCAAGTAATTAATTAACTGCTACTGCTTATGAAGTAATTTAATGATTGCTTGAAAATATTTACAAAATATCAAACATGTAACGTGCATTATATAATCCAAGCAATGATTAATTTTACCAGATGCAAAATATTCAATGGATGCACAATGCTTTAATAATGTTCCAACAATTAAATTTCTAAAGATCAAATACTTTAAGCAACCATGAAATTTAAATGCTAACCAGATTCAAATAGTTAATCTCCAGATATGAACATTTAAGCACATTTAACTATACCACAACAGAAAAAAAAGAAAAGAAAAAAAGACTCTAAAAGGAATTTCCAAATTTTAATTAGTCTTTTTTGAAAATTTTTTAATTTTTAAATATTTTTATATTTTGATAAAATTTTAAGCTTAAAATAAAACAAAACTAAAATATAAAAATCTAAAATTTAAATCTAAATGAAAATAAAAAATCTAAACTATAAAACAAAATTCTAAATAAAAGCCTAAGGATTAACTTTTTATGCTTTTGGGAATTTTTATTTATTTTTATATCTTTTTTATATTATTTTTAAAACCAAAATTTAAACAAAAGAAAAATAAACTTAAATAAGTCTAAAATCAAAACAAAAATGAAACCAAAAAATTAAAATCTAAAACTTAAACCTTTTAGGATTTTTTAATTTTTAATTTTTTATTATTTCATTTTTTTTAATGAGATTTTGATTTATTTTAAGATAAAAAAAAAATAAAACAAAAAAAACTGAACTTAAATATATCTCTAGAACTAAAACCTAAGCCTAAAGAATCGTATGCGCTCTAACTCCTAAATAAATACAAAAGAACTAAACTAAAGCTAAACCTTACTATATAAAACTCTAAATCTAAATCAAATAAAAAAATCTAAGCTAGCCTAAAATCAAAATAATCTAAACTAAAATGAACTAACGTATATACATTATAATCTAACACTAACTAAATACAAATGAAAGAACTAAACTAAAATCGAATTATTTACAAACTAACCTAAGCTAAATAGGAACAACACTATACATATGAAATCAAATAACTTACGATGAAATAAAATTAACCCTAACCATGAAAACCAAAGAGATCACAACAATAAAACATTGAATGTTTGGTTATGCTGTTGTTTGCAGGTACGCGGATGAGAAGAGAAAAGGTTGCGTAGAGAGGAGCTAAGGCAAGCAGCGTGGAGAGCTTGTTTTGCAGGTTGAAGGCTGCGTGGAATCAAATGCTTTGTCGTTGTCGTGTACGGAGGTCTACCAGCCGGAGAATAATGACGACGCAGGGACCAAAGGAGAGCTGGACGTGCAACACGCAGGTTATGGCAGCATAGGAGCTGCGTGGGTGTGGAGAAAGGCGTGGAATGGCGAACAGATGGAAAAATAGCAGCATAAAGATTGAAGAAAACGCAGGCACAGGGTGAAGCTGACTGCGTGAAGGGTGGGATCCGTTGCAATTTAGGAACAACGATGAAGACAACGTAGAATATGGAGCGTTGTAATGGAAAGGAACCAATGAAATGAGAACACAGGAGTTCAGAGGTCTGAGGACGAAGGGAGATGCCATGATGAGAGTTAATGATGAGAAGATGTGCGATTTCTGGAGAGGCGTGGGTAGTGGCAGAAGGAGAGATAGACAATTTCGGGCAGCAAGGGTGAGAAATGAAACACACAGCAGCAAAACCCTTAATGAATTTTGAAAATAATTTTGCTGGACAGTAAACAAAATGGAAAATCGCTGCCAAATAAAACCTTGAAATTTCCAGATTAAAATGTTATATTCTGCTTCAGGATTTATTAGTAAACCCCAAAAAATTTCTCTAGATTTGGACAAGATCTGAAACCCTGGACTGCAAAACGATGCACCTGCAAAAGCTAGTTTTGAGGCCAGATCTTACCCTCCAGGGCCTAAATCTGGTTTCAAGATTGAACCTCACCTTCGGATCTGCAACTTGCAACAACAAAAACAAACACCCAGAAACAAAATATGCAAGAAACAAAATTAAAAAAACCCTAAAACCAGCTAAATAATTACAATAATTACAAACTGAAAGCTCTAGGTAGCTAGATTTGTCAGTATGCCACAAATATTTTTTTAAAAATTTAAATTTAAGATAAGGTGTTTCAGAAAACCCTTCATGCATCAACAACAAAAATTCTAATGATAAGCCCGGGATCAAAATTGGCTGGGCTCTTCAGAAAATGCATCCCGGAGTTGACTGATTCAGCCGAGAACTTCCCTGAATGCCCGATAATCTCAAAAAAAAAAGATTTCCTACACAACGTAAATCAACCATTAACGAAGAAGGAGAAAACGATACTAAAATCCAAATGTAATGGAGATACCTGCCATCATATTCAGAAATTTAACTACCATTCAAACCCTAGTGACTAAACAAGATACCTGTGTTTAAAATCACTCTTCATCAAGCTATCATCAATGGCTGAAAATAAATTTATGCAGAAAAATAAAACATCTTACAACAATTCCAGAAGAGTAACACCAGCAAGATTTCAACCCCAAAGTCTTTCTTTATTGCACATGAAAAATGACTACAAGAGAGCTTTCTTTAGCACACAACTCTAAGATCGAATGATCTCAAATGACCCTTGACACCCTATTTAAAATAAAAATTTCCCAATGGCTAGTTCGAGTGATCCATGTCAAAATGATCTCGATTGTCGATGAGGACCAAAATCTCTTTTAATCTTATCCATCGAAATTTTAAATGCATTTTAATATATTAAACAATTAAAATCTTGCATTTATTTCCTCAAAACTTTGACTTATTATTATTTTATTTTATTTTTTCAAATTTTTATTTATTTTTAATTTATTTTTAAATTTTATTTTATTTTATTTTTTATTTTTTACTTATTTTTAAATTTTATTAATTTTAATTTTTTATTATTTTTACTGGACCCTCGAACTTAGCCTTTGGAAAAAAAACACCTAGGACCTAGGACTTATGAGGGGATAAAACATTTTCTAACCCTCAAGACACTTTACATCATGACTTGTACAATTTTACATCTCAAGGGGGAAAACCCATTTGACATAGACCCTCATAAACTACCTAGTTCTGCGACACAAACATAATCTAGCAGATCAAGCAATTTGTAATAACCTAACCAAATAGTTAGAATTATCTCCAAATTACTTTTACATAAACTCGACCTAGCACACTAGGACTCCCCTAAGATTCTAATGACAAAATCCATTCCAGCTTTGGGGTTAGGCTGAAGGAAAACTCTGCCGATCATGGATCGGTGAGACAAAAAACCTTCCGGAACGTAGATTATCACTAGAAAATTAGGTTTGCCCAGGCAATTTTCATACATAACTCAGATCTGCTAAGATTATTTACAATTTACACATGCAGACTGGGTTTACAACATAATATGATTGGGCTAATGATGATAGTCGAATGGCACGAACACGTCGATCAAGTGCTCTCCCTTTTGCAAAAAGAGGGGGTGTATTGCTATGGGTAGTTGACATGTTTTGGTCAACAACACCCAAAAGGGTCTTTCATACATGACAATGGCTCTTATGATTTCTTGACTCAAAGACAAGCCCTAGAAGCACTCAATGGGTGCTTGACCTAGAAATAAATTTCCCTTGAGCATGAAACCCCATGCCTCAAGAATGACAATAATAAATTTATTTTTCTCTTTACAATAAATAGTAGTAAATATATAAAATCATGATTACATATGGCATTATGAAGATCGAACCTAGATACATATTTCAACAGTCCCTCTTAACTAGGGAGGTATTCATAATCCATACAAGGTACTTGGACATTCTCAAACTAATGAATTCTCATAAGAAGATTCAGATTGGTGGGTCATCTCATAAGATATCTTATCAGCATATACCAAAGCATCTTATCATACCAACTAGCATTGTCACATAGCAAGGCCTTGAATAACAACTCTATCTCTCCACAAGATCAAAGCACAATGTTGGCAAGACCAATGACTGATATACACCATCATCATTGTCTCTTAAGGCACATACCCCACCTAGGTATTCACAGGGTATGTCCTTTTAGGACAACTCCTATCTTGGAATAACACATCCTCAAGAAGTTCCTCTTCAATTAATCTTACATCTTGGATTCCCTACCACATCTTCAAAAATATCAGAATCAATCTCAAATGCTTACCTCATCCTCCATTCTTTCTTCACAATATGAAGACAAGAATGATGTGTCTATCTCTCCTCATGTCCTTCACTAAGACTTACAATGGTTAGGCTTGGTCTAGTGCATAACACATGAAGTAGACAACCATATCTGTCACTCCCTCTTAACCAGGGAGGACCAACTCATTCCTATAAAAGGAATATACCCAAGCTCCCTCTTAACTAGGGACTTGTTCAACAACAACTCTTTGGTGGAGATCATGGTACTATCAGTTGCTAGTAGAGCTCCTCTTTTCAATGTCATCAACTTAATCTTCTTCATTATGGAGCCTTCATCTTTTAGTTCTTATTCATAGGGCATCAACCATCCATCACTTTCCTTCAACGAATCATAGGATTGGACCAATAGTCATGTCATCCTTCTTTTCATCAGAAAGTGATCTTCCAGTGCACATCTGGCTTTTCTTCATACAACTATCGTTGAAATATGTAACTAGGTTTGGTCTTCATAATGACATATGTAATGATGATTTTATGTATTTGATGTAATGAGAAAAATAAATTTATTATTATTATTCTTGAGGCATGGGTTTCATGCTCAAGGGAAATTTATTTTTAGGTCAAGCACCCATTGAGTGCTTCTAGGGCTTGTCATTGAGTCTACAAGTCAAATGAGTCATTGTCATGTATGAAAGACCCTTTTGGGCATGTTACATATTGAAAAGAAAATTTTATTTGAGTCAAAATAGAGTCAAAAGACCCTCCAAGACCTTGTCATCAAGTCGGCCTACACAAGTGGACAAGTCGGCCTAAAGGAAGCAATTCATACCCCTCAAAAGCCTATAAATAAGAAGGAACTCAACCTCATTAGCACACTCACTCAAGCAAGTTTGATCTCCTCAAGATAGAAGTTGGAAAAGGACGAAAAAGGAGAAGAAAAGCAAGATCGAAGTTTTGGGCCTCTCTCTCTCTCTCTCTCTTTTGTGTTGGGGTTTCTACTGTTGTTGCGCAAGTCAAAGTGCTACGAAGAAACTGTCAGGCCAGGAGTAACTCCAGTTTGGCAGAAAACTTAGAAAACTGATTCGATTTATTACATTAGGTAGCTATTGTTATATACATGAATGTGACTGCTCAGTTCATCTTTTGATGACTGTTCACATTCCAGGTTCACCCAACCGCAGAGGATTAGGTGTCAACATTCCCCCCCTTAATCTAAAGGGATGTTGGTGAGTCCAAGCATCATTCTGAATCTTTCAAGCTTTTCTCTTCCAAGTGCTTTGGTGAAGATGTCTGCAATTTGCTCATTTGTGGAACAATGACGGAGATGGATTGTTTTGGCCTCAACATGATGTCGGATCAGATGATATTTAGTATTGATGTGCTTTGTACGATCATGGAACTTTGGATTCTTGGCCAACTTTATTGCAGAGGTGTTGTCAATCATGAGTGGAGTTGATTGTACTTGTTTTACCTGCAAATCTTCAAGAATTTTCCTGAGCCACACAATTTCTTTCGTTGCTTCAGCTGCTGCCACGTATTCTGCTTTTGTTGTGGAATCTGCTGGAACTGATTGTTTGCGCGATCTCCAAGAGACAGCTCCTGATCCAAGACTCATAGCATATCCTGAAGTAGATACCCCAGTTTCTTTGTCTCCATCGAAGTCTGAATCAGAGTATCCAATCAAGCTGAAGTCGTCCACCTGTGTATACTTGATTCCAAGGTCTTGAGTTCCCTTCAAGTACCTTAGAACTCTTTTTGCAGCAGACCAATGTCCCTCACAAGGCTTTTGCATAAACCTGGAGAGGATTCCAACAGCAAATGAAATGTCTGGTCTGGTAGTAGTGAGGTAGATGAGACTTCCTACAAGCTGTCTATATTTTGTTGCATCCTCAAATTCCTTTCCTTCAATAGATGTGAGCTTTAAGTTTTGTTCCATTGGAGTAGAAAGAGGAT
This sequence comes from Pinus tabuliformis, assembly GCA_031772625.1. Lineage (NCBI taxonomy): Eukaryota > Viridiplantae > Streptophyta > Pinopsida > Pinales > Pinaceae > Pinus > Pinus tabuliformis. Next base: position 1,409,120,947 of record CM062818.1, on the reverse strand, counting down.
TGCACTCTGTCATGCCAAATCTGTTTAACAAATCTCCAATGTATTTCTTTTGAGAAAGAAATATGGATTTTGGATGTTGGGTTACTTCAATGCCAAGATAGTAATGAACATATCCCAAATCAGTCATTTCAAAACTTTTCCCCAATTCCTTCTTTATGGATGCAATGTAGCTTTCATTGTTCCCTGTCATTAAAAGATCATCTACATATACCACAAGATATACAACTGTTTTGCCAACTTTCTTGACAAATAAAGTTGCATCATCAAGATCAAAATGATTGAAGTTGAGTTTCAGAAGATGCTTAGTTAGTTTTTCATACCAGGCTTGCGGTGCTTGTTTGAGGCCATACAAGGACTTCACAAGTTTGCATACTTTTTGTTCATGTCCTTTCACAGCAAATCCTTCAGGCTGGGACATAAAAACATTCTCTTTTAGATCTCCATTCAAGAATGCAGTTTTTACATCCATTTGATGGACTTTCCAACCGTTCTGAGCTGCTAGTGCAAAGAGTGTCCGGATGGTGGCCCATTTTGCTGTGGGGGAAAAAGTTTCCTCATAATCGACCCCTTCCTTCTGTGCAAAACCTTTTGCCACAAACCTAGCTTTGTGCTTGTCAAGTGAGCCATCAGCTTTGTATTTGTTCTTGTAGACCCACTTGCAGCCAATTGATTTGGTTCCAAATGGAGGATCAACCAGCTTCCAAGTGCCATTCTTTATGAGGGCATCATACTCCTTTTGCATCACTTCTTTCCATTCATCATGAGAAGTAGCTTCTTTGAAGGAAGTTGGTTCAAAATATGTAGACAAGTCCAATTCACAATCATAAGTAACATCCATATCAACAGGTGAATTAGAGTCATCTACATCACCTCCATCTTGTCGGTTTGAATTTCTGGTTCCTGTTTTTCCAATTTCATCAAGATGAACACTTTTAAGTGTCTTTGTCAGCCACTTTGGGGGGACCTTTCTGAGATGGTCCAGGCTGCTCTGTTGATTGAGTTGGGACTGAATCAAGATTGAGTCTCCCAATTCTATCAATTACATCACTTAAAGCATCATCCGTTGTTGGAGTTTCATGCAGAGGAGATTGTTCTTCAGAAGAAGATTCCACATGGTGTTCTAGTATAGGAATCCCCCCTTCAAGATGTGGAATCTGATTATCAAATTCTTGAAATGATTTCGTTTTTGCGAATCTATCCAAGCGATCAAGTTGCCGCTCAACAACATTGTCAGATTTGGATGATTCAAGAAAAATGACATCTCTAGATACAACAAACTTTTTATTTACTTCATCATAGAGGCGGTATGCTTTAGAGGTGTTTGAAATTTTGAATACCCCAGGAAGATACACTTACGACTTCTAGCACCAAGTTTGTTTCTATGTACCTTTGGTATCAAAGCATAACAGGTGGAACCAAAGATCCTGAGATGTTTTACCGAAGGAACATGTCCATACCACAATTCATAAGGAGTCTTGTTTCTTATAGCATTAGATGGACATCTATTCTTTATATATGCAGCACATAGAATAGCATCAGCCCAAAACATTATCTTTACATTTTTGAAGAAAAGCATGGATCGTACCATATTCAAGATTGTTCTATTCATTCTTTCAGCTACACCATTTTGTTGGGGATTATAAGGCACAGTTGTTTGATGTTTGATCCCATGTTGGCGAAGATAGTGTTCAAATTCATTTGATGTATATTCTTTTCCATTATCAGTGCGAATAGACCCAATATGAGATTGTGCATCATTTTCAATCCATTTATGAAAATTATTGAATGTTTGAAAAGCATCAGATTTGTTCTTCAATAAATAAACCCAACACATTCTGGTGTAATCATCAATAAATGTCATGATATATTTATTTCCATTTGCAGAAGGAACAGGCATTGGACCACATAAATCTGAATGAATGAGTTCAAGCTTCCTATGTGCTCTTGAATGTGAATCATGAAAACACTGTTTGCTATGCTTTCCTAGAATGCAAGCATCACATTGCTTATGTTTCCTAGGAATTGTAGGCAAACCAGAAACACCATTTTTCTTCAATAAGCGGAGACTGTCATAGTTTAAATGTCCAAATCTAGCATGCCATAATAAACTTGATGGAAGTGTACCTTCTTCATGATGAGAAATATATGAGAAATGTTGTGCATGAGCAGAGGTTCCTTGCAGTTTGAGAAGTCTTTCTTCTTCTATTCCCCTCATGACAAGTGAGTGGTCAGATGCTTTTCTTACCTCAAGCTTGCCATCAAACATATGAATGGAGTGACCTTGCTGGCGGATGTGGACCAAGGACAGCAAGTTTCTCTTGAGCTGTGGGAGATATAGAACATGATCCAGAAGAAAGTCTGGAAGACCAGGCAGTTTAAGCCTGACTGTGCCAAGCCCTGATGGCTTGATTTTTGATTGATCTGCAAAGTATACTGCTCCATCAACATTGTCAGTGAAATCTCCAAAAAAAAAATTTCTATGAGTCATATGACAGGTTGCTCCTGAATCAAGCAACCAATCATTTTTCGAAGAAGCAAGTGAAGCATTAAACAAATCTTCATTTACTCCAATGTTACATTGTGCCTCAATATAGTGAGTGGATTCAGGTGCTTTACCTTTGTCGGTATCAGAGCCAGCCCCTTTTTTAGCTGTTGTAACCATTGTTTTACAACCAGGCCGAGTCAACTCGGAAACGGCCGGGTCAAACCGAGCCATTAAAAAAATTTGCGACCAGGCCAGCAAACCGGCTCGGTTGACCGAGTCAACTATGACTCGGCCTAGTCATCCAATGACCAGGCCGAGTCATAGTTGACTCGGTCAACCAGGCCGAGTCCGTATTGACCAGGCCGAGTCAATGAAAACCGGCTGGGCAGCGTAAATCATGATTTTTTTTCACTTTTTTTTTGGATTTGTGGTAAAGTTAAAATCAGTTTATGGATTCCAAAGGGTTTAGGTAAATTGTTAAGTGCTTTTGGGGTCCATTTCCCCCTCCCAAACCCTATTTAAGACAGCCAAATGCTCTCATTCACTCACAGCAGTCTTATGCATTTGAGTGAGAGTCTTCTTTGAGAATTAGTGAGCAGTTCTTGAGCTTGTTTTGGAGCAGCAGTGAGGAGTCTTGGAGGAGCATTGTAGCTAGAGTGAGGAGCTTCTTGGGCAGCCATTTGGAGCAGCATTGAGGAGCTGATTTTTGGAGCAAGCTTGAGGAGGCAGTTTGTGCCTGGAGGTATTTTTTTCCACCCTTACAAATCTGTTTTTGCTTAGTAAATTTTAGGTGCATATCAAGAAAGCTTAGAGAGTGTTTTTTGTCAAATAAATGAACATTGAATCAATTTTTTTTTTTTTTTTTCATTTTCAGATTGTTTTCCTAGTCAAAAAATGGCACCTAGAGCAAAAGATCCTGCTTGGGCATATGTTGAAATGGTTGATAGTCAGATGTGTTGCAAGTTTTGCCATAAGAAAATTAAGGCAGGTCCTGGGGGGATTAATAGGCTGAAACAACACTTGGCAGGGATTAAAGGCCAAATTACTGCATGTCCCTCTGATGAAATTGGGGAGATTAGAAAGAATTTGGTGGAAATCTTTGAAAAATTTAAAGAAGATAAGGCTAGGCAAAAAGAGATACAGGATGAAATTGGGAGGAAGAGGGAGATACAAAGAATGATGGCTACCAACCCCCACTATGATTTTGAGGGTTCTTCCTCTATCCCTCAAACTGAGGCATCCAACCCTTTCCGTTATGTTCCTCCCTCTTTTGGTTCTGTTCAAGATAAGGGAAAGGGTAGAATGAAGGGTGATGTGACTATCAAAAGTTATTTCACTACCTCCTCTCCATCAGATGCACATGGTCCTGAAGTTAGTAAAGGTCATATTCAGCCCACTTTAGATGACCATTGGAAGAAAGAATTGAGGGAGACTGCTTGTGACTACATAGCTAGATGGTGGTATGATGCTGATATCCCCTTTAATGCTGCTCGTTACCATATTATGAGCCTATGTTTGATGCCATACATGCTGCTGGAAAAGGCTTCAAAGGCCCTAGTATGCAAGAGCTAAGGGGGTTTCGTTTGCAGAAAGAAATTCAATCCATTAATGAGTATTTGCAAGAGTTCAGGGACTCATGGGCAAGAACAGGGTGTACCATCATGTCAGATGGATGGACTGATCAAAGAAACCGTACCATCATAAACTTTCTTGTCTTCTGCCCACAGGGAACCATGTTTTTAAAATCAGTTGATGCATCTGATAAGGTAAAAGATGGCCACTTGTTGTTTCAGCTATTGGATGAGGTTATTGAGGATGTGGGGGTGGCTAATGTTGTTCAAATCATCACAGACAATGCCTCTAACTATGTTCTTGCTAGTAAACTGTTAGAGGAAAAACACAAGACCATCTTTTGGACCCCATGCGCTGCACATTGCATTGACCTCATGCTTGAGGATATTGGAAAATTAGATTGGGTCAGAAACACTGTAGATAATGCCAAAAGCATAACAAAATTTATCTACAATCATACACTGGTTTTGAGTCTCATGAGGAAACACACTGGAGGCAAGGATATTATTAGGCCTGCCATCACTAGATTTGCTACACATTTTTTGACATTGCAATCTATGCTTTCCCAACATAGAAACTTGCAAAAGATGTTTTCCAGTGATGAATGGAATCAAACCAATTGGTCTAACAAACCAGAAGGCAGAGAATTGAAAAGGAAAGTCCATGATGAAACTTTTTGGAGAAAGGCAGCAGAGATTGTGAAGCTTGCTGAGCCACTGGTTAAGGTGTTGCGGTTGGTGGATGGGGACAGGTTGGCTATGAGCTTCATTTATGAGGCTATGGATCAAGCAAAGGAGCAAATAAAGACATCATACAAGGATAGAGTGGCAAAGTATGTGCCCATTTGGGCAATCATTGATGAAAGATGGAACAATCAACTCCATCGCCCTATACATGCAGCTGGGTATTTTTTGAACCCACGGTATCATTATAGAGCTAAGGAGTCAGGAGCTTTGAGGGGGGAGGTCAGAGATGGACTGGTTGATTGCATTGAACACATGATCCCGTCGGAGTCTGATCAGCTGCAGATACATCAACAGGTCACATCCTTCAGCAATGCAACAGGTACCTTTGGGAAGAACCTAGCAAAGATTGCAAGAGAAGCAGATGAGCCAGGTAAACAAAAATTTCAATTTTCAATTTCTTAATGGTTTTACAGTTTTACTTTTTTTATTAAAGACTAAAGTTTGTTAAATCATTTATAATTTGAAAGTTAGATATAATTTGTAATTTTGTTGAGCTTCAGCCTTCATCTAACTCATAATTCATTACATTCCTATGTTTTTTGCAGCACAATGGTGGGAGGCCTTTGGTGGCCAGTGCCCTCAATTGCAAAAGTTTGCAATTCGTATTTTGAGTCAAACTTGCAGTGCATCTGGGTGTGAGCGCAATTGGTCTGTCTTTGAGAGGATTCACACAAAGAAGAGAAACCGTTTGGAGCAAAAACGGTTGAATGATCTAGTTTTTGTCCAATACAACCTTCGGCTCAGACGGAACCAATTGCTGAACAAAAGACCTGATTCAGATCCCATTGTGTTGGAAGACATTGATCCAACATCAGATTGGGTAGTGGAGAGTCGTGCACCAGAGTTTGATCCTGATGAACTTGAACTGGAACATCCACTTCAGCCTGTTCAGTTGAATGCAGATCCCGATCCACCAGCCTCAGTCTCACAGCCAGCAAGGACTCCGAGGAGTAGGACTCCAGTTGTAGGTGCTTCCTCTGCTCAGCCACGACAGAAGCGCAGCCGCATATCTACTCTATCTCAGCTTGCATCTGCTAGTGGTACTGGCACCACTTCTACAGTTGCAGTTGGAGACGATGATGATGAGGAGGAGGCATGGGGCCCCTTGTCTGACTCTGATGATGATGATGAGTCTGATCCAGAGATTGGTCGAGATGATCATGGCTCCTCTGGCAGTAGCCAGTAGTACTACTATTGGAGTCTGGTCAGCATCACAGTTTACTTTTGTTGTAGAGGCCATTTCTAGCCTCCTTGGTTATTTGTATTTTGTTTTGAGTCTTTCACTTTGATCATGTATGACAGTTGACTATGTAGCCATTGGGTACCATTTTGATATAATGGATTGGTTCATGAGCCTACTTTGATCATATGTTGTCTTCCATCTATATTATAATGCTATGTGTTTGGAAACATGAATGAAAATCTTTAAAATTATGTTTTTTTATAAAAAAAAATAAATATTTAATGTATTTTTTACAACGACCGAGTCATTGAAATCGACTAGGCCGAGTCATTACCGAGTCGGAGTCGGAGTCGATCCTCGGCCGAGTCGGAGTCGTAAAACACTACGCAGGAGAAATGATGACAGTGATAGGGAAGGATGAGAAGAAAGGGAACAACGTTCGATGGCAGCAAATGGATGGAGAAGAGCGCTGCGGATCAATTAGCAGCAAGGGTTTCTTATAAAAAAAATCGAAAATTTTGCAGCGAAATGAAAGCCCAACCGGCAGATCGAGAAACTCAGACAAATGGTAGCCAGAAAAACCTAGAAATTCTGATTAAAATGTTAAAATCTTCTGCTTCAGATTTATAAATGAAACCCTTAAAAAATTTCTCGAGATTAAAAAAATAAATTTAAAACCCTGGACTACAAAAATCTGGATAGAATCCCTACAAAAATGATGTTGATGAACCCCAAAGATCCAGATCTTACCCTCTAGGTCCTAGATCTAGACTCTACATAGATTTCCTTCTTCAGATTTGTAGCTGCACAACAACAAGAAAACACCCAAACGATATATACAATGATAAAAACCAGAACCTAGAAAAACCCAAGTGGAAAAACCAAAAAAAATAATTTACAGATCTATGTACAAGAATGGCAGATCTATCAGATCTAAGGAGTGTGAGTCCAACTCCGCTCCTAGATCTATCAATTTCGCACATCAAAAAAAAAAATTAAATTTTTTAAGATTTTTAGGGAGGTGCTTAGCTCGAAGCCCTTCATGCATCACCAGTAAAATTCTTATGATAAGCCCAAGATCAAATTAAGTTGGGCTCTTCAGAAAACACAGATCAGGAGTTGGCTGGTTCAACTGAAAACTTCCTCGAACGCCCGATGATCTAAAAATCAAGACTTTCCTACAAAACTCAATTCAGCCATCAAAATAGAGCGAGAAAATGATAATAAAATTAAGATAAGTAAAGATTCCTGCTATTACATTCAAAATTTAGATTATTATTCAAACCCTAGTGACTGAGCAAGATACCTGTACTCAAATCACTCTTTAGAAGCTATTATCAAAGGCTAAAAAAAATTACGCATGAAAAACGACACATCTTACAGTATTTCCATGAAGAGTAACACCAACGAAGATTAACCCCAAAGTCTTTCTTTATTCTTCGAAAAAAAATTACACAAGAACTTTTCACTTAGCACATGACTCAAAGGTTGGATGGTTCGACTAACAAATGATTTCCTAGGTAAATTTAAATTCTCCAAATTCTTCTTGATTTTCATTCACATGCATGCACTAATTACAGTTAGATCTAAAAATCTTAAAGTTTAATAAAACTATAATAGTGTAGAATTTTGGATTTTTAATAAAATATTATCAGATCTTTTGTGACAAACTCTCTGGTGGAATATCCACGATAGTTTACGGACCATGTGTACCTCCCTAAATGGCACATGTAACTCCTCAAAGCATGCGTATTGCTCCTTCTTTATGACCATAATTTGTTGCTCCTCCTATATATGTATCTCATATCATCTCATTCTCACTACTTGTGCATCGCGAAAGAAGAATTCAAACCTGAGAGAGAGACTTGGAGAGTAAGAGTAGGACTTGGTGAGCCAAGGTTGATTCAATGTTTCAATGTTTTATTGTTGATTCAGTTGAAGGGAACGTTGATTCAGTGTTTGCACCTGTTGTTGCTACCAGTGATCTTTATGCTACAGCTTGTTCAGATTTGGGTGAACTTACTCATTCTCTTGATCTCTCATTGTACTTTGTATCTCTGCTGAACAATTGGTATTTAATAGAAGAAGAATCTGGTTGGGTTTTCCCATTGTGGGTTTTTCCCTGGTCATTGAACCTAAATTCTCTATCATATTTTTGTTCTTGGTTGTCTTTTATTGTGCATTTGGTTTATGTTATATCTACAATTGCTTAACCAATATCGCAACAGTAAGAAGTTTTTGAAATAAGTAATTGTTATAGCATAGAACTTCAAAATTTCAACACTCTACTCTCTAGTCAATGTTGAAAATAGGATACCAAGGAGGTGTTTCCTAGGCATTTCTCCTTTTGGCCTATGGAGACACATTAATCATCTTTTGTCTAAGTGATATTATGAGTTTATAATATCAAGGGGGCTAAAGTACTTTTTATGTGAGAGATGTACTAGGTACTTTAAGTTATTAAAGTCACATGTGTTTTAAAAGTCACTTTATGCGGAAAAATACTAACTATACTTAATATTATTAAAGTGACTTTTATATTCTAAAAGTGAATTTATAAGGAAAAAATGACCAAGGTACTAAAACATTAAAAGTATTAGGGAGGCACATTAATAGAAGGGGGACCACATCAAAAAGGGGGTCAAAAGGAAATTATCTCCACCCTTGATCTAATGAGCTGAGATTTAATCTCAGCGATTAGGTCTAAGGGTTAGGGTCCTCTACACTTTGGAGAGACAAAAGAGGAAAAAGGAGAAAATCTCTCATTCATTCTCATGAGAGCTAATGAGAAGAGAGTAAGAGAGCTTGTGAAGGAGGAAGAGGCTTTGCGAGAAATACTACAATTGAGATAACAAGAACAAAAACAACAATTCAAGTTCCCTTGTAGGTTGTGCTAAAGTCACAAAGAGAACACAGAATTGTTGGAGGAAGTCTGAGGTTCAATAGCACGTAGGTTGAGGGTATACCTCTGATCAGGTCAAGTTGTATCACCACTAGAATGAGTGTATCAGCAGTCTGAACAATACTCAAGGAAGTCAACACGTGTTCCACAGTTTTGAGTTGCTAAAACACAATTTTCAGGCCAGTGTCAGAGGGCATTTAAGTCACAGTTCAGAGAAGAGGCAGCCATAATATCTATATTATTTGTTGTTTGAACTCGAGTTTCCAGGAAAATTTATATTTGTCCAGAGATCTGAGTTCCCTGAGTTTAAGGAGCAAACAGAGGTCCAATAATTTCGTTGAGTGTTGACCATGTAGAGAGAATATCAATCCAAATCACATTGAAAAGAAGATCTCAGGGGAACTCCTCTACGGGATGAGATAAGTCAAATTTCTTCTTGTAAAAAAATTCTAAGCAGCAAAATAACATCCTCCTTCAGCACTGGTTTTCCCCTTGTGGGTTTTTCCAAGGCCATGTTGACCAAAAATACTGTGTAAAATTTTATATGTTTGTGCTTGTTTACTTCTCTTATCAGCTGAATAGTGAATGTGGTAGAGTAGCCTTTTTGTTTCAAGTTAACACCAAGGTCCAAAACTATTATGTATATCAGTCACATGTTTTATGATGGGTTTGGGCATTAAACGATGCAAAACTTGAAAACTGGGCCGGGCTACAGCACTTCATAATTTTCTACATGGTATCAGAGCCTGAGGGAGGTCAGACTAGAGATTTCACATCAGCCAATACAAAGACCAGCAAGCAAAATTTTGCCATCTCAGTGAACAGAAGTCATTAAACCTCAGTTAGAAACCCAAAGAGTTGTTGGTTAAGAGGGAGGACACTCCCTAGTATCAGATTTGCTCCATTCTGTTGGTTGAGAGGGTCATGGCTACTGGGTTGAGGATAGAGGACCAACGTTGCAGGAATCGCCCCCCCCCCCCCCCCGGATCCTAGGCCGGAATCGCGTCCCGTACGGAAGCGTTCCGGAACCTCCAGGCGAAGCGCGATTCCAAAATTTATGAAGCGCGATTCCAGTTTTTTGAAACGATTCCTGGAATATGGGTTGCGTTGCCCCGGATCCGCGCTTCGGAGGGCGCTTCGGGCCTCCGGAAGCGCCACGCTTCGGGCCCGGAAGCGCACGCTTCACGAGCTCCGGATCCGCGCTTCCGGAAATTTCCGCGCGGGCAGCAATGTAACTTGAATTTTTTTTAATTTTTTTTAAAAGTTAACTTGAGTTTGCATTGAGGGGGTGGGTTAGGGTGAGGTTAGGGTGAGTTTAGAAAAGAATAAAGCCCCCATTCTCTTCTCATTTTCTCACTTTGAGTTTATGAGAGTTGGAGAAGAGAAGAGAGGAGAGGAGAAGAGAAGAGAGGAAAGGAGAGGAGAAGAGAGGAGAGCTTGGAGGAGTGAAGAAGGAGGAGCTAGGAGAAGGAGGAGGAGCTTGGAGCAAGAGCTTGGAGGACTTCATCTACAAGAGCTAAAGAGGTAAGTTCAAACCCCAAACTCCCTTGTTTTTTTGAAAAAAAAATTGTATTTTTCTCCTCCCTCTCCTACTCTTTCCCATTGTTTCTACTTGCTCCTTTATTTACAGGTTGTCCACCACCTATATCCATATTCCAAGATGGTGTTCTTTTGGCTTCTATGTATCATTCCACTCTTGGTTTTAATGATGGCAAGGGTGAGGAATAGAGGGGAAGAGGAAGGGGATGAACTTGGTCCTAATAGTAGTGACCCAATGTATGATGAGGAGGAAGGGTTTGAAGAGGAAGGGGATGAACTTGAAGGGGACACTGAAGCACAAGATGGGAAAGGTACATCAACACCCTTGTGGAACTATGTGACCAAACTTGATGGGGGAAAGGGTGGTGGATCTTACAAATTTGTGTGCCCTCATGGTTGTCATGGAGGAAAACCATATACGGGTTCATATACCCGTCTGAGGAGGCATCTTTGTGGGGTGCTGGACAGTGATGAAAAAAAGGGTTCTGTGGGGGTACAAATTTGCCCAAACATTTCAACTGAAGAAAGAAGAAAATACATCCAAATAGAGATGGCTGCACAACGAAAAAACAAGAAACAAAAAACTCATTCTGAATCAAGTGCAACCTCTAAATTTGGTAGTTGCCCATCTCCTCATGGTACTTCTGCAACCTCTGGAGGTAGAAAAACAATAGGGGATTTCCTTAATGTTTCTGGGAGGGATGATGTGGATGGAAAGATAGTCCGTTTTCTTTGTGCTTGCGGTGTACCATTCAATGTGCTTCGCTCTCCCTATTGGCATGACATGGTAAAGGCCATCAATGAAGCCCCAAAAGGATACAAGGCCCCCAACTATGAGAAAGCTAGAACAGTGTTATTAGAAAGAGAAAAAGCTAAGGTTCAAAGAGCTTTGACACGTTTTACACATGAGTGGGTGGATTCTGGGGTATCCATTGTATCAGATGGGTGGACAAATATTAGAAACCAACATTTGATAAATGTTCTTGGTGTTTCTTCTAGTGGTGCAGTATTTATTGCATGTCATGACTCCTCCTCCATCAGTGCAACTGCACAAAACATTGCAGATCTCCTATTGAAATCAATCAAAGATGTTGGTCCGAATAATGTGGTTCAAGTGATCACAGATAATGCAGCAAATTGTAAGGCAGTAGGAAAAATTATTGAGCGTACTCATCCACACATCTTTTGGTCTGGGTGCCTGGTTCACACATTGAACCTTTTGATGCATGATATTGTGAAACACAAAAATTGTGGGTGGATTGCTGAGGTTTACAGGAAAGGGAAGCAGCTCATTAAATTCATCACAGGGCATACAAGGGTAAACTACTTCTATGGCACTTACTCCAAGTTGCAATTGCTTAAAATTGCAAAGACAAGATTTGCTAGTTATTACCTCACCTTTAGGCGGCTAGTGAGGGTGAGACAAGCTTTAACTAATCTGGTGTGTGCTGAAACATGGGATGAAATTAACACTGACACAAATGGTGCTAATGTAGTCAAGGACACTGTTCTTGACAGTTACTTTTGGTCACAGGTTAAATATGTTTTGCAATTCACCAAACCAATTTATTACATGATCAAGTTTGCAGATTCAGATCGACCAGTAATTGGGGAGGTGTATGAGCAAATGGATAGCATGTTGGGGCAGATTAAAGACATTGTTGAGCCTAGAGATACCACCTTGTACAATTATATTCGTGTAGAGGTGAAAAACCGATGGGAAATGCTAAATATTCCATTGCATGCATTAGCATATGTTTTGACACCTAAATACTATCATCCATCATGGCTTTCAACACCAGCACCTGGGGAGGAAGCAGGAAAAAACCACACCAAGATAGAGAGGTTCACGAAAAATATATGGCTGCATTGAGTAGATTAATCCCTGATAATGAGGAGGCTGCATTGGTACGGAGACAGGTGAGCAACTATACGCTCAACACTGGTCCATTTGGGAGCATGCATGCAATTCAAGATCGAGAGCATTTTTCTGCTCTTGAGTGGTGGAACATGCATGGAGGGGCTACTCCACTTCTACAGAGTTTGGCATTGCGGGTGCTATCACAGGTGGTAAACACTTCTTCTGCAGAGAGGTGTTGGAGCTCTTATTCTTTCATCCACAGTGTTAAAAGGAACAGGTTGAATTTAGACGGGCAGAGAGCTTGGTTTATGTTCATTACAACTTGCGATTGTTGTCCCATTACTGTGAAGATGCAAAGTCTAATAAAGACTTGTTGACTTGGGACAAGAATCCAGAGGAGCCCAATTTGGAGGATGGAGTGTTGCGACTAGAGCAATTAGAGGATGCTCTTATCCAGGTATGTCCATTGTGGTATGAATTTTCCAATTTTCCCTTATAAAGCATTTCTCTAATTCATGTTTTTAATTTTTTTGTTAACTAGTGTTTTTTTTTTTTTTGCATGAATTTTTTGAGCGATTCTAGGATGATGATGACCGTGTTGATATGCCACCACCCCCACCCCCATCTGGTCCCTTGGTTCCTAGGTTCCATGGTTCAACACCAACAGCAGGGGGTTCTTCTTCATCAGTTCCAGTGCCACGACTTACACAGGGACCATCTTCTTCATTGCCACCACGTGGAGGCCCGCCATCACGTTCTATTCGTGGTGGAAGGAGGAGAGATTAGTAGATATATTCACAATCTACTTCTTTTTGTCATAGATTACTCATTAGACTTGTAGACTTGTGAATTTGAATTTTGAACCTTTTTGGCTTGGCGGTGACCAAGTGACATATTTTGTAAACATTATTATTTGAATTTTGGACATGACAAATGTTGACAGTTGCTCACTTGCTAGATAAATCATAATATGCTCTATGTTTTATGTTTTATAATATGCTTAAATGTTTTATGTTTTATAATATGCTTAAAAATTTGATGTATGTTTGTAATAGCTAGAATATAGATGATTGTTGTACTAGTAAGTAACTACAATGGAATCATGGATGCCATATCTATCTTGATTTATGCAAAAATATGCATGTTTTCATGTCTTCTACAATTAATTTGGTATTTGGGATGTTTGTTTTGAGTATAAATGCAAAAAAATATAAAAAAATATATATATATAGCAGACGCTTCCGCGGACGCTTCGCTTCCTAGATTTTTGGAAAATGACGCTTCCGCGCTCCGCGCTTCCGCTTCGCTCCCGCTTCGTGCAACATTGTAGAGGACCGATTGAGTGGGACTGATAATTTTGGCCTCTGGAAGGAGAGGATTATGCATTTACTGGAGGAAGTTGAAGAGTGGGACATAATTGAGGCTCCTGCACAACCACCTATTGATCCATCTTAGTTAGTGGACTTCAACAAGAAGAATGTGAAGGCTAAGAGGATCCTTCTAGGTACCATGAAGGATCACTTATTCCCTCATGTGACCAAGATAAGGTTTGCCTATCAGATGTGGGAGTCTTTGGTCACATTACACCAAAGTTCCAATGAGAACAGGAAGATTGTGTTGAGGCAAAAGCTAAGAAACACCATGATGACTAAGACCAACAATGTCACTGCATACCTCACCAAGATCTCACAGGTGAAGGATGATTTGGCTGCCATGGGAGAGGCTATCCCAGAGGACCAGTTGGTCAAGATTGCATTAGATGGTTTCACCGAGAAATGGAATGGATTCATGCATGTCATTGTGGCCAAAGAGCACTTTCCAAACTAGAGAAGGATGTGGGAAAATTTCGTCCAAGAGGTGTGCCAAGGCAGGCAACCAAAGTGGTGGGGGAGGTGAGGAGAATGTTGCTCTTGCGGCGAAGGAAGAAGAAGAAAGCCAAGAAGGGGTCTTCTAGTGTAGCAAAACAGGAGAAGGGGAAGCAAAAGGCGAAGGAGAAGGAAATGAGCAAAGTGAAATGCTTTGCTTGTGGGAAGATGGGTCACTATGTTATTCAGTGTCCCAACAAGAAGGGTAAGAAAAAGCATGGAGTTGTAGCTTGAGTGGAGGTGGGCAAGTTCACTTCCAAATTTAACACTGAGTTTTCCTTATCAACAAAGGTGGATGAGTTTTCCTTGGTCGTGAGTTTAGCCACTCATGTTACATCCTGCCGTGCGTGGTTTGTTGACAGTGGAGCATCCTGCCATATGAATGGAGTGAGAGAGCACTTCATGAGTCTCTTAGAGGATGATATTGACTTGGAGGTTGTGCTTGGAGATAACTCCAAGGTCAGAGCAACAGGAGTGGGGACAATATCATTTCAGAGGGAGTCTTTACCTCCTCTAAAAGTGATAGATGTTCTTTATGTTCTAGGGCTAAAGAAGAACTTGATATTAGTCTCCAGCTTGGAGGACAAGGGGTATGAGGTGGTGTTCTGTAGGGGACAGGTGTTGATATATCCCAGGGGATCTAGTGTTGAGCATGCTAGACCTATTGGAGTTCAGAGTGGGAGGCTATACAGGTTTATGTTTCAACCTATTAGAGCCTTGGTGGCACAGACCAACAACAGTGAGTTGTGTGAGCTATGGCACAGGAGGATGGCCCACTTGTACCATGGAGCTTTGAGGATGTTGAGGGAGATGGTTACTAGTTTATCGGAGTTCAATATTGTGCATCATGACGGGGTTGTGCTTTAGGAAAGTACATCAAGACACCTTTCCCGAGCAGTGACAGCAGAGTCACAGGTATCCTTGACTTGGTACACTTTAATGTTTGTGGTCCTATGTCTCATGTATCACTAAGCGAATGTGACATTCATTGATTACCATTCCAAGAAGACCTAGATTTTCTTTCTAAAGACCAAGGATGACGTCTTCAAGAGGTTCCAAGAGTTTAAAGCTCTTGTGGAGAACTAGGCAGGGAAGAAGATCAAGGTGTTGAGATCAGATAATGGGGATGAGTATACCTCCACAGAGATGAAGGAGTTTTGTAGGAGTGTGGCCATCAAGAGGGAGTACATTGTGCCTTATAACCCCAACATAATCTAGTGGCAGAGAGGTAGAATAGGGCCATAGTGGGTGCAACTAAAGCGATGTTGCATGATCAAAGATTACCTTTCTTCTTGTGGGCCAAGGCGTGTAACACTGCAATGCATTTACAGAATAGGAGCCCACACAGAGTCTTGGGGAGCAAGACTCACGAGGAGGTGTTAACTAGCAAGAAGTCAGAGGTTGGGCACATTAGGATCTTTAGGTGCCTTACATATTCACACGTCCTTGAGGAGAGGAGGACAAAGTTGGAGCCCACTGCAGAGAAGGGTATTGTTGTGGGTTACAGTGAGACCAATAGGGCCTACATCATATATATTCCTATACAGAGGAAAGTTTTCCAAAAGCGGGATGTGAGATTTTAGGAGAGGGCCTTGAGGAGGTCTCTAGAGGCTAATCAGGTAGAGCAGAAGGTTCCTCAGTAGGAGGCCACACCACAGGTTTTAGGAACATCAAGTGGTACACCAAGATCAGGGGGTTCACCTTTTTCATGTTGGAAAATGCAAAGTGGCAGCTATCAATTCTTATTTTCCTTAACCTTGATAATTGCCTGTGAATCTTAGTTAATCTCCTTTATGTTCTTTAGTTAGACCTTTTCATCAAAAAAATATCAAGAATGAAATAGCAACAACAAAGGACACAAAAATTAGGCTCTCAACCAGGGCAAAACCCCCTAAGAGAAAAACCTGGAAAGCTTTTCTCTTCTTATAAAATTTGCTTTAATTAAGACACAAAGACCCAAAACCCTAGACCAAGTCCTTCTCCAAGTACCAAGTTAGCCGTTCAACAAGTCCTTTGCTGATTTTGCATCAACCAGCGTCAAAATTGCAACTCATCCTACAACTTCGACCATGCAATTTCGACCTTGTAGCTTCTATGGAAACCCTAATTTTGCCTCCTCCTAAGACCTTCCTAGAGCTAGACAACTCTTCCCAAGGTCAACGAGTTCAAGGTAGGGTACTCTTCCTTCCAGCTACAAGATACTGCACTTCATCCTCCTGCAACTTCAGCCTCTTTCTTTAGCACCAAAAAACCTAGAACATTGCATGTGTGAGAGAGATAGAGCCCAAAAACAAGATATTTCATCCTTCTTTCTTCTCTTAGACCTTCACTCTTCCTTTTTCCTACTTCCCAGCTGCAAATCGAATTCTTTCTTGAGAGATCAAACTTCTTGAGTGAGTGCTAAATGAGGTTGAACTCCTCATTTATATAGCCTTTCCAGGGGGTCAAATTCCCTCCTTTATGCCGACTTGTACTTTTGGAAATTCCCGAATTTTCTAGACTCAAAAATAATTCTTTTTACAACTACATTTTGCCCGGAACGATCTTATAAACATGATGTTGACTCCTTTGATTTGTGACAATAAAACCTAAGACCTAACAAACCCTGGAAGCACGAAGAACATGCTTTTACATAGAAGCAAATCAATAAAGAGCATGAAACCCATGCTTTATAATAACTTTTTTTTCTTCTTTTGTTTGTTACATAGGACACATACTGAAATGAGTACAACAACAATTATGAAGACCGAAACTAGTTACATTTTCAACACTTCAGGGGTGGTAGGTTCACAGAGTGCAGGATCATGGTGCAAGATCATTAGGTGTAAGACCTCAGATTGCAGGATCTCCACTCATTATAGCAGAGCCTTCCTTGTCAGGAGGAGAGACCCCAGTTGATGATTTTCCCATACCCCCATAGGAGAATACTACAGGGAAGAGGAAGCCATGATGGTTTCGGGAGACCTTGAAGGGAGCCTAGGAGGCATTGGGGAAACCCAAGTGGTCAGTGAGGGAGAGAAGACCACCAAAGTGGTTGGGTGGCTTTGTGGCAGATGTTGTGGAAACAGAGCTAGTTAGTTCTCAGGAGGCCGTTAGTCAGCAGATCTAGAGGGATGCCATGGTGGAGTATGCCTTCATCATGAAGAATGATGTTTGGGAGGTAGTGTTGAGACCTAAGGGGAAGTCGATGGTGACTTCCAGGTGGCTCTACAAGTTCAAACATGTTGTGGATGGCGGTGTGGAGAAGTTCAAAGCTCATTTTGTGGCACGAGGTTTCCCATAGGTAGAGGTAGTTGACTATGAGGAAATATTTGCACCAGTTGCTCATTACACTTCCATTAGAGTAGTCATTTCTATAGCAGCTGAGATGGGTTAGAGGATTCACCAAATGGATGTGAAGACCACCTTTCTCAATGTGTTATACAGGAGGAGGAGTACATTGAGCAACCATAGGGCTTTGAGGTGCATGGGAGGGAAACTCATGTGTGCAAGCTTAAGAAATCCTTGTATGGACTGAAGCAGGAACCGAGGGCATGGTACACCTACTTGCAGCAGATGGGTTTCTAGAAGAGTGATGTAGATTCGAACCTCTATTTCATTATGGTTTATGACGATCCACTCATTTTGGTTCTGTATGTGGATGATTTGTTTATTACAAGAGAGGATAAACTCATCCAACGCTGCAAGAGAGATATTGCTTCATAGTTTGATATGACCAATATGAGACTAATGATTACATTTTGCGGTTGGAGGTTTGGCAGAAGTATGGGCATTGGTCACAGCAGGTATGTAGGTGATATCTTGAGGAGATTTTGTATGGAGGGTTGCAGGCTTATGGCTACTCCTATGATCACAAACTGGAAGAAGTTGCATGCTTCAGATTTTGAGTTGGTGAACCCCGCCTTGCATCGTCAATGAATCAGTTCTTTGATGTATCTGGTCAACACTAGGCCAAATATATGTTTCACAGTCAACACGTTGAGTCAATTTATGATGGATCCCAGGAGAGTGCACTGGGTGGTTGCGAAACATGTATTGAGGTAACTACAGGGCACAATGGATTATGTTTGAACTATGTTAGGGGAGATGGAGTCAGATTGATTGGTTGCATAGACTTAGATTGGGTTGGCATTGCTAGTGACATGAAGAGTACTTCAGGGTGTTGTTTCTCATTGGGCTCAGCAATTGTGTCATGGTTCAGCAGGAAGCAAAGGTCAGTGGCATTGAGCAACACAGAGGCAGAGTCTATGGCAACTAGTCAACCAGGTTGCAAGGCAATATGGCTTCACAAGATGCTATTTGCTTTATTTGGCCAGAGGCTGAGACCAACTATGATATATAGTGATAATCAGAGTTGTATTAAACTCTCTGAGAATCCAGTATTTCATGGCCGACCAAAGCATAGTGAGATCATATACCACTTCATCAAAGACTAGGTTTAGAGGGGAGTTGTGAAGCTTAAGTATATATCCACTAATGAACAAGTAATAGACATTCTCACGAAGTCATTGCAAAGGGGCAAGCATGTATTCTTCAGAGACAAGATGGGAGTGGTGAGAAACACCTTCCTTGGAAAGAGGGAAGTGTTTCCTAGGCATTTCTCCTTTTGGCCTAGGGAGACACATTAATCATCTTTTGTCTAAGTGATATTATTGTTGATTTGGGGTAGCATCGGATGTACTCTAGCCATGAAAATTGGTGGAGAGGTTAAAGCATATGAGATCTCCAAGACCCAGAAATGGTTTGGACAAATTGTACCCGGTTTGGGAGATATTAAAATAAGTTCCTAAGTCTAAACTTAGGGGAAATAAAATATTAATGGGTATTAATATAAAACTGGGTTAGAAGGTTCCAAAAGTCATGGATCAAGCCAAATCTAATCTTAGCCATTGATTAAAGATTTAATCTCGACCGTTGAAGGACCAACATGAAAAGTATAAGAAGACTCAAGAGGCTTGAGGGTCAGTTCTCCTTAATCTTCATTTTCATCCTTTTACTTAAATTTTTTAAATTACCATGAAATGACTCAGGATGTTTAAGAGTGGTTCCGACCTCATTGGATTTCATATGGAGAAAGTAGAAATTTAGATTTCATTCAAAATACAGCAGACTTATCAATTTTTTAGGATTTCAAGATTGGGGGATTGCAATGTTTCCATTGAATTTTGTCATGTATTAAGGTATGGAACTCCTATTTAATCAAAAGCACCAATCCCTCTATCTACCTTGATGTTAGTGACATTGGTTGTCAAACTCCTCTATCATGACCCTCCTAAAAATGTACGCATCCTCAAACAAAATCTTGACTTGACATGCTATGCTTTTTCTATCTTATGCTAATGCTTAGAAGGTGATATTAATGAAAAAGATCCCTATACAGATATAGAGGTAATGACAAATATACCTCTGGATATTAATGCTTAGAGGGTGATATTAATCACAAGAATCCCTATACAGATATAGAGGTAATGACAAAGATACCTCTGAATATTAATGCTTAGAGGGTGATATTAATGACAAAGATCCTGATTTTCCATCAAGACTAAAAAATTAGACATTTCTCGTGGTGGCAAGAGGCCCAAGCATAAGAAATAGATAATAGATTTACTTGTCTTTTCTAGTTTCTAGTAGTTTTTATAACTATTGACTCTTTCATATTTATTATGATATTTTTTTAAACAATATATGACAATTTAAGTTTGAAGTTGGCAATTATAACTCATTAGTAATGAATTATGAATATGATGCTTCATGAAAGTTGAAAGTTGTTTCATTTCATTTCATTTTATAACATTTCATTTCATGTTAGATATTATTTGTTGTAATGGTTACACTTAGCTTACAAGTACAACTTTGGTGATCAATGATGATAAATGTTATATATTGAATTTTGAAAGCTTGAAATTTTAAGATTGATGAATCATGAGACTGAATATGTTGTATGCTACTATGTTACTAACTTGTGGACGTGCCTGGTGAAGATTATAACTTCTAGATGATTGTTGTTATATGGTTCAATCTATGTCTTTTATGTTTTTCATATCTAATTTATCATTCTACATGTGTTTGTTGACATATATGTATCAAAATATAAAAAATAAAAAATATGTATATATATCTATCTATCTATATATATATATATATATATATATATATAACACTCCGGGATTCGCTCCCAAACTGGGAGCTTTTGAAAATGTCGCTCCCGCTCCCAAGTAACGCTAAGCTGCGCAGTGCCTCAAAAGGCTGACGTAGAGGCCAGAAGGGCCAGCGCAGAGCTTCAGAGTCGCTGGAGAGGGTTTCGTGAGACAGGTTTTCTGAATACCTGTTTCCAAATAGAGAGGTATTGCTGCCGTGTATTTTTTCTCTATAGGGTGAGCCGATTAGGCACCTAGTTGTACTCAAGGAAATACTGCATAATAATAAACCCTCATAATAGTTGCACCGGTTTTCACGCATTGGGTTTTTCTAGGGACATTTGTCCAAAAATAACGGTGTCACTTGTGTGTTTGTTTTTTTCTAGCTGATGATCTATAGATCTTGAGACTGTATTGTGTTTATTTCGTTATTTATATGTTTTAAATAACTTGTTCAGAATTTACAAGTAGAAGAAATAAACCAGCAGAATATAGATTAATTTTCTAATGGATAGGCTTAAAAAATTCAACAATTATGAGTTTATTAATATCAAGGGGGCTAAAGTACTTTTTATGTGGAGATGTACTAGGTACTTTAAGCTATTAAAGTCACATGTGTTTTAAAAGTCACACTATGTGAAAAAGTACTAAGTACATTTTATATTATTAAAGTGACTTTTATATTTTAAAAGTGACTTCATGAGGAAAAAGTGACCATGGTACTAAAACATTAAAAGTACTACAGAGGCTCATTAATAGAAAGGGGACCAGATTAAAAAGGGGGTCACAAGGAAATGATCTCCACCCTTGATATAATGAGCTGAGATCTAAGTAACCAGATTTGTCCATATAGCCCGGTGAACCCGAATCCTGCGTGTCCGATACGATTCTCCTGAAAATCGTATCCTAAACTCGGATTTGACGTGTCCTATTAGGATTCGTATGAATCCTGTACGAATCCCGTGATTGGCCAGCGAATCACAATTCTAGGATTCGTATCCCAGAAAAGTGACTGCCGCGGATTAAAAAGGACCCGTTTCTTCATTTCTTTCACACTGTTTGCCATTTGGGTCTGCATTGTTTGCGCTGTTTGCAAGGAGAGAAGGGTTTGAAGCAAGGAGCTAGGGGAGTAGAGCATTCGGCAAGGAGATTCAAGCACCAGGTAAGTGCATTTCAGCTCCATTTTTTTGTATTTCTTATTCTATTACAACAATTTGTATATGATTTTTTGTTTACAAATTTGTGCATATTTTGTTCATTTCTTTTACAGTATTCATGGCTCAATCAAAGGCAGCAGTTAGGGGGCTAAGGAAGGGCAAGAATGTCTCCATTGGAGATGCCCCTCCGCCCCCAATATCATCAGAGTCTGCTGCAAGTAATGTTGAGGGAAGAGGAGGACCTAGAGACAACATTGATAAATATCCATTGTTTGTGACAAGAGAGGATGGGACAAGCACCAAGGGGAAGGGAGGAGGCAATGTGCAATGGAGATGAAACTTTTGTCACATTGCTTTCAAAAGCACATATTTCCGTGTGAAAGCACATTTGTTGGCTTTACCGGGTTGTGGGATTGGAGCTTGTAAAGCTGTTCCTTTAAAAAAGAGAAAAGAATTGGAAAAAGAGTCCACTGTTGGTATGGAAAATGTGGCTTCAAAATCAAGAAAACCCAAGAATGAAGACCCCCTTCCATTTTTGAGGAAAGCCACCACCAAATTTCCATTTGAGAGTTCTATTGGGGGACAAGCAGCAAAAAGAAGAGCAATTGCACTTGGACCAATGGACAAGATTTTCCAAAAAGAGAGACAGGAAGAGCTTGATTTCACCATTGCCTTCTTCTTCTATCAAAACTTCATATCATTTAATGTTGCATGCTCACCTCTATTTATTGAGATGTGCCGAGCTCTAACTCAAGGGGCTCCATCAGGGTATGTGGCTCCTAGGTTAGAGAAGTTGAGAACCACATTGTTGACGAAGGCAAAAAAAGAGGTGCAAAAAATGCTTGAGCCTATTGTAGCATCATGGCCAACATTTGGGGTTAGCATTGTTTCTGATTGATGGACAGATCCAGCACGACACCCAATCATCAACTTCATGGTGTCTTCCTTGACTGGTCCAATTTTCATGTAAGCAGTGGATACACTTGGACAATACAAGGATGCACAATTTATTAGTGAGTTATTTATTAAAGTTATTGAAGATGTAGGTGTTGATTCTTGTGTGCAAATCATTACAGATAATGCACCCGTTTGCAAGGCTGCTGGCATGATTGTGGAAGCTAAATATCCACAAGTGTTTTGGACACCTTGCATTGTCCATTCATTGAACTTAGCACTGAAATCCATTGCTTCTAATGTGCTTTGGATTCGTAACATTATTGAGGATGCAAGAGTCCCAATGTTACTTGGGAGCGGGAGCGACCATTTTCAAAAGCTCCCGATTTGGGAGTGAATCCGGGAGCAATTTTTTAAAAATATATATATTTTTTATATTTTTTAATTTTTGATACATATATGTCAACAAAAACATGTAGAATGATGAATTAGATATAAAAAACATAAAAAAACATAGATTGATCATTGAACCATATCACATCAATCATCTAGAAATTATAATCTTCATCAACCATGTCCACAAGTTAGTAAAATACATATTACAACTGCAACATATTGAGTCTCGTGAATCATGATTCATCAAATTCAATCTTAAAGTTTCAACTTCAAGCTTTCAAAATTGAAAATTCAATATATAACATTTATCATCATTGATCACGAAAGTTGTACTTGTAAGCTGAGTTTAACCATTACAAGAAGTAATATCTTAGATATTTCTAAGTCCTAACTTCTAACTGTTAACATGAAATGAAATGTTATAAAACGAAACATGAATAATGAAATGAAATGAAATAACTTTAGTCTTTCACGAAGCATCATATTCATAATTCACAATCATTACCAATGAGTTATAATTGCCAACTTCAAACTTCAAATTTTCATTGTCACAATCATATATTGTTTACAAAAAATATCATTATGATATGAAAGAGTCAAGAGTCAAGAGTCAAGGACTCAAAGCTCAACAGTTATGAAAACTAATAGAAACTAGAAAAGACAAGTAAACTGTAAATCTACATGTGGCCCTTGCCATGAGAGTCTCCAGGAGCATACGCAGGTCGTGGTGGTCTTCTAGGAGTCTCCCGCACAGACCGACGACCAGAACTAGAAAGCACATGCCCTCCACGTGAGGGTGTAGATGGAGGTGGCGACAGCAAAGGAACAACACTCGAACCTCGAGCACTGCTACTGGATGGTGGAGGTGGAGGTGGCATGGCTGCTGCAGTTGTAGCTACTTCATCTTCATCCCTTATAAGTTCCTCTTCCAGTTCTTAGAGATGCACTATACCATCCTCCAAATTGTCATCTTTTGTGTGATTGTCCCAACTTTTATATGTGGGATCCTCATAAGCCCGATCACAGTAATGACTCAACAACCTCAAGTTGTAGTGCACATAAACCAAGCTTTCTGCTCGGTTTTCATTGAGTCTGTTTCTTTTCACATTGTGTATGAAGTTGTAGGTGCTCCAACACCTCTCTGCAGAAGAAGTATTCACAACCTGTGATAGAACTATTTTTTCCAATTTTGGCAAAAGTCCATGGCTGCCATATGTTTCCCACCATGTGAGAGCATCAAATCCGTCTCTGTCTTCCATTGCATGGAAGGTACCAAACAAACCAGTGCCACTGAATTATTTGCCTATTTCAAGGCACACAGCTGCACATTCCTCCCTGTCAGGTATCAACTTTTCTAATGCTTGCAAATATCCACTAGTTACCTCTGCATCTAAATGGGGTTTGGTCCTAATCCCACCCCCTGGTGCAGGTTGGCCCAACCAAGATGTAGAGTAGCAGGGAAAATTTTAAGAACCCCCCCTAAATTTATAAATATAATAAATGGGCGAATCTCCATGGTATATAGGAAAAATGGAAGGCGATTTTATCAATAATATAATATGTATATATAATTTTTTGGCGAATCTCTCACTAGGCATGGCGAATATTTTACTCAATTATAAAATCTTGTAAGATCTTGGCGAGTCCTTCACTAACTAATAAAACTTTGTAAAGTCCTACTGAATCTTAGCATAGGCTACATGCTCGTTTAATTCCCCCATTTAAATAGGCTACATTCTAGGTGAATACCATGGGTCAATACCATGTGCCATTTTTATTTATATTAATTCTAATATTAGGGTTAATAATGGTTTTTTGCATGGTTTCAATTCCCCCATTTAAATAGGCTACATTCCAGGTGAATACCATGGGTCAATACCATGTGCCATTTTGGTGAATACCATGGGTCAATACCATGTGCCATTTTTATTTTTATTAATTCTAATATTAGGGTTAATAATGGTTTTTTGCATGGTATTAATAACAATCTAGTCCATGGTATTTGTCCCATTGTATTTTGGCCATAGGTTTCACCTAAATATAACCCATTTTTTGATTGTCCTTAAATATAAGGTGACTTATGGAGTAAATATAAAAAAATGTTTTATTTGTTTACCATACCTCTCGTTCATTTATATTTTTTTATTAATTTGCCATACTTCTTTTACAAATATGGTATTTGGCCCATAGGATTCACTTAAATAAAACCTCTTTCTTGAGCCTTCATAAATACAACGAGGGTTATGGACTAAATATAAAAAGATGTTTTATTTATTTACGATACGTCTAGTTTATTTATATTTTTATTTATTTACCATACCTTTTGAGTAAGTATAAAAAGATGTTTTATTTATTTACCATACCTCCACTTATATTTTTATTTGTTTACACCCTTACATGTATATAAGGTGACTTATGGAGTAAATATAAAAAATGTTTTATTTATTTACCATACCTCTCATTTATTTATATTTTTATTAATTTACCATACCTCTTTTATAAATATGGTATTTGGCCCATAGGATTCACTTAAATAAAACCTATTCTTGAAAATGGGCGAATGGATTCACTTAAATAAAACCTATTCTTGAAGATGGGCGAAAGGAAGGTTGTAAGTCCTAATTTCAAGGGCTAAATTTACCTTTTTTACCCTCTCCCTTAAAATAAGGTGGGCTATTTGAGGTGATTTGTAAAAATGTACTATGATACAAAATATTCGCCCACTAAAAATTTAAAACCCTTTAATTTCGCCAAAGGGCGAACATTCGCCCCTAAAATTATCCTTGTAGAGTAGTATTTTGGCGTAAGGATATACGCCAAGCAATGTAGTGGAAGATTAAGTCCATTCCACCGTTCACACACACAATCGTGAATCAATTTGTACAAGTTGGGATCTCTGTTATGAAAAATATCTTTTATTTGCCCCAACATGGTATCCATTTGCTCATACACCTCGCCAATCACTGGTTTGTCTGTATTTGCAAACTGAATCATGTGATAAATGGGCTTGGTGAAATCCAATACTTGCCTCACACTTGTCCAAAACTGACCATCAAGAGCGGCCTCCTCTACCAGTTCAAAACCTTGTCTGTCAGCTGCATTTGTAACCCTTTCCTTTAATACCTGCCAATGTGGACTTGATACCATGCTAGCCAATGACTCTCTTACCTTCAAAAGGCGCCTGAAGGTGAGGTAATAGCTACCAAATCTGGTCTTCGCAATCTTCAACAACTCCAATCTCGAGTGACTGCGAAAAAGGCTATGGGTATTGCTATGATTTGTAATAAATTTTATCATTTGTTTGCCTTTCTTGTACAAATCACCAATCCATTTGTATTGTGCATTTTTGTTCTTGACAACATGCATCAGAAGGTTCAATGTGTGAACCAAACATCCAGACCAAAATATGTTGGGGTATTTATCCTCAATAATTGCTCTCACTGCCTTACAATTAGGAACATTATTAGTGATGATTTGGATGACATTGTATGGCCCAATATGGTCAATTGTTTCAAGTAATGCTTCTGCAATGTTGATGGCGGTCCTGAACTTGTCTGAGTAATCATGTGCAGTTAGAAAGATGGCACCACTAACAGACATAGCAAGAGCACTTATCAATGGCTTGCCTTTTACATTTGTCCATCCATCAGATACAATGGACACCCCATGGTCAGTCCAAGAACTTGTCATTCTATTCAAAGAATGTGATATTTTTGCTTTTTCATGATCAAGTCCAATGGTTCTTGCCTTGTCATACCCAGGGCTCTTGTATCCTTTAGGGGCATCATTTATGGCAAAAACCATTTCGTGCCAATAAGGTGAGCGAAGAACATTGAATGGTATCCCACATGCATAGAGAAACCTGTAAACCTTTGAATCCACATCATTCCTACACCCCTCATCAAGGAAATCTGATATGGTTCTACGCCTTAAACCTGATGACCCTGTGCCTCCATATCCACTGCCTTGGGAGGATGCTGAAGGAGTTCTTTGTGCTTGTGATTGTGAGCTTGGTTCAAAGAAACCCCTTGATTTTTTTGATTTGTATTGGGCTTCCTCCTCTTCCCTTATGTATTTGGCTCTATCCGCTGCTGACACCGCTGGACAAGTTTTGATTCCTATTTGTTTGTCTCCATCCCATGGCCTTTTCCCGCAGAGGTGTCTTCTGGCACGGGTGTATGAACCTGTGTAATCATTGTTGCAATGGGGGCAATGAAATTTAGTGGTTCCACCCCCTCTCCCTGTTTCAGCTCTGTTAACATATTTCCACAACGGGGTTTGGTCTTGTTTAGTTTTTTGAGAGTCATGTTCACCCTCCTCTAGCTCCTCCTCATCGGGGTTTTCATCAATTCGACTTTCTCCAGCTTCTTCATCCCCCTCTTCATTTTGGCCCCTCCGTTTCCTACTCTCCAGCACCATAATAACCATAAAAGGGACCAAGAAGAGGAAAATGCCAAGAAATATAGCCAGGTCCATGATGTTTGATATTTGTAGGCTTTTGAATCTGCAAATTAATTTAATTTATTTAGATTAATTAATTTAATTTAGATTCATGATTTTTTTACTAAATATAGTTAATAAACTAAATAAACTAAATTAAACTAACTAAACTAACTAAATTACTAAGTTACTTACCTCTTTGCAAGCTTGCTCCTTGCTCCTCGGCGCTTGCTCCTCGCTCCTTTTCTCTTGCTCTCCAGCTTCTACTCAACTCATTCAAGTGATAATGAAATATTTTTAGCCCCATTGGGTTTTTAAAACATTTTTTTTTTTAAATTTGATTTTTTTTGGTGTCCGTAATTTTTTTTCTGCCGGATCGCTCCCGGCGCTGCCCGATTCACTCCCGGAGCGAAAATTTAAAGCCCGAGAGTGATTGGGAGCAACCGCTCCCTGATCGCTCCCGGGCTATAATTTTCGCTCCAGGAGCGACGCTCCCGACAACGCTTCTGAAATTGGCAGGGAGCGGAAATTTTTTTGTCGGGAGCGCGCTCCCGAGCCGCTCTTGCCCGAAGCGCGGATTGGGAGCGGGTTCAAAGGGGGGGGGGGCACTCCCCCGCAACTCTGTGCAAGACATATCCGTAACTTTGTGCAAAATCATACAAATGCCCTCACTATCTACAAGGAGTACACCAATCTATCATTGTTGAAGATTGCTGATACACGGTTTGCCTCTTCATTCATGATGTTGAAGAGGTTGAGGGAGGTCAAGATTGCTCTTGGTTCCATGGTTATTTTTGAGTTTTGGTCTTTTTGGAGAAAGATAGATCAGGTAGCCTCTAAAAGAGTGAAGGACACAGTGCTAGATAATGCTTGGTGGGAGAGGGTAGATCTAATTATTCGGATCATGGACCCTATCATTTCTTTGCTTCGATTTGCAAATATAGACAAACCCATCCTAGGAGAGGTTTATGAGGGATGGGATTCCATGATTGAGTCTGTGAGGAGCATTATTCTATAGAGTGAGTGCCCTGAGTATGAGACATCACTAGAGGCCTTCTGTGATACTATACAGAATATTCTTGTCCGCAGATGGGACAGGAATTGTACACCTTTACATTGTTTGGCTCACTCATTGAACCCCAAATACTATAGCTATGAGTGGCTGAATGGTGGACCTTCCCGCAGATTCCCTCCTCACATGGATGGTGAAATCTCACAGGGGAGGAAAGAGGCATTCAGGCAGATTTTTCAGGATAGTGCATTGCTTGATGAGGTGGAGGATGCCTTTGCAGAGTTTTCCACTAGCAGTGGTCGATTTGGAGGTTATGATGTGATTAGAGACAGGGGGGCTAAGAAGCCCTATTCTTGGTGGGCAAATCATGGGGCAACAAGCCCTCCTCTTCAGCAGTTAGCCATGAGGCTCCTCTCTCAGGTGACTTCATCTTCTTGTTGCGAGAGGAATTGGAGCACATATGGGAATTTGTATAGTGTGAAGAAGAGCAGGCTTGAGCAATCCAGGTCAGAGACAATGGTGTATGTGCACACCAACCTTCATTTTATTTACAGGCAGAGGGAAGAGTGGTTGAGGGGAAAGACAAAGATGTGGGATGTCTTTCCTAATGATATGGGTTTGGACACCAGTGTTGAGTTGGCATTGGCCAACATGGATCTCAATGATCCAGTGCTAGACACTGTTACATTTGATGACTTAGAGGGGTCATCCTCCACACCAGCAGATGCAGAGGTGACTATGGATACGAGGAGGAGGATGCAGAAGAGAGCAGTGGGGACCATGATGATGAGGACATTGATGCTGATTCTGATGCTGATGATGAGGATTGATGCCTCATTGCCTTGAGTCTTGTATACCTGTAGTTGTTTTATATTTTCTATTTCTATTTGCCATTGGCATTGCACCAACACTACATATGTAATACATTTTGATTTGATGACTTAATGAGAAAACCACAGTTGTCAGTGTGTTTATCTTACTATCTTGCAGTTGTAAGTTGTCTTTCATTTATGAATTATGAATCATGATTTATGTGACCACTGACATGTATTTGAATTTTGTATGTACTATGCATGCTATAGATGAAGATCTATGTTTGAAATCAATAAATTTGTATCATTAATTAAAATTTGTGTAAGAAATATCTAATTTTTAATATATATATATATATATATATATATATATATATATTTAATAAAATAATATATAACGAATCCTACGTGTCCTGTTCCGGGGGGTCAACGTGTCCGAATCCGACACTACGAATCCCAAATACTACGAATCCCGAATCCCTGTGTCAGGTGACTTAGGCTGAGATTAATGGCAGCCATTAGATCTAAGGGTTAGGGTTCTCTACATTTTGGAGAGACAAAAGAGGGAAAAGGAGAAAATCTCTGAGTGATTCTCATAAGAGCTAATGAGAAGAGAGTAAGAGAGCTTGTGAATGAGGAAGAGGCTCTAAGAGAAATATTACAGCTGAGATAACATGAACAAAACCAGCAGTTCGAGTTCCCTTGAAGGCTGTGCTAAAGTCACAAAGAGAGCACGAAATTGTTGGAGGAAGTCTGAGGTTGAATAGCACGCAGGTTGAGGGCATACCTCTGCTCAGGTCGAGTTGTATCACTGCTAGAATGAGTGTATCAGCACTCTGAACAGTACTGAAGGCAGTCAACACGTGTTCCAGAGTTCTGAGCTGCTACAGCACATTTTTCGGGCTTGTGTCAGACGGCATTTAAGTCACAGTTCAGAGAAGAGGCAGCCATAGTATCTGTGTATATTATTTGCTGTTTGAACTCGAGTTTCCAGGCATATTCATATCTGTCCAGAGATCCAAATTCTAGTTTAAGGAGTAGACAAAGGCCCAATAATTTCGCTGAGGAGAGCTAACTGTGAAGAAAGAATATCAGTACAGATCACAGTGAAAAGAAGATCTCAGAGGAACTCCTTTATGGGATGAGATAAGTCAAATTTCTTGTTGTATTTTTGTTATAAGAAATTTCTACGAAGCAAAATAAAATCCTCCTTTAGCACTGGTTTTCCCCTTGTGGGTTTTTCCAGGGTCATGTTGACCAAAAACACTGTAAAATTTTATGTGTGCGCTTGTTTACTTCTCTTATCAGCTGAAAAGTGAATGTGGCAGAGTTGCCCTTTTGTTTAAAGTTAATGCAAAAATTATTATGTATATCAGTCACATGTCTTATGATGGGTTTGGGTATTAAACCATGCAAAACTTGAAAACTAAGCTGGGCGACAGCACTCCATAATTTTATACAGTCAAGCCTCTCACTCTAGAGAAAATCGCTTCCTCCACAACCATATGTCTTCACCTCCCCCTTAGGCTTACTTTATAATTTCAATAAGCCAAAATCCTTAACCCTAATCTCCTAAGTGATCAATGGCTAGGATTAAATCCTAAGCCTCACTTGAGGTGAACGGTTGAGATTATATCTAAGTCAAATAACTTTTTTATTTATCCTTGGAACTTTGGCCTAATAGTCCACAATAATTAATTAGATTAATTAATGTATTTTTCCCAAGTTAACCTAAGTTACCAGGATTCGGATACGGATACAGATACGGATCCGGATCCGGATACGGATCCGTTGCATTTTTGAAAAGGCAGGATCCGGATACGAGGAGGATACGGCAAGTACAAAAATATATAATAATATTTTTTAAAATTTTAGAAAATACATTTGATGTTTAAAATCAAAACCATTCATGAATCACAACATTAGAACTAAAATTATTAGATAATTTATGAATTTGAACACTGAAATGATGAAATTTAAAAACTAACAAACAAATAAACATATAAATATTAATGCTAACATATTGATATAATTGTTAAAATAAAGTTATTACATAAAATATATATTTTTTAATTTATAAAAATTAAAAAAAAAATTGATTTTTAACAACCTAACATAAAGTTATATAAGTTATGATTTATAAAAATAAAAAATTTAAAATAAAATTTATTAAACATAAATATATTGATTTAAAATAAATAAATTAAATAACTTTATTATATATATTAACATCCAAATAAACTTTTTAATTAAATCAGAAATCTTTATATTATAAACTTATTTAAAAAACATATTGATTTAAAATAAATAAATTAAAATAATTTTATTATACATATATATTAACCTCAAAATAAACTTTTTAATTAAACCAGAAATCTTTATATTGAAAGGTTGTTAACAAAACTTGAAGCATATTTTTATTGAAATCTTTATCTATATATATACGGGAAGATGGTATTAAAAAACTTCACCCGTAATCTTAATAAAATCTTTATATATATATGCCAGAGGGTATTAAAAAGCATATATAATATATAATATATATATATATCAATCAGATAGTATTAAAAATTATGATACGTAAATAAATTAAAATAACTTTATTATATATATATATATCAATCAGATGGTATTAAAAACTATGATACGTAAATAAATTAAAATAACTTTATTATATATATATTAACATCAAAATAAACCAAAAAGCATATACTATGATACGTAAATAAATTAAAATAACTTTATCATATATATATTAACATCAAAACCTTTTAATTAAAATCGGAAATCTTTATATTAAAAGTTTGATTTTAAATAACTTTATTATTCATATATATAAATATCAAAACCTTTTAATTAAAATCGGAAATCTTTATATTAAAAGTTTGATTTAAAATAACTTTATTATTCATATATATAAATCAAAGATCTTTATGATTGAAAGTTAAATAAACTTTTTTATTAAATCAGAGATCTTTATATTGAAAATATAAAGGTTATTAAAAAAATGTTGACGCATAATTTTATTGAAATCTATATATATATATAAAAGCCGGCAGATGGTATTAAAAAACCACGCGTAATTTTATTTAAATCTTTATATATATACGCAGGCAGATAGACGCTGGCAGATAGTCATTAACTAAGTCACTAACTGACCGTACACGGATCCTAGCGTATCCGTATCCGTACCAGTTTCGGATTCGGGGATCCGCGGTTCCACCTCTTGCCTTCAGCGGATCCGGTAACGTAGAAGTTAACCTATGGAAAGAAATCATAATATCACTTACTCCACCGGGCAAGCACCTAAAGAGGCAATCAAATAACTTCTACATATTAAGACACCAAGTCAATGCAAAAGACCTTCCAAGACCACAAAATCAACACATTCAACAATTTTTTGTATACCAGTCTGGATCAGCCGGTTCCAATCTAGACCTACCAGTGCTGATAACATCGGTTAGGATTATAACCTTGAGAAATTATCAATTAAAGGTAGGGATTTAGACTCTAATTCTAGTTCAATCAATTTTGCTTTAGTAACTCTCCCAATATATTCCACCAAATAATAGGCGAAATGCATAATGCTCTAGGCTTCAAATTTATCGTGTTATCAATCATGGCTAATCACTTGATTCTATGTGATTTGCCAACACATCTGCAATTTCTACCTATTTTCGCTGTTATTTCTGATAAGTTTTTTGACTGACCTTGGAGATATATTCCTCTAAACAATATCTACAACATTGCTACGAATTGTCAGTTATAGTTATCCCATCTTGTTGGTTGCCAAACAGAAATGTAAGCATTTCACATTTTCAATATCAGATATGGTATCCTCATATAGGAAGATGAACATTGAATTCCAAAACACCTCCTCCACACTGTAGCATCCAAAATTGGAACTTTCAAAGTCAGATTGAATAAGCCAAAACAAAAATAGCTTTGGCAAATTTGAGCTACTTTATGCTTGGGTAATATGGTTCCTGCTCTATTTCAAATTTCAGTTTCATTTTCTTTCCTTGCTGGAGAATTTCAGGATTATATTGTCACCTGGCCTGGTGCATTAAGTGCTTTCATTGCATCATGAAGAGTGGCATACTTCTTAGCGGCAACTGCACCCAAGATAGCTGCACCTAGGAGAACTGACTCTTTCTCTCTTGGCAATATCACAGGGAAACCTGCATATTACCAAAGTTAACCAGGTTTAAAATCATGTTTATGATGACTTTTACATATTCAGAAGACTGATTGATATCATTTGAAATATATAGGAAGTAATCCTCACCAATGATGTCTGCATGCTCTTGAACATACAAAGAATTTTTGGAGAGTCCTCCACATGCAAAAAGTGTATCAATCTGCGGATGCACAAGAGTGGTAATTGTTAACTCTGTCTTTACAATACTATAACATATTACATAACGGAAATCTAACTCATTCATTAGGCTGTCAGATGACTAATTTTTCTGAAAGTGTGAAAGCAGCTGCAAGTGTATACCAGTGTGGAAATATGATGCCTGAACAGTGAAAACAAACTATAAGTAGAACCCAGTGAATATGCTGCTTGTAGTTTGAATACATGATTAGATTATTTATACTGTTAGAGAAGGTGCTTAGAGCAAAATAGATCATGTCAAAAATGAATGAATTTAATATAGGAGAGCATGCTTTCATCTGTGAGCAACTTAAAGAGTGCAGGAGACTTTGAAAGCCTGCAATTGTAGAGCATAATTTCAGAGGTGCAGGGTGTCTATGCAGGTGGAGTATGTTTTTTTGCAGGTTTACAAGCTGTTTGAAATCTTTAAGAAAGAGTTTTACATATTCTCAACTTCTTTCCTTTCCCATTCATTGGCATATCTCCATAGAAATGACCTCAAACGCTTGTGAAGTGTTGGAATTTCTAAGTATGACACATTAGAAACCCTTCATGCACTTTACTGATTTATTCCTACCTACTTGTTCTGTTACTTGACAAGTTATTTACCATGTAAATACTGGAAATAAATACAAATGCATGCTCAACACATTACATATCATCAACTGAAGGAAATAGAAACAAGCACACAAGTGACACCATTGTTTTTGGACTAATGTCCCCGGAAAAACCCAATGCGGGAAAACTAGTGCAGCTATCTAAGGGTTTGATTTATTAAGTAGTTTCAGAATACAATCTGGCTGCCAAATCCGGCATACCCAACAGAGAAAACTCTCGGCAGTAGTACCTCTCTACTTAGAAGCAGATATTCTGGCTGAAACCCCGGATAAACACTCCAACAGCTCCACAGCTCCAATTTGTCCCACAAAACCCCAGCGTCAACCTCTAGGGACTGCGTCAGCCTCTCTCTGGCCCTGCGTCAGCCCAACGTCGCTCCGGCTTGGCTTGCATCAGCCTCTGGAGCTATGTTACCGGATCCGTCAGGCCTAATGGTTGGATCCACAGATCCCCAGATCAGAGACGGATTCGGATCCGGATCCGCAGAGATCCACCCAGCTTCTTTCTGAGGGTAAAACACTGTCAACGTCAACACACAAATCTATGGTAAACGCCAGCACACAATTCCAAAACAAAATTCCAAAACGAGAAATTCAACTGTCCAGTCGCAAGTCAATAAACGAATCAACGTCTGCCAAAATAATGAATCAGCGTCAATGAATTAATGAATCAACGTTTACCAAAATAATCTAGGGAGTTTCCGCTGTATTTTATTATTTTTGTCACCATATTATAAGCTTTAAATTATAAACTTTGATGCAGTGACGTGAACATTATAATCTTACCCATTACCCATTTTTATTTAGATATTTTAAAGTTTAAAAAGTAACTTTTTATTTAGATATTTTAAAATTTAAAAAGAAAATTTTTATTTTAATCAATTTTAATAATTTTTCTGGAATAACTTTAATAATTTGTTTAATATAAATATTACAACTAATAATTAATGTTTAAATATTTATAAATGATATATTAATCCTAAGATAACTAAATTAATAATTATTTTTAAAGTATTATATTGGAGTTATATATTTGAAAATTCACATATGGTTTTCATTTTTATATAAATTTAATTAATATTTATAAATGATATATTAAGTCTGGAATTATTTATATAATAATTATTTATTGGATGTAAAAAATTAGTATACATTTTTATTTTTATATTTATATAAATTTAAATTTTAAAAATTATAAAATATTTTATCTTTGCATGTACTTGTAGTTTCCGGATCTTGGTTTTTCAAAAAACTGGTGGATCCATATCCAAATCTAGATCCGTATCCATATCCGGATCCGAATCCTGGTAACTTGGCTCTTGAGCCACTGCGTCAGCCTTCTGGGCCTCTGTGTCACCCATGCTGGCCCTCTGAAGCACTGCGCAACTCTTGGCTGGCTTTGCATGAGCCCTGGCTAGCTTTACGTGAACCCTTGGCTGCTTCTGTGTCCCTCTCCGGCTACTGCATTGATCCTCCCAGTGCTATCTCTGCCTCTCTGCTTTTGTATTCATTGCCCCTCAACTGCAACTCTAATCACTCTTTCAACTTTCTCAGCAAACCCAGCCCCAGAAAGTCGAAATCTTGATCTCTTGGTGTGTTCTCCAAGTGACCCTCAAGCCTCCTCTTATACTTTTCTCGTTGACAAATCAATGACCGAGATTAAGTCCCTAATCAACGGCTAAGATTAGATCTGGCTTGATCCATGACTTTTGGACCATTCTAACACAGTTTTATATTAATTCACATTAATATTTTAATTTCCCTGAGTTTAGACTTAGGGACTCCATTAAAAATATTAATTATTTTAATATCTCGCTGCTTGCAAGCTGTGTAGAATCTGCCCAAACCCTTTCTGGGTATTGGAGATCTCATGTGCTTTAGCCTCTCCAATTTTCGTGGCTAGAGCACATCCAATGCTACTCCAAATCAACATAAAGGTGCTGGTGCTGGTGGTGACTAACCTCTTTGGGAGTATGACACAATTTTGGGATCCATTGTAGGAGAGAGGAGTAGAGATTGGACCTGCAATCAGTTGATTTGGGGTAGCATCGGCTGTGCTCTAGCTTCGAATTTGGTGGAGGGGCTAGAACACATAAGATCTCCAAATCCCAGAAATCGTTTGGAGAAATTCCACCTTGATGAGGAGTTATTAAAATAATTAATATTTATGAGTTCCTAAATCTAAACTTAGGAAAATAAAAATATTAATGTGTATTAATAAGAATATGGGTGAGAAGGTTCTAAGTGACGAGGATCAAGCCTGTTTTAATCTTAGCCTTTGATTAGAGATTAGATCACGGTCGTTGATTAATCAATAGGAAAAGTATAAGAGGCAGCTTGAGGGTCAGTTTGAGATACGAAGGGATCAAAGAGTTCGACTTTTCTAGGGCGAGGTTTGCTGAGAAAATCGAGCTAGCAATTTGAGTTGTAGTGAGGGGCAGTTCGGCAAGGGAACTTCAGTTTGAGGCCGAAGAATACATAGCAGAGAGGCATAGCAGCACCAGGAGAGATTGCGTGGTCCCAGAGAGGGTGACGTAGAGGTCGTAGGGGCTGATGCAGAAGCCGTAGGGCTTGACACAGGCCCTTAGAGGCAGCGTTGGGGAGATTTTATGAGGAAAATAGGGAGAAGTTCATCAAATTGACTTTCTGAGCAAGGGAGGCTCACTGTGAGGGTGACGTGGCTCCTAGAAGAAGTGACACAGTTCCAACGCAGAGGTGGGGGTTGATCATCCAGTTGCTGAATTTGCCAGAATATCTGTCTATGGATAGAGATACTTCTGCTAGGATTTTTCTCTGTTGGGTGAGCCATATCTGACACCCTAGTTGTATTTAAGAATCTGCTTAATAATACAAACCCTCTATATGCTGCACTGGTTTTCCAAAGTTGGGTTTTTCCAAGGACGATTGTCCAAAAATAACGGTGTCCCTTGTGTGATTGTCTCAGTGTATTTCAATTCATGATCTGTATGTATGTGTAGGCTGCAATACTGTTTTACATCGATATGTATGTAATTAAATAACTTGTTAATGCAAAGAACAAGTAGAAGATGTTAAACTAGTAATTGTAGTTGGGGTTTCTAATGTGTAGAGTCAGAAATTTTCACATGGTATTAGAGTGATTGTAGATCATAGGTGGCTGAAGACACCAACGAAGAAATCCAAAGAATTTTTAGCAGAAAAGCAGCTGTCTTGAGTGACAGCGTTGTTCCAAAGCCAGAGACGCAGAAGGAGGAGTGATACAGTGCAAAGAAAGTGACGCAAAGGCTCACGCAGTGCTTGCGTCAACACTCTGAGCCAGGTGGAGGTAACGCAGTAGCTGGGAGGAGCTCACGCAGTAGCTGTGTCAGCTGTCAAGGCCAGCGCAGAGGCAGAGGGGGGCAAATCAGGCTCACGCAGAGCCATGTCATCTTTCTGAGCCAGGAAGGATTGACGTAGTTGGCCAGGAGAAGTTGATCCAGCCCACGCAGTGTCTGCATAGAGCCTGAAGGGCTCAAATTCTTCAAGTTGTCGAGGTTAAGGAAACTGAGCAGATTTTCGGTTTGAGGAGCTAGTGGGACGATGTTTCTGTTGGTGCAGAATAGTGTATAAGGAGACTGAACCAAGGTAGAGGGAATCATTGCCTTTATAAATTTCTAGCCAATAAATCTAGATCCGGGTTGCAGCAGCAAAGGAGGATTGGAGAGGAGTGTTTCGATAGTTGGTCGGAGGATTTCCGAGAGAGAAATCAAGACTCAGAGGGAGTCTAGAGAGGAGTTATTCCTTAGAGGGTTTCTTGCGCTGAAGGAATCCAGATCCAAGTCTTGCTAGATTGACAGCA
This sequence comes from Pinus tabuliformis, assembly GCA_031772625.1. Classification (NCBI taxonomy): domain Eukaryota; kingdom Viridiplantae; phylum Streptophyta; class Pinopsida; order Pinales; family Pinaceae; genus Pinus; species Pinus tabuliformis. Next base: position 1,409,083,134 of record CM062818.1, on the reverse strand, counting down.
CGAGAGGGAGAAGAGAACCAATTATATTTTTAGCAGAGATGGCAATGAATGGGTTGAGGGATCAGGATAGATTGGACAAAGTTTCCAATTTTGTCATCTGGAAGGCTAGGGTCCTAGAAATCCTAGATAAACAACGCACCAAGGACTATGCCTTGAAAGTGGTTGTTGTTCTGATTGACGTTGATGCAGCACAAAAGTACGAGGCCCAGGGAAAGGCCAAGTGCATGATCCTAGATGGGGTCAAAGATCATGCAGTACCTCACATTGCTGAGGACACAGCAAGAGGGATATGGGAGACCCTAACCACCTTGTACCAAGGCTCTTCCGTGCAACGGAAGATGCTATTAGAAAATCAATAAAGACAATACTAGATGCGGAAAGGAGAGGAGATAGATCCCTTCCTTCTTAGGTTGCAAGGGATTCACGACCAGTCGACTTCCGTGGGGTCTACACTAGATCCATAGTTCATGGTCAGGACTGCCTTGAATGTAGAGACAATTGTCCCAAGTATCTTACGCAGAGGGAATCTCCCCAGTTGGGAGGCGATGTGGGCAGCTCTTTGACAAGAAGAGCTCAGGATGTTGACCAAGGAAAGAAGTAGTGTCAAGGTGTTGAAGTTTCTATGTCTACCAGTTAGAAACCCTTCATGCACTTTACTGATTTATTCCTACCTACTTGTTTCGTTACTTAACAAGTTATTTACAATGTAAATACTGGAAATAAACACTAGTGCATGCTCAACATATTACAGATCATCAACTAAAGGAAACAGAAACAAGCACACAAAATGACACCGTTATTTTTGGACCAATGTCCACAAAAAAACCTAATGTGGGAAAATCGGTGCATCTATCTGAGGGTTTTCTTATTAAGCAATTTCATAGTACAATCTGGGCACGAAATCCAACTTACCCGACAAAGAATTCCCTTGGCAGTAGTACCTCTCAGTCTAAGACAAATGCCCTGGCTGAAACCCCGGATAAACCCTCCAATAGCTCCTCAGCTTCAATCTACACCAGAAACCCCAGCGTCTGCCTCTTTGAACTGCATCAGCCTCTCTCTACCTAGTGTTGGCCCCGCATCACCTTGAATAGGCCCACGTCAGCCTTCTGGCCCTCTGCGTCAGCAATGGTGGCCTCTCTGAAGCACTGCGTAGCTCCTGGCTGCCTCTGCGTGAGCCCTGGCTACTACTGCATCACTCTCTCCGTCTCCTGTGCTGATCTCCGGACACAATCTTTGTCTCTCTCTACTCACTGCCCCTCAGCTGCAACTCCGATCACTGATTCTATCTCTCTTAGCAAACCCTGCTCTAGAGAATAGAATGATTGATCATCTGGTGTGCTCTCCAAGTGACCCTCAAGCCTCCTCTTATACTTTTCTCGTTGACATATCAACGACCGAGATTAAGTCCCTAATCGACGACTAAGATTAGATCTGGCTTGATCCATGTCTTTTGGACCATTCTAACACAGTGTTATATTAATCCACATTAATATTTTAATTTCCCTAAGTTTAGACTTAGGGACTCCATTAATTATTTTAATATCTCCTAAACTGTTTAGAATATGCCCAAACCCTTTCTAGGTATTGGAGATCTCATGTGCCCCAACCTCTCCACCAAATTTCGTGGCTAGAGCACATCCGATGCTACCACAAATCAACACTCCCTCTTAGCGAGAACTGTGCTCTAGCAATACTCCTCACTGAGTATTACTTTGATCATCCGGCATTGGTCCTTGTGTTGATGCTAGGCCTGCTGCCCACCATCCTCTACACTGTTGTATCCTGTACTACTGGCCATGGTTCTGCCACTGCCACTGTTGCATTTGTACGATAGCTCCCTCTGCATCCGTGTTGCTGCTGGTCCTTTCTCCCAACACTGCATCCGCATTGCAACTCCTCTCATCATGCTGCATCGTGTTGCCCACTACTGCACTACAACTTAGTTACTGAAAAGTAAGTAACTAATCTCCCAAATCTGACCTCTCTGCTGGGCTAGAGACTCTCCTGATGTTGAAGCTCCCTCTGCCGCTGACAAGTGCTCCCTCTCTAACCTTTGCGCTACTGCAACAACTCCCTACATCTCGCACCATTGCACCCCTCTCTGTGCCATCCTACACTAGTGCAACACTCTCGTGCCTCTCGCACTGCTGCAACCTGCTAGCCTCGTGTTGTCTCGGGACTCCTGCACTGTAGCTCTCTTTGCTGCTCCATCCGCATCCATCTCTACACACATCAGCGAGTCCTACTACTCCTCTTTGGGGCTCTCGTAGCAAGGTCTAATCCAGGAGGCTAGGTACCTCGAGGATCCTGCCCCTCATCGCCTGTAGTCTGCCTGACTACAACTCGATGTCTCTCCACTTCCGCTCAAGTGGTGCGTGTGCACTCATGGCACAGTCATCGTCTATCTCCACTTCCTTCTCTACCCTTGCTGGTGCTGCCTTAGTCTCGGAAGACTCTCCTTTACTCTTCTTCCTTGGACACTGGGTTGCATAATGACCCAGCTCCCCACAGTGGAATCACTTGATCTTGGAGAGATCCTTCTTCTTCCGCTTTTCTTGCTTTCCCTCAAATGCTAGGGCAACATCTTCCTCCTCCTCCTTTTTGACTCTGATTCCCTTACTGTTGTTTCCTACCTTTGTTTGTCGTCTGATCTGTTCTTGGAGAAGAGCTGCCCACATCTCATCCCAAGGTGGAAGTGTACCTCTGCCCAGTGTACTTTGGAGAAATACCTCCCAGTCTTCTGAGACTGCATTCAGGGTTGTCCTCAGCATCAATTCCTAATCCGGCATGGCTCCTATGGAAGTCAACTGATCTCGGATCTCATTCAGTCCTCCAAGGAAGATGTCAATTGATTCTCCCTTCTTCAGCTGATATGACCTCATCTAATTTTCTAGTAACATCCTTCTTTGCACAAAAGGATGCTGGTACAATTTCTTTAAGGCCTCCCACATCTCATTTGCCGTTTAATGTCTAGTTGGTACAATTTCTTTAGGGCCTCCCACATCTCATTTGTCGTTTTCTTCTCGGCAATGTGTGGTACTACATGGTCCTTGACCCTGTCAAGGATGAAACTTTTGGCCCTTGCCATTGCCACCTTGTACTTGTCGTTCTCAACTGGGTCGACTGGGATAGCTACCGTCCTCAAGGTGAAGTGGTTTACACGATTTCTATCAAGTACCAATAAGATTCTGGCCTTCCAGACTACGAAGTTTGAGGCTCCGTCCAGTCTGTCTTGGTCTATTACTTCGTGTAGTACCATGCTGCTCTTCTACTTCCCTCCTGGAAGTTCTCGATGTGACTCCCTCTAAGTCTCGATTTCCCTCTTGGAAATCCCTCTGCCCATGTCGAGATGCCCCCTACTTTGATCGTCTGTGCAACTGCACCACTGATCTGGATTTCTCGGCTAGAAACCCTCGGTAGCAACTCCCTCCTCCTTGGCCTTGCCCTGTCAGGTACTATTCTGACTACAATACCCCACCAGCTCCACTCTGCAACTTTCCCACAGCCTCCTAAACCCTAGCAATCTGAAGGTGAGAGCTCCTAGGCTCTGTGCAATCCCGACACCAGCAACTCAACCTCCTCAACGAACTACGTCACAGCCCTCTAGCCCTCTGCGTGAGCCTCCCTTTGCCTCCCTTGGCCTTTGCGCTGCCTCTTCCTGGCTCACCCTTGATGACGCAGGCACTGCGTCACCCTTCCCTTATTGCTGCTCTGCTAGGAACAACTTCTGTCACTCGGGACAATTGTTTTCTACTGCTATTGCTCCGCTCGGCTGATGTCCTCAGTTCTCCTGTGATCTGCAACCACGCTCTGATACCATGTTGAAGTTTCTAAGTCTACCAGTTAGAAACCCTTCATGCACTTTACTGATTTATTCCTACCTACTTGTTCCGTTACTTAACAAGTTATTTACAATGTAAATACTGGAAATAAACACTAGTGCATGCTCAACATATTACAGATCATCAACTAAAGGAAACAGAAACAAGCACACAAAATGACACTATTATTTTTTGACCAATGTCCCCAGAAAAACCCAATGTGGGAAAACCAGTGCAGCTATCTGAGGGTTTTCTTATTAAGCAATTTCAAAGTACAATCTGGGTGCCAAATCCGGCTTACCCGAAAGAGAATTCCCTTGGCAGTAGTACCTCTTAGTCTGAGATAGATGTCTCGGCTGAAACCCCGGATAAACCCTCCAGCAGCTCCTCAGCTTCAATCTGCCCCTGAAACCCCAGCGTCTGCCTCTTTGGACTGTGTCAGCTTCTCTCTGCCCAGCGCTAGCCCTGCGTCACCTTGAATAGGCTTGCGCCAACCTCCGAAGGCCATGTGTCAGTAGCGCTAGCCTCTCTGAAGCACTACGCAACTCCTGGCTGCCTATGCGTGGCCCTGCGTGAGCCCTGACTGCTATTGCGTCACTCTCTCCGGCTCTTGCGCTGATCTCTCGGTACTATCTCTACCTCTCTATCTCTTTGTACTCATTTCCCCTCAGTTGCAACTCCGATCACTGATTCTATCTCTCTTAGCAAACCCCGCTCTAGAGAATAGAATGATTGATCATCTGGTATGCTCTCCACGTGACCCTCAAGCCTCCTCTTATACTTTTCTCGTTGACATATCAACGACCAAGATTAAGTCCCTAATCGACGGCTAAGATTAGATCTGGCTTGATCCATGTCTTTTGGACCATTCTAACACAGTTTTATATTAATCCACATTAATATTTTAATTTCCCTAAGTTTAGACTTAGGGACTCCATTAATTATTTTAATATCTTCTAAACTGTTTAGAATCTGCCCAAACCCTTCCTAAGTATTGGAGATCTCATGTGCCCCAACCTCTCCACCAAAATTTGTGGCTAGAGCACATTCAATACGACAATAGCATAATGATGGGTGTCGGTTGGAGCGAGGTGTGATGGAGCGACAGTGGCATTGCTAGAGTGCCAAAGTCTGAGGCAACGCAGTGGATGTTGTAGCAGTGCGAGAGGCACAAAGCAGTTTGCAGCAGCGCAGTAGCAACAGATGTTCGACACATATTAGCAACAAAGGTAGCTTCAACATCACGAGGCATCTAGACTAACCAACATGTCAGTGTTTGGGTGAAGTTTTAGTTGCTTACTTCTGAACAACTGAGTTACAGTGTAGCAGTTAGCAGTGGTAGTGCTATGGGCAGCATGATGCAGCATTTTGAGAGGGAGCTGTAGTACAAATGTAGCAGTGGCAGTGGCAGAGTCATGGGCAGCGGTGAAGTGGATAAAGGGCAGCAGGCCAAGCATCAACAACACAGAGGACCGATGCAGTGGATCAGTGTCATGCTTCTATGGGGAAGTATTGCTAGAGCACATTCCTCGCGAAGAGGGAGTGTTGATTTTGGGTAGCATCGGATGTGCTCTAGCTCCGAAATTTGGTGGAAGGGCTAGAACACATAATATCTTCAGAACCCGGAAATCATTTGGAGAAATTCCACCCGAATGAGGAGTTATTAAAATAATTAATACTTTTAATGAGTTCCTAAGTCTAAACTTAGGAAAATACAAATTAATATTTGTATTAATAAGAATATGGGTGAGAAGCTTCTAAGTGACGAGGATCAAGCATGTTTTAATCTTAGTCGTTGATTAGAGATTAGACCACGACCGTTGATTCATCCACAGGAAAAGTATAAGAGGAAGCTTGAGTGTCAGTTGGAAATACACCGAAAAGATCAAAGAGTTCGATTTTTCTGGGACAAGGTTTGCTGAGAAAATCGAGCTAGTGATCTGAGTTGCAGTGAGGGGCAGTTCGACAAGGGAACTTCAGTCCGAGGCTGAAGAATACATAGCAGAGAGGCAGAGCAGCACTGGGAGAGACAACGCAGTCCCAAAGAGGGTTACGTAGAGGCCGTAGGGGCTAACACGGGTGACACAAATTTCGTAGGGGCTGATGCAGGCCCTTAGGGGCAGCGCTGGGGAGACTCTGTGGGGCAGAGAGGGAGCAGTTAAGCAAATCGACTTTCTGAGCAAGGGAGACTCACTGTGTGGGTGACGCAGCTCCTAGAGGAGGTGATGCAGTTCCTGCGCAAAGCTTGGAGCAGTCATCGCTGCCCAGCACTGGAAACAACCAGGTCATCTGTGGGGGTTGATCATCCAGTTGTTGAATTTGTCGGAATATCTGTCTCCGGATATAGGTACTTCTACCAGGGTTTTTCTTTGTTGAGTGAGCCATATTTGGCACCCTAGTTGTATTCAAGAATCTGCTTAATAATACAAACCCTCTATATGTTGCACCGGTTTTCCCGAATTGGGTTTTTCCAGGGACGATTGTCCAAAAATAACAGTGTCCCTTGTGTGATTGTCACAGTGTATTTCAGTTCATGATTTGTATGTATGTGTAGGATGCAATAGTGTTTTACATTGATATTTATGTAATTAAATAACTTGTTAATGCAAAGAACAAATAGGAGATGTTAAACCAGTAATTGCGGTAGGGGTTTCTGATGTGTATAGTCAGAAATTTTCACACAATCTGTATAATGATCTCTGTAATATATGTGTCAGTTGTGCAAAGGCCCATTTTTTGCATGAACCGGTTATGGAGTTAAAAGAAGTGATAGCACATTGAACACACAAGAACTGTTGTATCCTGTTAAAGAGGATGAAGCAAAAAATAGAGTAAAAAGTTAAAAGAAATGAGACAAAGAAGAAGAGTTGCACCATCAGTCAATAAAGAACCTCTTATCCTGAAGAAAGCATGAAAGAAAGCAAAAGAAGGTGGCCATTTGGTGAACATGTTTGACAATGGAGTGTGAGATGAGGTGGCAAAGTGGATAGGTGCCTATACACAGTATACAATTCAATGTACTTCACTCAAATTATGGGCAGGAAATGGCATGGGCAATCCACAATGCACCTAAACGATACAGATCCCCTAGTTTTTAAAAGTTGTGAACTAACTTGCTTGCAAAAGAGAGAATCCTATGTTGAAGAATGTAACTAGTGTCGGTCTTCATAATTATATCTTAGTCATAACGTTTAGTATTTGTCAAAAGAAAGAAAAAGAAATTTTATTATAAAAGAAATTGACTTATTAAAGCATGGGTTTTATGCTTGGGTCAATGATAAATAGGTCAAAGCCTCCATTGTAGGCTTCTAGGGTTCATGTCAAGAGTCTTTGTCCATGTCATTATGTAATAGACCCTTCTTGGGCTTTATTTATCAAGAAAGAAATTTATTTTGATGTAAATTGAGTCATTTAGGCCTCCTCCACCAAGTTGGCCTTAAAGAAGATAAGTCGGCCTTAAACAGGAGCCAAAAACAACTTTAAATAGGCAGTTACTCGACCTCATTTGGACACTCACTCAATCAAGTTCAATCTGCAATTCGAAGAAGAGAAAAAGGTGCGAAAAAGGCAAGAAGAGAAGGAGAAAACCTAAAGTGAAGAAGGAGAAACTCTAGAGAAGGAAGAAGACCATTTTATCTTGTTTCTATCTCACATGTGCGAAGAAATTGAAGCTGCAGGAGGGTTGAAATTGTAGGGCTGTAGTAGGGCTGAAATTTTGACTTGAAGCTGGATTTAAGCAGTGTTGACTTTTGTGTTTGGTTCATCATCTTGGAAGGTTGACTTGGTGGAGGAGGAAGGTCTTTTGGTCTGGTCTAAGATGTTGGATTGTCTCAAGTTTGATTTGAATTTGCTGGTGGAGGAGTTTGACTGGGTTTTTCCTTATATAGGGGTTTTAGCCCTGGATGAGTGCTATATTTGGTGTACTTGATCTTCATGTTTTATTTTGATGATTGCTTGATGAGAAGAAAATAAAAGAAGAATATAAAGAAAGTAAATAAGAACATAAATATATCACAAGTAATTATCAAGACAAGAAAATATTTATGCCTTTACGCTTTTCTAACATGGTATTAGAGCTAAGGTAAAGGGGGAAAGGAAAAGGTAGCTTGAAGATCTATTTAAAGGGTCAAAGAAAAGGATCATATAAGAAGAGGATGACCTACTATCTATATCAAGAAAAGAAGACATTGTAAATTCTATGACAACCTCAATGAAAACAGAAAATAAGCTAGCAAGAGCCTCCAACTATAGGGCATGGAAGAAGAGGATAGATATCATCCTTGCTAAGCACAACGAATTGGATTTTGTTCTAGGAAAAGTTGTGAAACCAACAAATGATGCAGGAAAGGAAAAATACATTGAAACAGACATCTTGGCCATGAATCTAATAATAGTAGATGGAGTAAAGGACAATCTAATCCCCTACATATCCAACATAGATACTGCTCAAGGGATGTATGAAGCTCTCTCCAAACTATTCACCATCAAGAACACTGGACAAATAGCTAGTCTCGAGAATGAACTAAGAACAATGAAGATGGCAAAAGATGATATTGTTTCTTCATATTTTGTGAGGATCTCCCAAATAAGAAATGAACTACAAGACATTGATGAAGCTATACCAGAAAAGGAACTTGTGATTGTTACACTATTAGGTCTACCAAAACCATGGAGCTCTTTTGCATCAAGTAGTAGTAGTTGGAAGGACACACCATCCTTTGAACAAATTTGGAATGCTTGCAGTCAAGAATAAGCCCACATCTCATTAGCAAATAATAAAAAAGAAGAAGATGAGGACAACACCTCCAACGCATACTCTGCTAACCACAAGAAGAAGGGAGGATATAAGAAATTCAAAGGACCAAAGAAGAAGGTTGATCTATCAAAGATTCAAGGCTACAATTGTCATAAGATGGGATATTACAAGAGTCATTGTCCTGAAAATCCAAGGAATCAGAAGAGAGAAAGAGAACATGCAAATGTTGTTGATGAAGCTCCACCAAAGTGTGAAAATTCCTAGACGTGAAGGAACCCCTACCGCAGCAAATCTAAATCTACTTCACCTACTTGATTTTTAATATACATTAACCAAGTTATTCTTCTGAATACTGAAACAAATTACTTTTGCAGCCTACACCAATTAAATATTTGATCTCATGAGACAGAAAACAGAGAAAAGAACAACATACATAGGACACACTTATTTTTGGACACAATAGTCCCTGGAAAAACCCAATGTGGGAAAACCGGTGCAGCAGTTCTAAGGATTTATTATTATGCAGGAGAAATATTTGAATACAAATCTAGGATGCTCATCTAGCAATCCTTTACAAAGAAAATAATGGCGGAAAATCTGAGTGACTTTTACCTCACTTCACTTGGCAAAATTCTGGCTGATCTGGCACAAGACCCTGGCTATCTCTGCGTTGGCCCTGCGTAGGCTTTACATCAGCTATCCCAGTTGTTCCGGCAGTTCTGGCTTCTGCATGACAGGCAACTTTTCTACTCTGCGCTGCCCTTTTGGCTCTGCGTCAGAACTGCTGTTGAAGTTTCTAAATTTACTTAGTTAGAAACCCTCCATGCACTTTATCTCATTTATTCCTACCTACTTGTTATTTTCCTTAACAAGTTATTTACAATGTAAAAATTGAAAATAAACACTAATGCATGCTCAACATATTACAGAGCAACAACTAAAAGAAACAAGAACAAACACACCACATGACACCATTATTTTTGGACAAATGTCCCCGGAAAAACCCAATGCGGGAAAATCGGTGCAGCTATCTGAGGGTTTTCTTATTAAGCAATATCAGAGTACAGTCTGGGTGCCGAAACTGACCTACCTAATAGAGAATTTCCTCTACTAGCTGAAACCCCGGATAATCCTTCCGGCAGCTACTCAACACCAATCTACCCCAGAAACCCCAGCGTCTGCCCAATCTGGATTGCGTCAACCTCTCCTAGCCCAGCGCTGGCACTACGTCAGTCTATCTTGGCATGCGTCAGCTCTCTGAGCCTCTGCGTTAGCTACGCTAGCCCCTCTGGTGCTATCCGCAGCACTTAGCTGCCTTTGCGTGGCCCTGCGTGAGCACTGGTTGCTCCTGCATCTCTCTCTCTCTAGCTGCTCTGCTACTATCCCGACACTATCTCTGCCTCTCTATCTCTCTGTACTCAATGCCCCTCAGCTGCTCTCTCGATCACTGATTTTATCTCTATTAGCAAACATCGCTTTAGAGAATAGAATGACTGATCACTCTGGTGTATTCTCCAAGTGACTCTCGAGCCTCCTCTTATACCTTTCTCATAGACATATCAACGGTGGAGATTAAGTCCCTAATCAACGGCTAAGATTAGATCTGGCTTGATCCATGTCTTTTGGACCATTCTAACACAGTTTCATATTAATTCCCATTGATATTTTATTTTCCCTAAGTTTAGACTTAGGGACTCCATTAAAAATATTAATTATTTTAATATCTCCTGAACTGTTTAGAATCTACCCAAAACCCTTTTTGGGTATTGGAGATCTCATGTGCCCCAACGTCTCCACCAAATTTCATGGTTAGAGCACATCTGATGCTACCCCAAATCAACACTCTCTCTTGGTGAGGACTGTGCTCTAGCAATACTCCTCACTGAGTATTACTCTGATCATCCGACATCGGTACCTATGCTGATGTTAGGCCTTCTTGCCCAACATCCTCTGCACTGCTGCATCCTGTACCGCTGCCCATGGTTCTGCCATTGCCAACGCTGCATCTACACGACAGCTCCCTCTGCATCCGTGCTGCTACTGGTCCTTTCTCCCAGCAATGCATCCACACTGCACCTCTTCTCATCATGTTGCATAGTGCTGCCAACTGCTGCACTGCAACTTAGTTATTGAGAAGTAATTGATCCTCCATCTGACCTCTCTGTGGGGCTAGAGACACCCACTGATGCTAAAGCTCCCTCTGCCACTGACAAGTGCTCCCTCTCTGACCTCTGCGCTGCTGCAACAACTCCCTGCATCTCGCACCGTTGCACACCTCTCTGTGCCATCCTGCACTGGTGCAACACTCCTGTGCCTCTCGCACTGTTGCAGCGTGCTAGCCTTGCGCTGTCTCGGGAATCCTGCACTGTAGCTCTCTCTGCCGCTCCATCCGCATCCGTCTTTACTTACTCAGCCAGTCCTGCTACTCCTCGTTGGGGCTCCCGTAGCAAGGTCTAATCGAAGAGGCTGGGTACCTCGAGGATCCTGTCCCTCATCGCCTGGAGTCTACCTAACTACAGCTTGATGTCTCCCCACTTCCGATCAAGTGGTGCGTGTGCACTCATGGCACAGTCATCGTCTGTCAAAATGTCCTTCTCTGCCCTTGTTGGCGCTTCCTTAGTCTCGGAAGACTCTCCCTTACTTTTCTTCTTTGGACACTGGGTCGCATAATGACCCAACTCCCCACAATGGAAGCACTTGATCTTGGAGAGATATTCCTTCTTCCGCTTCTCCTGCTTTCCCTCAGATGCTAGGGCCACATCCTCCTCTTGCTTGACCTTGATCCCTTTGCTGCTGCTACCTGTCTTTGACTGCCATCTGATCTCTTCCTGGCGAAGAGCTGCCCACATCTCGTCCCAAGGTGGGAGAGTCCCTCTGCCCAGGATACTCTGGACAAATACTTCCCAATCTTCTGAGACAACATTCAGGGTTGTCCTCACCATAAGCTCCTGATCTAGTGTCGCTCCTATAGCAGTCAATTGGTCTCAGATCTCATTCAGTCCTCCAAGGAAGGTGTCAATCGATTGACCCTTCTTCATCTGATACGACCTCATCTGGTTCTTGAGCAACATTCTTCTCTGCACAGAAGTATGTTGGTACAACTTCTTGAGAGCCTCCCACATCTCAAATGTCGTTTCCTTCTCGACTATATGTGGTACCACATGATCCTTGACCCCATCAAGGACAATGCACTTGGCCCTCGCCATCACCTCTGCGTACCTGTCATTATCATTGGGGTCGACTAGGATAGCTATTACCTTCAAGGCAAAGTTCTTGACACGATTCCTGTCAAGCATTGATAACATTATGGCCTTCAGACTGCAAAGTTCGATGCTCCGTCCAGTCTATCCTGGTCTCTTACTCTGTGTAGTGCCGTGATGCTCTTCTACTTCCCTCCTAGAAGTTCTCTGTTCGACTCCTCTGAATCTCTACTTCTCGTCTTGAAGTTCTCTTCTAGACTCCCTCTGAGTCCTGATTTCCCTCCTAGAAATCCTTTTGCCGCTTGTCGAGATGCCCCCTACTTTGATCGACTTGTGCAGCTGCACTTCTGATCTGGATTCCTCGGCCAGAAACCCTCGGTAACAACTCCTTTGGCCCTGCTCTATCAGATACTGTTTTGACAACAGTACCTCACCAACTCCACTCTACAATATTCTTGCAGCCTTCTAGACCCCAGCAACTGCCTCTCTGTGAACTGCATCAGCCCCTCTGCCTCACGCAGGCTCTGCGTCAACCCGGATGGGTTTGCATCAACCATGGGATACCTTGCATTAGTCCTCTGGCCCTCTGCGTCAACAATGCTGGCCTCTCTAAGGCTTTGCGCGGTTCTTGACTTCTTTTGCGTGGCTCTAGTTGGCTCTGCGTCACACTTCCTTGGCTTCTGTGTTGCTAGAAACAACTTCTGTCATCTCGGGACAATTGTTTTCTGTTGCTATTGCTCTGCTTGACTGATGTCCTTTAGTCCTCCTGTGATCTGCAATCATGCTCTGATACCATGTTGAAGGTTCTAAGTTTACTTAGTTAGAAACCCTGCATGCACTTTATTTGATTTATTCCTACCTACTTGTTATTTCCCTTAACAAGTTATTTACAATGTAAATACTGAAAATAAACACTAGTGCATGCTCAACATATTACAGATCAACACCTAAAAGAAACAAGAACAAACACACCACATGACACCATTATTTTTGGACTAATGTCCCTAGAAAAACCCAATGCAGGAAAACTGATGCAGCTCTATGAGGGTTTTCTTATTAAGCAATATCAGAGTACAATCTAGGTGCCAAAACTGGCCTACCCAACAAAGAATTTCCTTAGCAGTAATACCTCTCTGTTTTTGACAAATCTACTGGCTGAAACCCCGGATAATTCTTCCAGCAGCTACTCAGCACCAATCTGCCCCAGAAACCCCAGCGTCTGCCCAATCTGGACCGTCAGCCTCTCCTAGCCCAATGCTGGCAATGTGTCAGCCTATCTTGGCCTGCGTCAACTACGCTGGCCCTTCTGGTGCTCTGCGCAGCACTTAGCTGCCTTTGCATGAGCACTGGTTGCTCCTGTGTCTCTCTCTCTAGCTACTTTGTTGCTATCCCAACACTATCTCTGCCTCTCTGTTTCTCTGTACTCAATGCCCCTCAGTTGCTCTCCCAATCACTGATTCTATCTCTCTTAGCAAACCCTGCTCTAGAGAATAGAATGACTGATCACTTTGGTGTATTCCCCAAGTGACCCTCAAGCCTCCTCTTATACTTTTTCATTGACATATCGACGGCCGAGATTAAGTCCCTAATCAACGGCTAAGATTAGATTTGGCTTGATCCATGTCTTTTGGACCATTCTAACACAGTGTCATATTAATTCCCATTAATATTTTATTTTCCCTAAGTTTAGACTTCGAAACTCCATTAAAAATATTAATAATTTTAATATCTCCTTAACTGCTTAGAATCTGCCCAAAACCTTTCTAGCTATTGGAGATCTCATGTGCCTCAGCGTCCAAATTTCGTAGCTAGAGCACATCTGATTCTACCCCAAATCAACAATTGCGTGGGCCCAGACTAGCCCAGCATCAGCTCTCCCGGCTTCTGTGCTACCTCTCTACAAGTTCTCTCTGCCTCTCTGTCAATATTCTCCGGAAAGTCCTCCTTCTGAATTCTCACTACCCCTTAGCTACAAGATCTCTCCAATCAATTTCTCTCTTGAAAACTTCTCATTTTAGAAAATCGATTTCCTCAATCTCTGTGTGTGTGTTTGTAAATGAACCCTAAGCCTCCTCCTTATACTTTTCTTGCTGAGACTTCAATGGTCGAGATTAAGTCTCTAATCAACGACTAAGATTAAAACTTTACTTGGCCTTCTAGATCATTCTCACTGATATTTTGATTAATACCCATTAATACTTTAATTTTCCTAAGTTTAGACTTGGGAACCCCATTAAAATTATTAATTATTTTAATAAAATACAATCCGGGTGGAATTTCACCAAACGGTTTCTAGATTCTTTAGAACTCATGTGCCTTAGCCTCTCCACCAATTTTTATGGCTAGAGCAGATTCGATGTTGTCAAAAACTAACACTCCCTCTTAGCGAGAAAAGTGCTCTAGCAACAATGCCCAACTGCATCTTGCTCTGCTTCTAAATCACCTCCTTTCCGCACTATTTCTGCCACCAACATTGTGTTGTTGTTGCTACTGTACGGCTGCCCATGACACTGCCACTGCCACTACTACATCTGTACTACAACTCCCTCTCAAATATTGCATCTGCTATGCTGCTAGCACTGCCACTGCTAACACTGCATTCGTACTGCAACTCAGTTGTTGAGAGAAGCAACTGAAAAACATCCAAAATCACTAAACTTAACTGTGTTCAGCATAATACCACGAATGTTGGAATCTGACTGCTATTAGTCTCTAACCCTCTGAATCTTTTGCGCTGCTGCTGACTCCTGCACTGCTGTCAACCTTGCTCTGCATTGATCACTCTTTGGTCCCCAGCTACTGCATCTATCCTCCAGACACTCCACTGCATCATCTGACACTAAGTCCATCTCGCTACTGCTGAATCTTGGGGTCCTGTAGCAAGGAATTGATCCAAGAGGTGGACTCCTCAAGGATCCTTCCCACATGTAGTCCTCCTGACTACAGCTCAATATCGCCCCATCTCCCGCTTTCTCATCCTTATCCTTTTTCTTCAAAGGACATTGGGATGCATCGTGGCCCATCTCACCACAATTGAAACATTTCACCTTCGTAATGTCCTTTCGCTTCAGCTTTTGTTGTCCCTTCGATGCTAGAGTTACGTTCTCCTCCTCCTTTGTCTTTGTGCCACTTCCATTGTTGCCACTAAGGTTGACCTTCACTAGGTCCCTCCTTAACTCCTCCTGTTGAAGAGTCGCCCACATCTCCTCCCATGAAGGTAGTTTCTCTCTGCCTAATATGCTTTGGACGAAAACTTGCCATTCATCTGAGACTCCATTCAGGGCTATCCTCACCATCATGGTTGGCTAAGGAGTGGACCCCACTGCAGCAAGTTGGTCTCTAGTGTCCTGAAGACGTTGAAGATAGAGGTTCACCCATTCTCCTTTCTGCATCAAAGTCCGTTGCAACTTCTACTCCAAATACATCTTCTGCTATTCAGAAGAGCCTTCATACAGTGACGACAAGGCTTCCCACATCTCTCGGGCTGTATCCTTGCCCTACAAGTGTGAGACCACATGATCTCGAACTCCATCGAGAATGAGCCTCTTTGCCTTCCTGTGCTCGACCTTGTACTTCTTCTTTTGATTTTTGTCAGCAGGAACAATTACAACACTTTTGATGCAGGCCTCGAGATCATATTCCTCCAGAACAACTAAGATTCTAGCGTTCCATATGACATAGTTGGAGGCACCATCCAAACTGTCTTGATCTCTGAGCCTATGCGATGCCATCTTACCCAAATGTTGAACTGACTCCTCTAGTCACTGCTTACCACTGCTCAACTGCTCAACAAGTGAGAAATTCAAACTTTCTGGCGGAAAGTTCTCTGAGGAGAAAATTTCCCTTCCATGTGTCTTCGTTCTTTTCAAACGGATTTCTACCCCGATAGAAACTTCGCCCTTCAAGCACTGCGCTGAGGCTCTACATCACTCCCTCTGCCTCTGCAAACTCACGAACTGGAAATCGTACCTCTGTCGTCTCACTCAGAGAGAGATTTTCTCAGATCTACTTCCTGACAACGACTGTACAATCCCTTCAAGGGGATTCGAATTGCTACCAAGTGCAGCTTTCAACCTCTCTACTCAGCACTGGATCTGCTCTTCCTGTTTCAAAATAAATCCTTTGATACCATGTGAAATTTCCTAGACTCTAAGGAACCCCTACTGCAGCAAATTTGAATCTACTGCACCTACTTGATTTTTAATATACATTAACCAAGTTATTCTTTTGAATACTGAAGCAAATTACTTTTATAGCCAACATTAATTAAATATTTGATCTCATGAAATAGAAAACAGAGAAAAGAACAAGATACATAGGACACATTTATTTTTGGACACAATAGTCCCTGGAAAAACCTAATGCGGGAAAACCAGTGCAACAATTCTAAGGGTTTATTATTATGCAGGAGAAATATCTTAATACAAATCTAGGATGTTCATCTAGCAATCCTTCACAGAGAAAATACTAGTGGAAAATCTGAGTGGGTTTTACCTCACTTCACTCGACAGAATTCCGGCTGATCCGGCACAAGACTAGCTAGCCCTGCATAGGCTCTGCGTCACCTCTTCTTCCCTATGTGTCAACTATCCCGGATGTTCCGATAGTTCCTGGTAGTTCCAGCTGTTCTGGCAGTTCTGACTTCTGCGTGACAGGCAACTTTTCTACTCTGCGCTAGCCCTTCTAGCTCTGCGTGGACCCAGACTGGCCTAGGGTTAGCTCTCATGACTTCTACGCTGCCTCTCTACCATATTCTCCAGGAAGTCCTTCCAGATTCTCACTACCCCTCAACTGCAAGATCTCCCCAATCGATTTCCCTCCTGAGAACTTCTCACCTCAGAAAATCGATTTCCTCAATCTCTTTGTGTGTGTTTCTAAATGAACCCCAAGCCTCCTTCTTATACTTTTCTCATTGAGACTTCAACGGCTGAGATTAAGTCTCTAATCAACGGCTAAGATTAAAACTTGACTTGATCCGCCTTCTAAATCATTCTCACCCATATTTTGATTAATACCCATTAATACTTTAATTTTCCTAAGTTTAGACTTAGGAACCCCATTAAAAATATTAATTATTTTAATAAAATACAATCTGAGTGGAATTTCACCAAACGGTTTCTGGGTTCTT
>CM062818.1:1408278726-1408461226 GCA_031772625.1 Pinus tabuliformis | reverse complement strand
ACGACCTCAGCTTTAGCCTCGAGGCCTATGCGGAGGCCACCTGAGCAGGAAGGAGCATTAATCCATGCAAACTTCTCCAACTGTTGTTCCTTGTATAGCAATAACAATTCCGCTAGATGATGCAATTCATGTTGAGGAAACTGTTGGGGCTATGATCACGATGATCTTCCATTAATTCCTAGCCTTTTGCCTTAATTTCCAAGCATTGATCCTTGTCCTTCATTCTCCTTATGAGTTTCCTCCCATGAGTGTTCTAGATTGATTTGTGTTCCTGAAATAAATTCTTGTCCTCTCTTCCCTTTATCCTACATAAATAACGAGGGCGAATGAATTTAAAATATACCGAGAGATCCCTGATATTAATAGAGATGGTACATGAGTGATGATATAATTTAGGCTTCATTACACCATATAACAAATATAATTTAGGCTTCATTACACCATATATTAGTTCATAGAAATATTCTACAATGCAAACCTGCAACTCCGATAATAAGGGTTATGAAAGGGATTTTTTCTCACTTCATCATTTATTATATATGGTGGCACCAGACAATATGATAAGGACTTAATCCTATGATGAGAGAAGAAAAATTCCAACAGAGGGAAGATAAGTCCTTACCGATAGATGATGAAAGAAGGACCCCATCAATGACTGAGAGGAGAAGGAACCCAAGTTACCACCAGATGGGACATATTAAGCCAAGTTGTCACTAGATGATGAGAGAGGGTATTCAATATATTACCTTACGGGATATCAATTGAGTTCAATAGATTGAGAACTGAATATTCTTATTATGGCGCTGGTCTATTAGAGCGGCTAAAGGGTTGGTCTATCAGAGCGGCTAGAGGGGAGGTGATTGAGTACCCATTTCCCAATCTACACCATTCCAAGTTGCCAATAGATGATGAGAGAAAATGTTGTTGCCATTGTCCAATCTTTAAAATTGAGCGAGGGAAAGAAAAGGAGGATATTTACCAGGAAGCGTGGCAGAGGAAAACAAGATTCATTGCATGAAAAACCTAGCAGCGGTGTGGTTTCCACTCACCAAGAGACCTTGTGCCATCATTTCCTTCTCGTAGGTAGATTGGCCCAGATTCTTCCCACTTAGTTGTTGGCTTGTGAAGGCCAAAGGTCACCCTTCCTGCATTAAGACCACCCCAATACCCGTACCTGAAGCATCACATTCAATGACAAAAGATTTGGTGAAGTCAGGTAGTGCTAAGACTGGAGTGGAACACATGGCATTTTTGAGAGCTGTAAATGCCTGTTGTGCGTCCTCATTCCAGAAGAATGAATTTTTCTTCAGGAGTTGAGTGAGGGGCTTCGCTATGCGACCATAGTTGCGGACAAATTTACGATAATAGCCTGTGAGACCCAAAAATCCTCTCAAGCTCTTCAAGGTCTTAGGTTGAGGCCAATCCCGCATTGCCTGGTTATATTTGGGGTCCACCTTGAAACCTTCACGCCCCACAATGTGGCCCAAATACTCAACTTCTTCCATGCCAAACGAACACTTGGACATCTTGACAAATAATTTATGCTTGCAGAGCAGTTGCAAGAGTATATCTACATGCTGAAGATGTGCGGCCCAAGTGAAACTATAGATGAGGATGTCATCGAAGAAGACAAGGTCAAATTTCCTGAGATATGGTTTGAGAAGGCGGTTCATAAGGCTCTGAAAAGTAGAGGGGGCATTACAAAGACCAAATGGCATGACCAGGAACTCATAATGGCCTTCATGAGGTCGTAAAGCAGTCTTTGGAATGTCGACTTCCTTCATGAGAATTTGGTGGTAGCCCGAGTGAAGATCCAGCTTAGTGAATAATTGAGCCCCATTGAGCTCATCCAGCAAATCTTCAACCACCGGGATGGGAAATTTATCTTTGAATGTCAACTTATTGAGGGCCCTGAAGTCTAGACACATCCACCACTCCCCACCTTTCTTGAGCACCATGACCACCGGTGATGAATAAGGACTAATGCTGGGACGAATGGCACCTGCTTCCAAAAGTTCCTTGATTATTTTTTCTATTTCATTATTTTGGGTGAACGGATATCTGTATGGGTGCACATTTGGGGGTTGGGCCCCTGGAACCAAGGTGATGCTATGATCATGTTCCCCTCTTGAGGGTGGAAGCTCATGAGGCTTGTCAAAGACCCGGTAGATGGTTATTTAAAATCTGTTGCATCTCAGGATGAATCAGCAGAGACTTGGTTTCGACTGCTTGGATGGCATTAAATTGAGCTATAACTCCATGATGGCCCTTTTTTAGCAATTTTTCCATCCTATGCAAGTTGATGATAAAGGGAGCTCCCGCCTGGAGTCCACAGAGGGTATGTGTGGAGTTGTTCTACTTAAAAATAATATATAACTCCTGGAAATCCATTGTGATTGGCCCAAGAGTGTGAAGTCATTCAACACCGAGGACAATGCTGCACCCTCCCATGTGTATGGCAAACATGTGGGTCTTCAACTGATAATCCCCCATTTTAAGTTTGACATTTTCACAGCGGCCTTCACATTTCATTGTGCCCCCATCCACAATTTGGACTTGGAAGTTAGAAACTGCTTGTACAAAACAATGCACTGCTTCTGTGACTTTTTGATGGATGAAATTATATGTACTTCCACTATCAATCAAGACAACCACTGGGCGATGTTTAATAAAACCTCTGATTTTGATAGTTTGAGGTGAAGAAATCCCTGCCAAAGCATGCAGCGAAATAACTAGTTCGTCAGGGACATTGTCCTTTTGGTTGTCCTCTTCTACCGCCTCATGTTCCTCCAGTGGTGGATCTTCCTCCGATGAGCTGTAATCAGTGGCATCAATTTGAAAAAATTTGGGCTCCTTGCATTTATGACCTGGGGAGTATTTTTCATCACAGTAGTAACATAATCCTTGCTTTCTTCTTTCGGCCATTTCTGCAGGTGACACCTTTTGAACCTTAAGTGTTTGAGTCGTGCTGTGAGCCTGTGGGGGGCGACCCTTAGCGGTGAAATTTGGGCGACTGTACTGGGCTGCTAACGCACGTTCCACATTACGAGCTACCTTACAAGCCTCCGTCCATGTGGGAGGGTGGTGCAGTAAGACGTGGGCTTTTATGGCTTCTTTAAGACCGCTGATAAAACATTCCATGTAGAACACATCTGAGAGACCCCTAGTGCAGAAGGCTAAGGCTTCAAAGGTTGTAATATATTCATCCACTGTGCCAATATGTCGGAGCTTAGTAAGACGACCCAAAAAAGAAGATTCCTGGTCAAAGCGTTCTGTAAGAGCTTTTTTGAAGGAGTTCCAAGTCCTAAAAGGTCCATTGCAACGTTGATGCCATTCCCACCATTGCCACCTTTCATTGTCCAAGTACATGCTCCCCACCATAAGCTCAGTCTCATTATCTAAGATGTTATTCAGATTGAAATACTGCTCCATTTGTGCTATCCATGCTGCCGGGTGAGAACCATCAAATTTATGCATATCCAACTTGGGAGGTCGCAGACGGGATTGTTGGTGGGGGCCCCCGAGGTGAAGAGAGTGGCTAGACTCACCCTCACTATGTCCATTGCCAATATACGCCTCCTCATGGGCTTCCTCCTTGCCCATCGGGATTATGCTTGGGATCATGCTATTTAGTCGGTCAAGCTGAATTCAGAGGGATTGCAAGGATTCTTCAAGTTTGTCCATCCTTTCATTGGCCATAGCTTGAGCTCTAGTTTCTACCATGCACCGACCTAATGTTCTTGAAAATTGGGACCGCCTAAAATATTTTTTTCACTAAGAATTGAATGGTACCACCGTGCTCAGCTCGTCATCCTGATTCTGATGGGCTAGATCACCAATAAGCGCCCCGGGAGATCTCATACTTTTTTTTTTGAAAACTCCTAATAGAGTTTTACTCCTTCCTTATGAATACTGCAGTCGCCGAATCCTCAAAATGTCAATGTTGCCAAAAGTCCTGCGAAAATTATACCCCGGTATAGGAACCCCACACAACTACTCAGATCTGGTGGATCTGAGAGATCTGAATGGCGGATCAGATAGCTCTGGGCGGTGGAATAGACTGCTGCTGTGGATATGATGGATCTAATAGATCGGAATGGCTGGTCTGCTAACTCGGAATTGCGGGACTGATGTCTGCTGCTGCTACACCTCTTTGCGCGCTGATCTCGCAGAGATGATGTGTGATCCCCAGATAGAAAAGGGAACTATGGTCTCGAGGAGTGTTAGGTGCTACAGATCATAATATACATAAGGGTCTGACAGTAGTACTCGGCCCAATGTTTCAGGGCTCTAACTAAGGCGGATCAACCGCACCCTTAGCTATACAACCCGACTACCTTATCGTACGGGTGAGTAATCTCTCCGAGTGCTGTTCTCGGTACTGTAGTAGCAAGACGGTCGACGATTTATCTATGGCGAGGTTGCAGAGGAGCTAAGGGGCTTCCGATATACCCAGAAGGTACTTGGAAGACAGTCTGTACGCGGTTCTGTCTAATGTGCTACTACTCGAAGGGGTACCCACATCGGTTACAAGGGAGTCAAACAAGCGTGACCACCTCTTGTATTTCCTGCGTGCATCCCTCCCCAAATCCACAGGTTTATGCGCTCTGTTAGCGCTTGAAATTTCACCTCAGGTTGAGAAAGGTAAACTTCAAGGCAACATCAAACCACTTAGCCTCGTAGCTAGCCCTACGGGGCAGGAGAGGGCTCTCTCCGGTCTATCTCAGTAGAGATCTTCAATGGGCGAGATGACCAATAGGAAAACACTGATTTTAGGCTAGTAAACTGATCAAGAGGTTTAAATTTGGGATTTTTAAAGTTTTGGTGGAAAATTGGGGAATGGCAATTTCGGGTGTGGGGATTGGACACAGTTTTCGCAGGGAGTTCTTTGGGGAGAGGTAGGAAACAATATTGATGCCTTTGATAGAGATGGATGGATGAGAATGACTGGTGAGGAGTTAAGAGAGCAAGCAATAACCTTGAATTCCCCTTAAACAGTTGAAAACATTGATATCAAGCAAACTTAAAAGCAGAGCATGACGGTCATGAATTCTACTTTAACACTCCATTTGCCTAATTTGCAGAAGGAAAAGTAAGGAAATGATTCACATAACACACTTACAAGTACAGAGAGAAACACACCATTAATACATGTGACCACAAGAATCCCAAAAAGGACTGCAAAACCCTGGTCTTCCTTTGCCAAAAATTGCAGAGATACAGTGAATAATACAATAAGAGCTTCTCCCTCAAGAGTCCAACCATGAAAATGAGCAAGAGTGTACACAATATAGATCATCTAACATCTTTCCCTGCCTCTAGGGGTCGATCTCACTATCCTAGGAGCTGTTTCAACCAATTCTAAACTAAGCACTGAAAACTAGGCAGTCAAAACAACTTGCCTCTATAAGCTAGGAAACCAATTCATTCATTTAATTTTCACCTATCTCATGAATGAATCTTCTAGAAGAGATACATAAGTGTAAAAGTGTCATAAAATTACATCATTTACAACAAGGAGGATAAAAATCAACTCCAAAAAGTCAAACATAGTCAAAACTGCGTTTTGCTGAGCTGTAGGCTAAAATCCTGAGCAATTTGCCTGATGGGTCGCGCGCCTTTGAGAGCACGTTTGGGGCACTTCCAGGTGTCCAAATGGGGCAAGAGTAGGCTTTTTGGAAAGGTCTGGATGTCTAATTTCCAACCCAAGTGGAATTTCTGAATTTGGTGGTCATTTACCCCTCAAAAATTGCAATCTCCCAAGACTGCTTTCTGTGTGTCAAAAATGTGGCAGAAAGTCATTTTTTGCTTGTTTTTTGACTTTCTGGAGGCCCAAAACTTCATAAAATCTCTTGGAAATGGGTGAGCATGTGTAACTTTTCATGAAAAATCCAGAAATGTTGAGTTTTCCCAGAACGGAGTAGCCAAATGAAAGGGTCGCGCGGGGGGTGAGACCCGTTGAGGGGACAAAACCTGTTTTTTGCCTGAAAAAACCAAAAATGACCCAAAATGCTAAAAATTTCTTGGAATTTGTGCTGGAGTTGAGTTATTTAGTATCATTCTCAGTCAAAGAGGCTTTGGCCAAAATTTGGAGTGGATCGGGCCTTTTCCGTCGTTTTAGTGCCTTGGCCAACCTCCTTGGATCTGGCGATTGCAATTTTGACATTTCTCTCAAAACCATGACACCTGTGAAAAAAGTGAAGGAGGTTTTTCTTCTTTGGAATGTTATGGACAAAAACCTCTCTCAGTTTTCCAAAATTCATCTTTTATTGCTCTGGAAAATCATTTGAGTGCGACTTGTCCCGATGTGTGAAACAAGGAATTTTGTCGAAATGGAGCGAAATGAAGGGGATAAGGGGCTTCTAAATTCTTGAGGAAATTTTTGGGAGTGGGGAGGGATGTTAGGAAGCAGGGGAAAGTGGAATCTCATAGATTGAGTGAGGGGAAGGGGTCCAAAAGGGCAAAACACAGGCCAAACCTAGAAAATTGCCAAGTTGTAGCTAGAAACTAGGGTTTGTGCAAAAATGAGGAATTTGGGGGATCTCAGTGATGGAAAGTGTTTGATAAGGTACATGAAGGATAGGGGAAGGTGTATGAACATCTGGATACAAGTTTTGCCAATGATTTGACCGTCCCAGAGAAATTGGCTTCAAAACCCTAGGAGAGGAATATGACCTTACCTAGGCGCAACTGAAGCATGAACAAGGTGTAAAATGACTCATTAGACACTGAGATGATAATGAAAACCCTATGAATGATGATAGACTCAGCTGAATAGTGACATGGACCAACATTTGGACAACTTTAGAAGGAGTGAAAGCAAACCCTAGACCTAATGCCTAGTGACCAAATTTTGCTTGAAGATTCACTGAAATGACAAAATTTGACCTTGACACTTCAAAATCACTTTGTAAGAGTATATTTGATCACTGGAGGAAGGCTGGAAAGACTGACACTAACACGCTCAACGACAGATCCCATGGTTTAAAGACGCTGGAACACGTCTCTAGCCAAATTTTTTTTTGCTAAGAAATGGAGATCCCACTGGCCCTGGAAAGTGCTCTGATACCACTTGTTATGCTCTTAACCTGCAAAAAGATACCCAAATACATAATATACAAAGAAAGATACCAAGAACATAGAATAGTGAAAGACAACAACAAATATTTTATTATTCAGAAAGCAATGTTCACTGGCCTCTTCGAGGGGGCAACCTCCAATAGAGTAGAGCTCGATACCAAAATAAGACACGATGCTCCTCGCAGGGAGTCTCTATCCTTTATATATGACTCATACATGCAATACCAAGGATCAATACCATGGGTTTTATTAATACCATCTATCTAATACTACAACCCATTTGCAACTAACTGTGGTCCCGTCATTAATTGCGGGTTAACCACTTACAATTATTAATATGAGCTTTATTGACTCTTGACTATGACTCGATCCCATTACATAAATAAGGGGGTTAGGGTGGGACCCTAACAGGAGGGATGGGCATGTAACATATACACATGCGTCTTTAGCTAATACTACCCCATCAGATCATGGTGATCATGGTGATGAGCCTTGTGGTGATCAAGGTGGTGATCGTTTTGGTTATCCTTTAGATACACAATTTTCACCAAGATGTACTACCCCATTGGATCATGATGAGGGTGCCAGTGATCCTTCTGGTAATACTCCACATCCTCATCATTCACCTCATGATAACCCATCGCCTCATGTTTCTCCTCAGAGAGCAGACCAACCATCTTCTCCTTCACCTCATAGTTTGAATGTTGAGGCAGTTGACCATCCATCATATTTTGTTATAGACCAGGATGCCACTACTACTGTTGTATTAGATATTTGTCCTGATGCAATTATTTGACTTCTGTGTGTGTGTGTGTAGTGCAATTGTTTTGTTCATGTTGGGATTGATGTGTATATTGTTAGGTCATGTTAGATATGTTCATTTAATCTGCTTGTAGATAGATGTGTATGTGATAGAAGTTATTTGACATGAGATGTATATTTGAGGATGTATGTGGTCATGATATTAGCTTACAATGCTTGTGTTTAGTTAGATGTGATCACAATGATGGTGCCTCGTTAGATTATTAGATTTGTATGCTAGCTAATGACGTTTATATGTGATAGAGGTGTATATAATTAGATGTTGTTAGTAAATTTGAATTTGTATTTTAGATGATGTTTATGTTTGTTAGATGATTATAATCATGATGTTTATTTTTATGAAATGATATTTATTATAGATTATGTATTTGTGAACTTATATCATAATTATATATATGAAATTACATGCAAAATGACTTACTTTAAAAAAATGCAAAGATAATTTTATAAATTACAAAGTTAATATGGTTGAAACTATAATTGTAAATTCCCATAAACATTTTTCTATTGCTTAGATAGTTCATACATATTCATTTTAACCTAATTAGTAAATTATTTCAATATTCACAAGGAAAAGATAATTGAAGGTAAAATAATTTAGTTAGTTCTTAATAAGACGCAAATGTGTAACTCATTCAATTTTTAATATAAAATATTAATAATGATAAATTATTCAAAAATGAAAT
Source organism: Pinus tabuliformis (assembly GCA_031772625.1). Classification (NCBI taxonomy): domain Eukaryota; kingdom Viridiplantae; phylum Streptophyta; class Pinopsida; order Pinales; family Pinaceae; genus Pinus; species Pinus tabuliformis. Next base: position 1,408,452,638 of record CM062818.1, on the reverse strand, counting down.
TTAAAGAAGGAAAAATTACACATGATCTATATATAGAGATAGAAAACCACTATATATCCATCTTAATCATAGATTACGAAGCACTAAAAGAGATTAAATCTTTTGACATGTACATCTTTTTTCAAGTTTTTCATACTAAAAAGGGATTTTCATATAATGAGATTCAATCCCTCTCAGATCTTGGTAGATTCGTTGTTAAGATGGATATAAAGTGGTTGATAATATTCAATCTATTGTGAAATTTAAAAAACTTAAATCAGAATTTTTTATAATTAATTTAGATTTAATATAACTTAAAAAATTCTATTTTAATAAAATTTAATTTCTCACTAAAGTTATGAGAGTTTCAAGCAATTTAAAGTGAATATTATAGCAACTCTTACCAATTTAAATTAGAATTTTCTTTCTAAAGATGAGGAAGAAATGTCAAATAAGGCTTGTGAATTTACTTGTAGTTGGGGGCTTGCTCTATTGGAATTTCTCCCTTAAAAAGGCAAGTGAAAGTTTTTCTAGTAATAAAGATATAACATTTTGGTGCTATTTTGGTTTTTTAGTTTCTATTGTGGTTTAAATTTATCTTTTTTTTTAATAAAAAAATATGAGTTAAATAATACAAAAATCATACCAAATTAGATTTAATCTTTTGACAAATAATATATTTGATTATTTCTTAATGAAGAACTCAAGAAATATTATTTTTTCCACATACTTATCACGAGATAATCACTAAAATTCATGTTTTCACATTTATCCTAGCTAATACATCATATTTACAATGACAAAGACATGTCTACTATAAATGATTTACTTATAAATACATAAAAATATATCCTTGTTAGCTTTGACGTAGTATCCTTATTCACTAAGATTCCTCTTGATGAAGCCATTCAGGTTAAAAAAGATGTTACTGATCTAGGAACTGCGAGACTGGCTGAAATATGTTTATGGTCAACTGTTTCACCTTCCAAGGAGTATATTATGAGCAGACATTTGGGCTGGCAATGGGATCACCCCTTTCGCCAATTGTGGCCAACTTATACATGGAATACTTTGAAAAGAAAGCCCTTGAATCATACCCTTTGAAGCCAACCTGGTGGAAGCGATTCATCGATGATACCAATATAAAATGGACTCATGGTAAAACAAAACTTGACAAGTTTTTTATTCACCTCAACTCTATCTCTCCAGAAATAAAATTTACTATGGAGCTAGAAGAAAACATGAGCATCCCATTTTTAGACGTACTCATCATCGGGAAGGAGGATGGCTCTTTAGGACATAAGGTTTTCAGGAAGTCAACCCACACAGAAAGCTACCTCCATGCTGATTCCCACCATCACCCAGCCCAGAAGTTTGGTGTTCTAAACACTCTGGCCATCAGAGCCCTTCGAATTTCTGACTTTGAGCATCTGGATGAAGAAAAGAAGCATTTAGTTTTAGCTTTTAAGGGTATAGGATATAAAGAAAAATAAATTAAAATAGTTAGAGAGCTGAAAGAAAGGTGTTATCTCATAAGCCTAAGGCTCAAGACCAACCTCAGTGTGGGAGGGTTTTTCTACCTTATATTCAAGGAGTGACAGATAAGATTGCTAAAATCCTGAGAAAGAAAAACATAATCATGCAATTCTCAGCCCCTGGAACTATTAGGCAAGTTATGAGGTCTGTCAAAGATAATATTAATAGACATCAACTTAAGGGAGTCTATAAAATAGATTGTTCATGTGGAAAAAGTTACATTGGTGAAACAGGTCGCTCCTTGCAGACAAGACTCAAGGAACATGGAGTTGATATTAGGAATGAAAGAGAGCATTCCTCAAAAACCAAGCACCATGTCTGCTTGGAAAACGCCTCAATTGTCGCAAGGGAAGAAAAACATCATAGGCGAAAGATTAGAGAAGCTCTTGAGATTATCAAACATCCATATAATCTCAATAGGGACAATGGCATTGAGATTAGTGGAAGCTGGCTTCCCTTAATCAGAGAAATTAGGATCACCAATACATCTCAGGTATAACACTCAGTGGGTAGATATCTCCCTCTCCTATTCTAGCAGTTAGTAGTTAGTAGCATTACTTTCATTGTTACTCTCAATAATAATTTTCAATACTATTAAGTATGAATTATAACATTTACAATAATAATTATGATAATAGCTATTACTATTATCATTAATTATTATTATGAAATGTTATTATTAATTATTAATTAAAGACCTATTAATAAATCTATTAATTAAATAAACTATTAATAAAAATTAAACATTTAGTATTAATTATTAGGATTTGATATTAATTATTAATTATTTTAATACACTAATAATAATATTATCATTAATATATTTTTAGTATTTAATATTTAATATTAATACAATATACTAATATTACTTTTTAGTGTAATAATATTTTAAACATATATAGCCCCAAGAGTTAGCTCAACCGGTCAAATCAGTGCCTCGCCAATTGGGAGGTCACAGGGTCAATTCCCAAAAGCTCTTGGGGTTAGGTCATTAAATAGGCTGAGGGGTGTTGATCCCTTCGAGTGGGGTCCACTCAGTGTTGAATTGTGGATGTAGCGGCTGCCCAGTGACCATGGGTATCCGTGAACAACACGTATGATTTTTTTTTTTTTTTTTTTTTTTTTATAATAAATATATATATTTTTATATATTCACATACTAATATATATTGAATATTAATACTAATATTTAATATAAATATTTACTATAATAATTTTGATAATAACTATTACTATTATCATTATTTATTTTTATGAATTATTAGTATTATTTATTATTATTTGAGATCTATTAATGAATCTATTAACTAAATTAAACCACTAATAATAATTAAACATTTAGTAGTAAATATTTATGATAAAGATTAAAGAATCAAAGTATTTATTTATTATTATTATTATTATTTTTTTTAAGTGTGGTTCACGGGCACCGGAGTGGCCGCTACGTCCACATAGAGAAGCGGGGCAGCTCCACCCGAAGGGATCTGCCGGTCGGCCATATCAGGCCTAACCCCGAGGGCGTCGAGGAGATTTGACCACGTGACCTCCCAAACCGGGAGAGTACTATCAACGGGAACTCGACCATTTGAGCTATCCCTCGGGGCTAGTATTTATTTATTATTACATTAATAATTGGATTAAATAATAGTTTTTAAAATACTTTAAAATTATTTAAAAATAAGGATAATAATAAATAAAAATGATTAAAACAAGCCGACATCCCTCCCATTTAAATCTACTCACCTAAAAACTATTTAAAACCCTCATTCAATCTCTTCTACTATCAACATTCAAGAAGTCCTGATGATGGATCCCTGTTGGGATTTGAAACGTTGACGGAAAATGGTTTTTACTGTGGGTTCTACGGTTACTAAGTTAGAAGATATAAACCACAGATGTCTTAAATCCAGGAAAATATATATTTATTTTACATAATCTAAATAGGAAAGAAAAATGCATCACAAAGTCTATTAGAAAGTCAAACAAATGCCAAATAATCACCATTACACTATTTATCATTTAATTCTTAGCCATAAAATATTTATTAATTCAACTTTTATTTATAATTACCATTGAAAAGAAAAGTCAAAACTCTTCCATTATCCATGAAAAAAAAATTAAAACCTCTCATGCATCCATGTAAGCCCATTTGTTTCTCTTATGGTCCATAAAAAGATGTAATCAACATTTTACACATGCACATAAGACCTCCTTTTAGTTTACATAATGTTGCAAGAACTGGAATTTAAATATAGTAAACATGAGTTTACCTCTCATGTCAAGAATTTAATCTTACATATTAATACACAATTTTTTCATTGTTAAAGTCATAGATTTATCACTAGATTTATATTGATTTTGAAATACACCTAAAGAAAAAAACACGTGAAATGATTAATAAACCAATAAATATCTAACATCTAATTATACATTCCTTCTCTTTAATTCCTTCATCTAAACCGTTTTATGTCAAGTAGGGAAGAATCAACTTATTTTATCAAAATCATGGAGTGCTCTTGTGAACCTTTCTAGAATAAATCTTCAATGTTGTTTCCAAATTCCCTATTTTCTCATTTTTAGGATATTCTTCTCATTTTCCTATTTGAGAAGGATTGTCACCTTGAATCCTTATTATCATAGATATTGTACACCATGTTTTAAACATTTATATTTATGGAGATATGTTGCATAGTGAAAACAAGGGAGGTTATTTTACTATATTGAAAAACTTTGATGATGGTTATAGTAGGCCTTTTAGTACACATATATGATTTTCCTTCTCCATTTTCTATCACTTTGTGAGTTATTTTAGATTGATACTCACAATGTCATTTGAGAAAGGAGATAATTAGTATATTTAGATTGATATCTTAAAAAATATAATTATAAATAAGCATTCTTAATGGAGTTCTCACCTTTAGGATTCAAAATGGACTTTTATATTATCTAGAGTAGAAAATGTTTTATTGGAAATATATGTTTGGGGTCACAAAAGTACAACAGAAGAGTACAAAATTGATAGCTCATGCTTAGAATTGCAATTTTTTGATCCATCCTGATGTCTATCCAAAGCTTATAGAAGAAGTCTAATGTAAATTAGAATAAAAAAAATTAAACAAATATGTTAAAAATTTAAATTTTAAATTATAAATTACACAATTGCAAAAACTTAATTTTTAAGTGTAAAAATGTTTCCACTTGAAAAAATTGTGTAAAAACATTTGTGAATCTTACCATTTATATTAAATGCCAACAAGACAAATAAAAAACAATATAATTAGTGAAATAAAGAAAACAAAAAACATACAACAATAATCTAAATGATGAAATAACATAATTACATATCACTCTCCATTGTCATCACCTTGATTGTCTTCCTCGCTTGGCATGATAGCACAGTTGTTATCAAAAATATGTTTTGATCTAGGGTCATGTCTTAATACGAACTACCAATCCCTATCCAACACATTTGGGTAAAAAAACACCTAGTTGTAGTGTTTGGGGAAAACATAAGGCTCCCTAGCTTCATGCTACATATTTCTAGAGTTGATAGATATCAATCCACTATCACAATCTTCCTTTACATTATTCTGATCAAAGGTGTCCCACCACTTGCACTTAAAAATAACACATTTGAATGAAGAGAAGTCCACTTTAATGATGTCTTGTATCTCTCCGATGTAACCTAATGCCCCCTGTATTAGGTTTTGATCGCGGTGGCTAGCATGACTATATTGGTAGAACTCGACTTCCACTCCAAATTCTTGTGTCATGCATCAATCATCGAAATCCTCCATGAAAAAATGATGTCCATGTGGCCACATAAATGGTAACAAAAGCACCTATAAAATAATGAAAAAATCATAGTGTCATGTGTCTAATAACCGAATATAATTAAAATATAAAATATAGATGTTACAATTTGAAGGTGTATTATGAAGTTAAAAATGTACAAAAAGAGATTATTGAGTTGCTACACCCAATCCCTATGTTTAGTGCATCCTCTTCAACACACGGGTAATGACTAGATGCACCATATTTCTTTATGACTTGATCAATAACCCAATTTTGGGGCATATCATTGGCATATTTTCTTTTAAATCATCAGGATAAGGCATGTTGCTACCTTTCAATCGTCTAAATTCTTTCTTGCACTATCCCATTTCCTCCTTTTCTATTCATACAATGTGACTCACGGTTGTGTTGCGCTTGAATTGTAAAGAATGAATTTGTTGATGCCTTTGATTTCTTAATTCATTGATGAAATCAAACCAACATATATAGTACATATGAGATCAAAATATGCATTATGAAGTTCAGTGTGAATAGTTACTGTGTATAAATTTGACAAATGATAAGTCACTTACTCTTTATCATGCACCTTTTTCCATTCGTTTGGAGAAACTCCCCTTATCTTTTGTCTTCATCCCTTTCATCGTCCCAAATCAATGCACCTGGTTTGTTGTCGATCTACTTGATGTACTCAATGGCATAATAGAAAGACTCATATGATATGTACCCCTCTGCCATAGACCCCTCAGGTTTTTCCCTTTGTCGAACAAAACCTTTCAATTTCTTCATGTACCTCTCTAAGAAGAAAATCCAACAACAAGAAACCACCCCAACTAATTCAACCTCATATACTAGGTGAATTAGAAGATGAACCTGCAAGTCCATGAAACTCGTCAATAATTCCTTCTCAAACATACAAACAATCTCATCTATCTCTTAACGCCACCGTGGAATGCTAGCCATATGAATCTCCTTTGATGTGATCAAATGTACAAATGTAGATAATTTAGATATGGCTCGTCATAGGCCTTGGGAAAAATCATGGTTCACACACCCACACACAAGGAGATGATAATGACACTGCAAAGTAAATACATACAAAAAACTAATTATATTTTATTCCAATATTGCATAAAAATAATAACACATAATAAAATCATGTTTTTGACCTATTAAGGTTCAAATGGTCATGCGATTCCAACCTTGAAAAATGGTCTTCCATAGAGAAGCAGTGCCGTAGTGAAGGCCCATATAAGTGTTACACAGTAATTTGTCACTGTCCCTGTTACCCCTTTTCCCGCACATTGGAGGACTTATTTTGGGACCTATGAAAAGTGACATAACCTGAAAATACTTGAATTGTATCCCCTTGAGTATGTACTTCATATGCCCTGAAGACACCTTCTGCAAAATACCCATAAAAATAGCCCTTTTTCCATTGGCGTGGCTCCACTGTGTATCACTCGCGCCAATGGGGGAAATCCCCCAAAGAGGGCGCGCTAGCTGGCGCTCTGTCTCAGAGTCACACTCGCACCAGCCCAGTTGGGTAAAGTTTTTAACAAACCAACTTACAAAGGTTCTTCCTAACCTATTCATGAACTGATTCCATCTTGAGTTAGTTCAGTTGGGCTTCGAATCTCCATAGAAGGGAAGTAGTTCTCCACCTCTCATGGAAGCTTCTTAGTGATAAAGCCAATCCCATGAATCTTGTGGATGACCCTAACTCCTTCTCCTCTATCTATAAAAGCTTGTCCTTTTTCCTTTGACAAGTTAGTCTCCAAGTTCCAAATTCTAAGTCTCAAAGTCTGAGAATTGCCAAGTTCATGCTACAAGGAGCCTTATTCATTCCCATGAGGCTAAATCTTAAGTGAGGAGATTCTTGTCCAAGTAACCAAGGAGAGAGAGGCTTGTTCCCCATTCCCAACAAGCTTTGCAAGGCATGTGCTGCTGATCACCCAGCCAAAGGAGGATTTGACGTCAGAACTATGGTTGTATTCTTCTTTGTTGTTTATCAATAATAGACGACTATCATTATGGTTCCACTCTTATTGTCTTTGTAATGATGATTGAGTTATATCCTTTCTGACTGATATATAGTTGCATCTATTGGATTTTATGCTTGTGTTTGTGTCGTTCTTTGCATGTGCAGGTGTCCGTTCACGAGGATCGTGGGGATTGTGACCAGCCGGAGCAAAGGAACGGGAGTGACGAATCTTCTACAAGTACTAGCGTTGGAATCCAGGTAGGCCCTCATCATCGGTCTTTGATTTGCAATTAGGAACCTACGTGTTAGCGTTGTTTGATTGTTGCTAGACCCCATTTGGGCTAGTAGGGATCGCCTCTGTCCGCAGAGGGGATTTACCTCCACAACAATAAGGAAGTCACCCTCACACCCATTATAACTTCCTTTTCCAAAGAAAGATCATATTTCTTTAAAATCCATGGGACATCACCTTCTTTGAAATACCAAGAGGGACCAACCTCTCCTCTACTCTCTTGTCTTGGCCAATGTTTCTTTTTAGTTTTTTTAAGAAATAAGATCTCTCTTAACAACCAATGTGTCATTTTATTTCAATTATATGTGATTCCATAAAGAAGATTAAACATTTTTAAATATATGCACGAGATCTAGTAAGTGGGAAATCTTAAGATCCTCCCAATATAGGAGCTCATAAAAGACAAATTTCCTTTTCATCCTAATGGGAAATTTCTCAACATAGGCATCGAATAATTTTGGATCATCGAAAATAGACTACCCATTTGAATCAAACATTTATGTAATCTCCTTCTCCTTCTCTCTCTCATATGCTCTAAGCCATTCAACTGGTGTCATTATTGCAAGCCTTTGGGTTCTCTTTGGTTTACCATTGAAAGAATATGTTGATCTTCTGTAAGGGTATTCTTCTAGGAGGAATACCCTTGATCAATCATACACTGGTTTGTAGGTGGTTGGAACACCCAGCCTTTAGAGAAGGTCCACAACATTTACATCCATGATACCCTTTTGTTACAAGATCTGCGAAATTATTGTATAATGCAAGGAACATTAGAAATCATGAACATCAAAACAATTGCAACAAATTAAATTAATATGCTAAACAATATTTTTACATATATAAACAAATAAATAAACATGTAATTTACCAAAGCAAACTCTCAAGCCTAGATAATCATGTATGGTGTAAGCACATATGCTATACAACGTAAAGCTCCTCTATGTTGCGATGGGTCTTGATACATCATATACATGTATCCCTTCCCATAATTCCTTCAATTCATTTGCCAATGGTTGTAAATAGACATACATATTCTTCACTTGTCTTCTACCAGGGATTATGAGAGCCAGCATAAGATGTTCATTCTTCATGGACAACCATGGGGGGGATATTTTTATTGATCACTACTACATGCCAAACATAATAGTTGGTGTTTTGGAGGGAATATGGGTTGACGCCATCCATGGATATGCAGAGTCGTAGACTTAGTACTTCATCCTTGAATTTTTTGGGCCATGTATCCTCTATATGCTTCATAGCTATTGAATTCGTTGGGATTTTCATAACTCCCAACTCACTTCTATGTGAGGCATGCCATCCTAGAAACATAGCTATTTCTTTGCAACGAAAGAACCTTTGAATCCTTGGAATTATAGGCATGTGCCTCAATATATTATGAGGAGGACCATGTGATTTACCCCTTATTTTTGATTTATGGTACCTATTATGCCTACATTTTAGACATATCTCTTTGTTTTCATATTCTCCTCTATATTAAGTCCCTATTATACTAGTGTAGCCCCTTTATTTTATTGTTAGTGTAGGCTCCTTATTGTTATTTTTGTGCCCATGCAGCCCCCATATTGTTATTTTTATGCCCCACATAAGCCTAATATTGCTATTTTTATGCCCTTACATTATTATTATTATGTAGGCTCTCATTATATTGTGACCCTTTAGACTCCTATATATTCCAAGGAGGTCTTGTCATTTGAATAATCGAAGAATTGTTCATTTATGTGATGTAAATGAGGTTTCCCCATCAAAGAGGCTAATTTTCAAGTCGTTGATCTATCTTTTATTTTGTTTTGTGATTTGGTTGCATAACATTTGGTATCAAAGCTTTGGATTCTAGGGTTTTGCTGCTTCAAAGAGGTCATCTTAGAATTTATGCTATAAATTATTTTTTACAAGGCTTCAAAAGTTGAAATTTTGACCACATGGAGTCAAAATCTTGCTAAACTTAATGTACAAATTTCAGATCTCTGTTCACTATATTTTATGAGATATGGTCCGAATAAGTTAGGGTTTTTGCATGCTCCAGGATTCAGTTTCAAACATGGGACTTAGGGAAAATCTTCATAACTTTCTCTATGAGCATCGGATTTGAATTTCGTAAAAATAAACTAAAATTTCCTGGTCTTTAGTTTATTGTGGATCATTTTCAGGGTTGAAGGGTTAAACAATTACTTGTAGAATTTTGTACAAGTTCGCTCTATTGAACCTGTCCATAACTAGGGAGATTGGGAATACATTTACCTTGAAGAATCCAATCTCAGTCTGACTTGTGGAATTAGAAATAAGACTCAAAGGGATACCACAAAACAAAATTTAAGAATTTGGAGACACAAATTTATAAAGATATAATAGTTTCAATATTGAGCTCCTAAAAATAAGAAAAATGTGCATACTTTTTTTATAAAAATTGCATAACTTATGTTTGAAAATTTTGTTTGAAGTGATTTAAAGGGAATATTGAAGCATAGATATCAGTATTTGGTTCTAAAATTCCTCCCAAACAAAAGAATTCTACATCCAATGAGCCCTTAGAAAACTCTATTATGACTCATGAAGAGGAAGAATTGCAACGTGATATATCAAAATTACAGGACCATATGCATCAATTTTTTCTCTCACAAAAAAAAACCAAAGATGAACTAAAAGGTGACTTGGATTGTTTAAAAGCAAAAATAAAAGGCAACATGGATGGTATAAAAAGTGACATGAATGGTTTAAAAGAAAAAATAAAAGGCAACATGGATGGTATAAAAAGTGACATGAATGGTTTAAAAGCATACATGGAAGGTTTGACAAAGTTGCTAAAAGAAAGGCTTCCTAGTGGTGGTAAGGTATTTCATGAAATTCACGAAGAGAACAAACATAATGCGAATCATGATTTTAGAGATTTCAACTTTGGGATGAAGACCAACCATATTCCGAGGATTAATATAAGGAAGTTTGATGGCAAGTATTTGGTAACATGGATACTACATATGGAGCAATTTTTTGATCTACATGATGTGTTGCACACACAAAATCTAGACATTGCATCTTTATATTTAGAAAAAAAACAAGTTTGTGTGGTATCGATGACTTTGTTATCGTAAATCAATTGTCACTTGGACAATTTTTATGGAAGAATTGGTCGCACATTATGAGGAAACAAAGAGAATTACCTTCTTTAGCCAATTAATAAATCTCAAACAAAAGGGTTCAATGACAGACCACATTGAGGACTTCCAAAGATTGAATATCAAGTAAATGATATTCCATAGGAGCATAGGATTGATATCTTTATAGGAATTTTAAAGGATAACATCCAACATGAGGTTCACCTTTGGGAACCTAATTCATTTGAAAATGCATTCAAGGTGGCAAGAAAAGTTGAAAGCAAAATTATGGCAACAAGGAAGTCTACCACTCACAATTATAAACATGGAAGTGTTTCTGCTCCTAGCCTCCCACAACCTACAAGGTTGACACCAAAACAACTGGAGGAAAAAAGAGAAAAATGGATTTGTTACAGTTGTGATAACAAATACACTAAGTGTTATAAGTGTGTTGAGAAGAAATTATTTTACATAGATTGCGAAGAGGAGGAAGAAAATGAATAAGAAACATCAAAGGAAGAGGATATATACTAGGAATCAACCCCAAAGAAAGAAGAAATGAATTTGACCATATTTTGTAAGGCAGGAATTACTACTCCCCAAACTCTCGATATAGAAGGATATATCAAGAAAAATGGGTAATAATGCTTTATTGATTCTGCTAGTACCCATAATTTTATTCATTGTAAGATAGCTAAGGAATTGAATTGATTTCTATATCCAGCACCAGAGTGTCAAGTGATGGTTGCAAATATAGGAACTATAAACTGCTCATGGAAGTGCCAAAATATTAATCTAACCATGGGGGAATACGTATTGAATAGTCCAATGATTTCCATTCCAATGGGTGGTGCTGATGTTGTATTAGGAGTCCAATGCTTACAATATTTGGGGATGATAACTTTTAATTTTCAAGAACTTTTCATGAAAATTTTCTAGCAAGGAAAGGAAATTGAATTAAGGGGTATCATAGGGAAATCAGAGAAGGTAATCAACTCTAACGGAATGATAAATATTTTAAAGAAAGAACAATGAGGCATAATTGCACAATTATGCTCACTAGATGTTCAAACATCAAAATAATCTATTTCTTCATATTTCTAATGAATATTAGACAAGCATGCCAAGATATTTGAGACTCCTGAAGTCACCCCACCTATTCGTTACCATGATCATGTTATTCACTTGATTCTAAGAAGAATTCCTCCAAACATCATACCTTATAGACGAAGACTATTCCGAAAAAACTAAAATTGAACATATGGTTGCGAAAATGCTAGAGGCAGGTATAATTCAACCTAGACAAAGTTCTTTCTATGCTCCAGTAGTGTTGGTACACAAAAAGGATGGATCATGGCGTATGTGTTTGGATTATAGGGAGCTCAACAATATCACTATTAAAGATAAATTTCCCTTTCGTGTCATTGATGAATTGTTGGATGAATTACAGAGAGCAATTTACTTCACCAAGGTAGATCTTCATTCAGGATATCATCCAATTAGAATGAAGACTGAAGACATTTCGAAAACAACATTCAGAACTCATGAAGGTCATTAAGAATTTTTTGTCATGCCTTTTTTCCTTATTAATGCACCTTCCACATTTCAAGGTTTGATGAATTCCATTTTCAAACCCTTAAAAAATTGTGTAGTATTCTCTAATGATATACTAATTTACAAAATGTCTTGGAAAGATCATGTTCAACATGTTGACAGGGTGCTCAAACTATTGGAGGAGAAACAATTGTATGCAAAAGCCTCCAAATGTTTCTTTGGGGTACATGAGTTGGAATATATGGGTCATATTATATCTCATGAGGGTATTAAGGTATATCCTAACAAAATTAAAGCCATAAAGGAATGGAAAATCCCCACAAACCTAAATCATCTTTGAGGATTTCTCAGGTTGCTAGGGTATTATCGCAATTTTGTTAAGGATTATGGGAAAATAAAAACACCTCTAACAACATTACTAAAGAAAGATGTATTTTTTTGGACTCCAGAAGCAACTAAGTCCTTTGAAAATCTTAAAGAGGAAATGTGCCAAGCTCCAGTTTTAGCTACATCAGACTTCAAAAAGACCTTTATGGTGGAATGTGATGCCTCGAGAAATGGAATTGGTGTTGTTTTAATTCAAGAAGGAAGACCCATTTCTTTTGAAAGTCATCCAAACAAGGGAAAATATTTACACAAACCTATTTATGAGAAGGAAATGTTGGCAATACTACATGCCTGAAGCAATGGCGCTCTTACCTAATGGGAAGACACTTCAAGGTAAAAACAAATCATGATAGTCTTAAAATTTTTTTGGAACAAAGATTATCTTCAGAAGAAAAACAAAAATGGGTCATTAAGTTATTGGGTTATGACTTTGAAATCATCTACAAAAAAGGGAAGCAAAATGTTGTTGCAAATGCACTCTCAAGAAGGGACGAGGATGTGGAAATATTGCTCTGTGCCATTTATATTACCCAACCTGATTGGATATCTAAAGCAAGGGAGGAATGGAAAAATGACAAAGAGGTGTGGACACTCATTTAAAATTTGCAACAAGATCCCAATACATCTAATACATTTATCTGGAAAAATGACTCATTATTGTAGAAATATTGCTTATATCTATGTAAGGATTCCCAACTCAAACAAAATATTATTTTGGAATTGCACACATCTCCTTTAATAGGACACTTAGGATTTTTAAAAACTTACTGATTGATTGATTGATTTATTTTATTTTTATTTTTATTTATTTTATTATTTTATTTTATTTTATTTTTGTTTTTGTTTTTGTTTTTGTTTTTTATTTTTATTTTTATTTTTAATTAATTAATTAATTAATTAATTTATTATTATTATTATTATTATTATTATTATTATTATTATTATTATTTTTATTTTTATTTTTATTTTTCTTTAATTTTAATTTTTTAATTTTTAATTTATATATATATATATATATATATATATATATATAATTAATTAATTTATTAATTAATTTATTATGATTATTATTTTTTATTTTTTAATTTTAATTTTTAATTTATATATATATATATATATATATATATATATATATATATATATATATATATATATATATATAAAATTAATTAATTTATTATGATTATTATTTTTTATTTTTTATTTTTTAATTTTAATTTTTAATTTTTTAATTTAATTTTTTAATTTTTTTAATTTTTAATTTTATTTTTTTATTATTTATTTATTTATTTATTTTCTTTTATTTTTATTTATTTTTTAATTTTTATTTTAATTTTAATTTTTTAATTTTTAATTTTTAATTTTTAATTTTTAATTTTTAATTTTAACTTTAATTTTTTTTATTATTTATTTATTTTAATTTTTAATTTATTTTTAATTTTTTAATTTTAATTTTTATTTATTTTTTTAATTTTAATTTTAATTATTTATTTATTTTATTTTATTTTTATTTATTTATTTTTATTGTTTATTTTTTATTTTATTTTATTTTTTTTAATTTTTTAATTTATTATTATTATTATTATATATATATTTTATTTTTATTTTTATTTTTTATTTTTTATTTTTTATTTTTTATTTTTATTTATTTATTTTATTTATTTATTTATTTTATTTTATTTTATTTTATTTATTATTTATTTATTATTTTATTTTATTTATTATTTATTTATTTTTTATTATTTTTTATTTATTTATTATTATTTTTTCTTCAGATGGCCTTAAATTTGATATTCAAAAATTTGTGGCAGCAAGTTTGGTTTGACAACAAAATAAAGTTGAGACAATTAAGACACTAGGTATATTACAACCTTTAGCCATTCGAAGTTAGTGTTGGGAGGAGGTCTCAATGGATTTTATCATAGGTTTACCCAAGTACAAAGGAAAAAGTGTCATCATGGTGGTAGTTGATAGAGTTATCAAGTATGCACACTTTTGTGCATTATCTCACCCTTTTAAATCTAGTACAATTGCTACTACATTTATGGAAACAATTCAAAATCTACATGGAAACCCAAAGATTATTTTCAGTGACAAAGATCCCATTTTCACTGGAATTTTTTGGACAAAATTATTTTCTTATCTCGGTACTCAATTAGCTCATAGCTCATCTTATCATCCTCAATATGACAGGAAATTGAGATAGTGAACAAATGTTTGGAAGGATATCTTTGTTGCTTTGTGTCTGATAAACAAACACAATGTGTCAAGTGCTTACCTCTAGCTAAATTGTGATATAAAACTTCCTTCCATACTACAACAAAAATGGCCCCATTTATGGAATTTAATGGATATTATCCACCATCCATCACATCATATTTAAGATAAAATTCTAATGTTCAAGCAATGGAAGATCACATCGAGCATGAACAAGAAGTTCTCCAACTTTTAAAGGATAACCTCACTCTAGTTCATAATCAAATGAAACAACATGCATATTAACGTCATAGTGAAAGAAGTTTTGACGTAGGCGACTGGTTATTTTTACGACTACAACCATACAAAAAAATGTCTCTCATGTAAGCTAAGAAGGATAATAAATTATCACCCAAGTACTATGGTACTTACAAGGTGCTACAAAATATTGGTACTATGGCATACAAATTGGAGTTACTTGCATCTTCTCAAGGATACCAGGTTTTCCATATTTCATGCTGGTTATCTATGACAAGATCCCAGTTCAAACAATATTTCCAGAACTTGACGAGGAATTAAAAATCATATTGGAGCATGAAACAATCAAATAAACAAGCACTCATCAACTACGAAATCAATCAATTTCAGAGTATCTCATTAAGTGGAAGAACTTACCCCCTGAAGATTCCACATGGGAGGATGATAATTTTATACCAAAGCATACAAAATTACTTAAGCACTCAAGCATTGAGGACAACACTTTTTTTGAAGGAGAGGGGCGTGTTAGGTCCCTATAATACTAGTGTAGCTCCCTTATTGTTATTTTTGTGCCCATGCAGCCCCCATATTGTTATTGTTGTGCCCCACAAAAGCCCAATATTGTTATTGTTGTGCCCTTACATTATTATTGTTATGTAGGATCTGATTATATTGTGACCCTTTAGACTCCTATATATACCAAGGAGGTCTTGTCATTTGAATCATCCAAGAATTGTTCATCTATGTGATGTAAAGGAGGTTTCCCCCTCGAAGAGGCTAATTTTCAAGTTGTTTATCTATCTTTTCATCTTTTTTGTAACCTGGTTGCATAACACTTTATATAGAATACAATCATTCATACATGCATGATATGATATATACTCAACACCCAACATTTTAAACAACTACTTTGCCTTTTCCCACCTACTGGGAAAGACATTATCACTTGAAAGAAACTTATCTTTGAATAACCTACATTTTGTGGGAAATGTAAATGTACAATGTTTATATATATATATATATATATATATACATTTTAACCAGAATGAGTATATTTTTTATTTAAATCCTGTTTACGAACAAAACCAGGATTTTACATAGTGATTTCCAACCTTCTAAGGACAGGGGATACATCATTTGGTTTGCATACCCACTATACGAGTGTTCTCTGTAGTGCATACAAAAATTCCCATTCACAGATATCTTATCACTGTAGATTCTACAAAATTGAAGTAACAAAAATTTGCATTTACATTTTGTCATTTGAAAATCAAGAAAGAACAAAAAAGACTAAAAGTCTAGAGGCGCTAGATTGTTAAGGTCCAGCTCAATTCAGACTACTTTGGCATTCTTGTATAGGTCCTAGTTAGTGGAGTCCTCCTCATTGTTCTTGCTGATCTCTGTCACCGTGAGTTTTAGCTACTTAATCTGTTGACGTAGTGCTTCCACTTCATTCTCTAGCTGACGAATTCAGACCCTCTTCTCTAGCTGACCCTCCTGCATTGTGAGATTCTCTTGCTGTTGAATGTACATGCTGCGCTGCAAAGCCGCAAGGCCTTCTCTAAATTCCAAGTGCTCGTTCTCACAAGTGGTGTAGGTTGGCCAAATTCTTCTAACACATTAGTGACCTGACCTTGGCCTTCGGCTCCCCCAAGAGCTCGACCAAGGATTGTCTTCTACTCTTTTACCCCTCGGATCCATCTTTTGACATCCCATAGAGTCGCAATTATTTATGTTCCCCCCTCTCAAGTCTGGGATGTCCTTGAACCACCAGTCCACCTTATGGGCTAGCCACACCACCCTAAGGATATTACCCAAGACCCCTTCACAGACCAAAGGAGTAGAAGCCTTCTAACTTGTAGTAGACACAAAGCCGACCGAGATCAACCAAACTTTCCAATTCAGTGGAATTTCATTACCATGCCCAACAATTGTATCCTACCTGTCAATTATACTCCAGCCCACTGCACCATGATGCTTCTCCATTGGAATCACTGCTCTAGGGTCCTGACCCTGGATCTCCTCCCATACATGGAGATTGAGAGAATTCACAATGACTGAAGTGTTAAAGACATCCAAATAATGATAGCCCTCCCTCTGCAAGTCGACGTCCAAACTTTTCCTTAGGGTCTGATCCAAATACCCCTCCCAGATCAACAAAATAACAATTCCCATCTCTGTGCTACCCCTCAGACCAACCACAACCCTTAGACCCACGAACCCTTGTAGCTTCCCACTCTAAATTTCTGACTCACCAGGCTCTCTCAGATTCTTGCCAGTAATCCAGTCCCCACTACAAACACTCAACGACCTCAGCTTTAGCCTCGAGGCCTATGCGGAGGCCACCTGAGCAGGAAGGAGCATTAATCCATGCAAACTTCTCCAACTGTTGTTCCTTGTATAGCAATAACAATTCCGCTAGATGATGCAATTCATGTTGAGGAAACTGTTGGGGCTATGATCACGATGATCTTCCATTAATTCCTAGCCTTTTGCCTTAATTTCCAAGCATTGATCCTTGTCCTTCATTCTCCTTATGAGTTTCCTCCCATGAGTGTTCTAGATTGATTTGTGTTCCTGAAATAAATTCTTGTCCTCTCTTCCCTTTATCCTACATAAATAACGAGGGCGAATGAATTTAAAATATACCGAGAGATCCCCGATATTAATAGAGATGGTACATGAGTGATGATAACATACATGGTGCGGGTGTAAGAAAAGGGCACACTTTCCACGAGGCTCTTGATTAAGCTAGGGAATGCAAGGAGATGCTCTATGGGGCCCAAGAGTCGGGGGTATGAGGCAGGAAAGGAAGGGGAACATGACAGAAGGGAGGGGAGATAGGACAGAAAAGTAGAGAGGCACGACTGTGGAAAAAAAAGTAGGATTCCAGAGGGAAGGGATGAGAAGGATGAATAGGGGAGAGGGGGAGAAAAGGGAGGGGGAGGGAAGAGGTAGGGGAGGGAGAGGGGTATGGAGTAGGAGGGTAGACCAAGGAGTCAACCCAATGAATTTATACTCAAATTTCCTAATTCTAAGGTTTAATATCGCCCAAGCAAGGCTTAACTCAACCTCCACTATCTAGGAATTGTATTCCATTAACTAACTTATGGGATCCTAGTCATGCTCACAACATCATTCACCACACTCCTTTCTTCTAGCTTGTTTGTCGACTTCTAAATTATTTCCTCTTAGAATATAGAAGAAGGTCACCAAATCGAAGAATGGGATCATCCCTTGGGATCTCTTTATAATTTTTTTAATATCATGTTTTTTGTAGATGAGGCATAGTTCATATGATAGATTATAATCACGGAGTCTCCTAGCACCTGTAGGGTTTTTATTCCTTTCTTTTGAGCCCAAGTGAGGCCCATAAACAATCCATACGCTTCAACTTGATTGTTTGTCTTCCATCCAAGCCCCCAAGCATATCTATCTTCAATGATTCCTTCGGGATTAATGAGAATCCCTCCCCCTCCTGCCACCCCAAAGTTACCTTTTGATGCTCCATCGAATTGAAGGGTCCATTTATTTGTGGATCTCAGCTAGTCCACCAGAGCTTCTGAGGACAACCTTAGAATCCACTTCCCCCGAGAGGGAGAACTGTTCCCCAGAACCTGTAAGGCTAGGGGAGACACCTACAAAGCCAACCATACAAATTGAAACTTATCCAAGGAAGGATTAGAATCTAGTTTGTGCAGTTCCATACAAGCTTAAAGGGAAGTCATGGCTATTACCCTTGCCAAAGGTCGAGAATTCTTAAATATTTCCTTATTTCTTGATAACCATATTTGCCAACAAACATATTTTGGAAGAGCCAACCAGATTTCTTTGAAGTTGCTTTTGGCCTGAAGGGAGCCCAAATAGGATTTGGGCCAAGATCTAAAGAAGACTAGGGGGTCCAAAGGCCAAATTGTTTTGAAAAATAGAGGCCCAAGGACCATAGCCCAAACTTCTTTAGTCACATGACAATGGAGAAAGAGGCGGGGGATTGATTCCTCGGATTCACATAACGCACATCGTGAGGGGCCAATCAGTCCATGCTTCTGAATATTTTCTGCAGTAAGAATTTTCTTATGTGAAAGTAGCCAACAAAAAAAATTGACTTTTGGGATGGCATTCCTTTTCCATATTTCCCCCAAATATATTTTTTTGGAGGTATTTAGGAGTTTGAGAGCATGTGCGAATACCTACCTTTGACTATGTAACTGACATTCCTCCAACCCCACTTGTATGCCTCTGACTGAGCTATGGGGGCACATCGTCTTAACTTCTTTAAAAGATTGTCTCTTTGTATGAGAAGTGCCTCAGGGATATTTTCAAGCTTCCAGCCCTTCCAACCTCCTTGCTAGTTCCACTCCACAATCTGGCTTAAATTTTCCTCCCCCCTACTGCACAAGAAGTTTTTGAGATTCATTAGGGATAGGTCAGAATCGAAGGGCTGAAGCCCCATGATTGAATCAGAGAAAATTTTTGTGGAGGCTCCATTTCACGGAATTTTGCTTATATTTTTGGTGATAATATCCATGGAGGAGAAGATCAGTCGCTAGATGGGAGAGCCCATACCAGAGACCTCTCGTCCCCTACTGCCAATTGCTAGGATATATATTTAGCATTGATCACTTGGGACCACCATTGACTTGGCTTTGTGATAAAACTCGAGTACATTTTTTCTCCCATTGCCAAGTTAGATATCTATGGATCCCTGATTCCCAGACCTCCATGCTGTTGTAGAGCTCTGACTATTTTCCAATTTATTAAATGATATTTCTTTGTTTCCTCATTCCCTCCTTTCCACATGATTTTTCTTATATATTTGCCAATTTGTTGAAGCATGATCTTGGGGGCTTGAAGGGTATTAAACTAATACAGAGGGATGGTCGACAAGACTGACTTAATGAAGATTTCTATTTGAGCATAATTAAGCCAAATACCACCCCAATTTAAAATTTTTGTTTTTATTTTATCTTGCACTATTTTCTAAGCTTGTGGTGTAGCGCCTTCAGAAGATTGGGATACCTAAATAATTGAAAGCGGCCCATTCGCTGATTGCTTTTAACCCAAGGATTTCTTCTATTATTTTTCCTTATGTCTTGAGATGTTCCAGCTATAGTTGTGGCTTTTGTTATCATTAGTTTCTCCCCATGAAGCACTAAGAAAACTATCTAAGACTCTCTTAAAACAACGAGTGATTATGGTCGAGGATCCTCCCATCATAATAGTATCATCTGCAAACTGCCCATGATTTATACTTCTAATGTCTTCCTTGTAATAGATGCTAGGGAAGTTGAGGGAGGCCCTTTAAAACTCCAATTTTTGACTTAGGGCATCCTCCATGATAATGTATAAAAAGGGAGAGAGGGGGCACCTTTGCCAGAGGCCCTGCGAGGCTTTGAAAAATCCAACCACTCTTCCATATACCAACGTAGCAATCCAAGGGGAGGCAATACATAGATTTATCCATCTGATAAAAGTCTCTTCCAACTCCATTTTCCTTAGAAATTTTAATAGGAATCCATGCCTAACCCGGTTAAAGGAATTTTCCATGTCTAGCATTATAATCATTCCTTGATCCCCCCTGTGTCAGATTGAAGCCATAGCTTCCTGGATTAGGATGATATTATCGAATATTTTCCTACTTGAAACAAATCCCCCCTGGTTTTCAAAGATCAGAGAGGGAAATAAAGGCTTAAGTTGATAGGCCAGAAGCTTCGAGAAGATTTTGTAGGAGACACTGCAAAGGGAAATATGGCAAAATCTGGAGAATGAGGAGTGGTTCGATTCTTTAGGGAGTAAGGCTAGGAAAGAAGAGTTTATGCCTCCTCTCATCGCAAATATTTTGAAGGGGTATCCCACCAATCTGCAAAGTTCTCCCTTCATAACATCCCAGAAGGAATGATAGAAGATTGTCGCGAATCAATCTGGGCCCGACGCTTTATCTGGGGAAAGGAGTAAATTACTTTTAGAATTTCCTCCAATGTTGGGTGGGGGGGGAGGGGGGAGTTAGAGAGCGATTCCTCTCCTCCATAACCATATGAGGGATGCTCTCAAGGAAGTAGTCTTCATTGGAAATATCCCAAGTATTATCCTTTGTATATAGATTTCCAAAATGTTCCATAACTGCTCATTTAATTTCCTCAAACTTATTGATGGTCTCCCCCCATGAGTTATTTAAGTTATATTATTTTTGGATTCCTTGAACTTGGATTTTTTGCGGAAGAATTTAGTGTTCCTATCCCCTGCCTTAAGCCTGTTATTTCTAGATTTTAGTCTCCAGTATTCCTCTTCCTTTGTTAGGTTTGTATGGAGAGCCTTAAAAGTTTCTACTCCTTATGGAGGTTTGATTCTTGTATCGACATTGTTTCCATTCTCCCTTAGATTGAAGCAAGTTTCCATTCCATGTCTTTGATGTTGTTTCGTCTTTTAGATTGATGATCCTTTAGCCAATTTTTAATGTCGCCTTTTAGTCTGTGAATCTTTGTCTCCCAAATGGTGATTGGGCTTCCATCAATCCAGCCAGCCGAGGAGAGGGAGACCATTTCCAAGAAATTGGGGGATTCTAGCCAAAGAGGAGAGAATCAAAAGGGGACAGGGCCTAGATCCAAGGGTTGCGAGATCAACAGGATCATCGGGCGGTGGTTAGAACTTACCCACGGTAGGATGGAGTATTTGAGGCTATAATTCGAGGTTAGGAGGTTGTTAGCAACAAGGAAGTGGTCCAGTCGAGCCGCTATATGATTTACCCCCCTCTTTTGTTAGTCCAACTATACATAAATTTTTGTGGTTTGACATCAAAAAGGTTCAAATTTAGGATGAGGTCCTTCATGTATTCTTGCTGGGCATCCCATATGATAAAGCCCCCTCTTTTTTCATGCCTACCCATTGTTGTGTTGAAATCTCCACCAAAAATGCAGTTATTCTCAAACTCTGTCTTTTAACTCCATTAGGGAACTCCAGCATTCTTGCTTTTCCTGAAAATGTGTGGGCATGTATACATTGACCACTATGAAGGGATGTTGTTTCTCTTTAATTTTAAAAATAGTTGCTATCCAATGAGTTGTTTTTAAGGTACTTACCAGTTGTAGCTTCGATGGATTCCATAATGTACAGAGGCCTCCTGATGCTCCTCTTGAACTGACTGATTCCAGCTTGCCAGTATTCCAAAATTTGTTTTTAATAGCATTGATAGACTCCTCATCCAGCTTGGTTTCCTATAGGAGGATGACATCTGGTCTTTCTTTACTGATTAGGGATTTCACTTTTGTAATTATTTTTTCAGACCCTAGGCCCCTACAATTCCAAGATATGATATTCATTAATCACTTTTTAAAGTTCCTCGCTCCCTTTCCAAGGCCGTTATTCTTTCATTTTTTTCCTCCTCCACCTTTATTCCATGCGCTTGCTAACTGAAGAGGAATAATGTGATGGATTCCCAACTCTTTGTCTTTTTTTTTTCTCCCTTTTGACTTCCTTGTTTGTTTTTGTTCCTGATTTCTTCCCTTTTCTGACGGGCTGCTTCAGGCCTGCCCCCCCAGGTCTATCATCAGAAGAGCTCAGCTGTGCTAAAGGTCCCAGGCCTTCCGTAGATGTCAGGAACCCTTCCACATCTTCATCTTCCTCTAGTGATTCCTTAGAACTATTATTAGTGTCCGGGCTAGAGCTTGCTTCCTTATGACTATTTGGGGGAGGCCCAATGGGAGTAGGGCGAGGGGCCATGTCCTCCTAAGGAGAGGAGGGGGGGGACGGGTAGTACTAAACCTTCAACAACACCTTCCGAATCTATTATCCAAAAATGATTCTGCGACCCTGAACCAAGTCCGCCCTCGACTGACTTGCTTAGGGGGGTGGTAGACTCCACTTCGTTTGAGACTGGAACAACACCAGGGCCACCGACCTGTGCAGAAAATTTTGAAGACTTATGCCTCTTAACCTATTACCACTGTTCTTTAGGGTCTTTGGGTTGATTCTCCATAGGGACCCCTCCTTTAGGACAACCTTTTGCAAATTTCCCATATTCATGGTACAACTTACAGTTGAAGGGTAGTTGGTCATAGTCTACTTCCTGAACATGCATCCAACTATCCATGCAAAGATTGATAGCCGTTGAGAGGCCCTTCTTAAGATCCACCTCCACACAAGTCCTTTCACAGGAGAAGAGACCATCGTTTGGTTCAGATCATTCAATCTATAGCCCCAGGGAGTTCCCTATGAGCTTGAAGGTCACGTCGTTCCAACTGTGAAGGGGAAGGTAAGGTATCTTCACCCATACTGGGATCGATGAAGGGGCATCACAATCCATGTTGAAACTAGTACTCCAGCAGTTCAGGTAGAGCCCCTGGGTCCCCATAAAATAAGGACCACTCCTAAAAACTAAGTCCCTGTCCAATCAATTCTCAAAATAAGAGGTATAAAAACCTTTTCCATAGAATGAGGAGATGACTACACCTTTAATGAGAGTGGTCTAGTTCTTCACAACCCAAGCCTTGAACGTTCGAGGGGAAGGCCAGAGGCCCCTGAACTAGCCAATAAGGCCTCTATCCGCAAGCTGCAATGCCCGAGAGTGGGCCTGCAGAACACTTATTTCAATCTTGGGGATCTCCTCAACTTTCTTCACAAACTAGGAGACCCCTTGCTTGCATAACTTCAGAGCAGAGGCCACATGGAGTTGAAGGCAACAATCTCTACCAAGAGAAACACATCCTAGGTTGGCGTAAACATTACACTTCTAATCCCAATACCAGTAGGGGAAATGATTGAAGGGCCCCAGGCAACAACTACAGAAGAAAGAAGAAGGCCAGAGGAGGACGAATCTTGACTCCTGCAGCCCCGACCCTTCGGGGTCAACCTACAATGGTAGGCAGGGCCTAACCCAAGTAGAGGGATTGAGGACCCGCAGCAGGGACCCTGAACCAATGGACATCACATCAAGCGAAGAGGCACCATTGTTGTATAGCTCTTCAAAAAAATTATCCAGTGGATTCTTATTATGTGCCACGGTGCATTCTAATCAATGTTAATAGCTAACGATCATAAAATCGACCATTTTTAATGTTGTTTGTGTGACAAGATTTATCAAAGTATAAGGGACTTGATCATGGTCAATTACCTTAATGTTATTGATAAACATGCATTCAACATGCCAACATTTTCTTTCAAGTAGTACAGTAACTTCGTTGTCCCTAGTTGGGTAGAATTTGACTTTTCGCCAGGTCCAAAGAGAGGGTGGTGGAAGCAAATTTTATGATTTCAAATAAGGTATTAGTGATATGAGCATCATCCCCTAGATTATTGTTCTGCAATGCATCTAACAAAATTTCGTTCATGGTAGCCATATCCCGTAAGTAATCATCCATACCAACCTCTATTTTATTGCCTCCATTACCAACTTGTGATGAAGAATTACTATTGTTGTAGCCATTCCTAATTGGTGAATCTGGACGTAGTGGGAATTGAATAGGTGGTTGATTCAACCATTCTTTGTATGATTCCTCTCTGATTTTTTCTCTTAATGCAACCTTCTCTCGATTTTACATTGTAGTGGGGTGCTCCAGAGGATGGTAGGTGGGTCGCTTATCATCATTAGAATCATAATTTCAAAAAATATTGAACATTAGTACATGAATGATATAGTAAGAAAAATGTAATTAGTTTGCTAAATTAACATTATGCCAAACAATTATTACCATTGTTGACCCATGATTGCAGCTAGAAGATGCCACGTTCCAAATGGCACTGTGAAGCAACTGTCCATTTTCATCTACCAACTACTTGTGGTATGCTGCTCCTAATAAGAGCTTCCAACGTTTTTGAAATGGTGGAATATTTTCTGCATCTGAACTAGATGCTAAATTAGGATCTTGCAAATTTGGATAAATTTTTATTTAAATTGACATGGATAAAAAAAAATAAATTCAATTAGATAATCGAAATATAAATAAGATCTAAAATTACTAGAGATGGAAAGGGAGAACTCCGCGAAGGACTTTGAGCAATATGGAATGAGCTAGAATTTGAAGAATCGATCATTTGATATTATGAGATTTTATCCTTGCATTTGAGCAAAACCAGTAATAATTTTTTGTGTACATACCTATAATTAATTTCGTGAACCATATAACCACAATTTGAATTTCAATATAGGTTTCAAAACATTTTTCAAGAATAAAGCAACTTTAAGCGGATAATGTATACTGTGAGCTACTGTAACTCATGTGGATGCATCCTAAAGGATAATTTGAGATGAATATGCGATTTTATGTGAAAATAAAATTTTAGATATCTTTTAAAGCATATCGGTGCTCTTGTAAAACTAACTGTACCGATGTGTTTAAATAATAACAAATCTGATGAGTTAAAATAATAAACGCACTGGTTTCCTGGATTTCAAAAATAAATAAAGGAATTCTATGATATCGACACTCTTATAAAACTAATCACACCGATGCATTTAAGTAATAACTGCATTGATGTGTTAAAATAATAATCACATTGGTTTCTAGGATTTCGAAAATAAAAAAAGAAATTAAATCATGTCGGTGCTCTTCTAAAACTAATCACACCAATGCATTTAAGTAATAACCACGTCAATGTGTTAAAATAGTAATTGCACTGGTTTCTGGGATTTCAAAAATAAGAAAAGGAATTCTATCATATCACTGCTCTTCTAAAACTAATCACACCAATGCATTTAAGTAATAACTGCATTGATGCATTAAAATAATAACCACACCATTTTTCATATCGATGCATTTAAAAAGGAATTCTATCATATCGATGCATTAAAAAAATTTAGCGCATTGATAAGTTATCTTAATTGGCGCGTGTTACTTGTAAACACACTAGTGCGGTTTACTATGAAATGAACCGACATTCGAAAAAAGTGAAAAAAATGTGTTTCTATTTTTTTCAAATTGAAAAATGAACAATAATTGCTTTTTTGAAATCTAATTTCATAAAGTATTTTAAATAGTAAGAAACTATTCACTATTTGATTATTTTTCCCAAAATTTCAAGCGAGAGATTCACAAAAGATACATACTAGGAGCACTGTGGAATAACAAAATTCTTTGGAACAACAAAACTATTCAGAAGATAAGAATTTGAAAGGTATGATGATTCACTCAAAACTTTGCATAGTAAAAATTGTAAATTTTACTATCGATTTTACTAATAATATTTTTTAAAATTTCTATTAGATTTAATTAAAAGAGAGATTTGCAAGAGAGACATACTGGGAGAACTGTGGAGCAACAAAATACTTTGGAACAACAAAAATATTTAGAAGAACAGACTTTGAAAGACATGGTGATTCACTCAAAACCCTGCATGCTAAAAATTTTAAATTTTATTTTTGTTTTACTAATATTTTTTTTTACAATTTCTGTTAGATTTAATTAAAATTTAGAAAAAAATAAAAACCCTGCATAGTGAAAATTTTGCGATTGATTTTTATTGGGTGTAGGAATTGCGTTTGAGCAAACTCCTCAACACTTAATTGTCAACCCAAGGGTTTCATAAACTTAGAGACGAAGCACAGGAAATGCCAGAAATGGTATGAACTTTTCCTATCTCTAATCCTACTTCTTAAAGGAAATGCTTTGCAAAATCAGGTAGAAAATAATTGGAAAGGCAATTAACACCAAGGCAACTCTAGTGTTGGAATGTAAAAGACAATTTGCATGTAAATCAAGTAAAGAAATTCCATCTTCAGATGGATGGTCAATGGTCTAACAAGTGGGCCCTTGCAGAATTCTGTCTTCCTTCTGATCTTCCTCTCACACAAACAACCTGTCCTTGCACTGTTGCAATATGCTTGCACTAGTGCAGGTATAATATTTCTATATAAGAGTATATTTGACCTTTCTTACTGAAGACTTATGTCTGAGTGAATGTGCTCTAAGTAAGGTAGAAAATAATTGGAAAGGCAATTAACAGCAAGGCAACTCTAGTGCTGGAATGTAAAAGACAATTTGCATGTAAATCAAGTAAAGAAATTCCATCTTCAGATGGATGGTCAATGGTCTAACAAGTGGGCCCTTGCAGAATTCTGTCTTCCTTCTGATCTTCCTCTCACACAAACAACCTGTCCTTGCACTGTTGCAATATGCTTGCACTAGTGTAGGTACAATATTTCTATGTAAGAGTATATTTGACCTTTCTTACTGAAGACTTATGTCTGAGTGAAGGTGCTCTAAGCCTAAGGGCTTAGAGCACTCTGTTTCTGTGACAAGAGACCAGCTCTTGCACCAAAGCAGAGTTTCCTTCACCTAGTTTCCAAATTACTCTTGAAAAGACTGAAAGATGTGCTGGAAAAGAATTGCAACTGTAAATGAAATTCTGAAGTAAATTATCTGTGAAAAAGGAAATGCTTCAATTCATTAAACCTTGCAAAGGAAATAATCTTCATGAAATAAAAGCACTTTAAAAGAATCAAACAGTAGCCTAAATATTTTGCATGTGTTAATCAAATTTTGGTACTTCACCCAAAATGCTTATGTTCTTTGCAAGTATAATATGATAATTTGATACAACTGCTTCCAGATCTTTTAAAGATGAACTTTTAATACTGAAGACAATTACTCAATTAATGGTTCATTCACTTGCGAAATAACTGAAAATAATATGCAGGTAAGTGATTCACTATTTGCTGTAACGAATGACTAGACCAAAGTGTAGGTAACAACATGCATTGGTGCAGGAAAGAGTTCCTTGCACGATCTGATTGAAAACGAATTAAAACAGAGAATGAGAGTAAAGGAAATGTGAAAAATATATTTCATAAGCAAAATAAACACATCTACTCTCAAACCATGGATCCGTTTCACATGTTAGCTACAAAAGATATTTTAATTCAGAACTTAAAGATTAATGATTAAAACTATATCATCACACAACTGCAAAAGAAATAACCACACTATCTTTTTGAATAGTGAAAGCAAGAGGGGTAAATGAGCTAGGTTGGTTGGCCCTAGCCAACTAGCTCGTTCCCCTTCTAAGGAACAAAAAGTATCAGCATTTCAAATCCACATCAAAGATAAACTAAATGTTGTGTATGAAAATCATGGTGGTTCTCTTGTATTACTCGATTTGGAAAATATACATTACAGAGCAGTCCAACCCCAGAGCTGAGGCGAAAACTAGATTACATAAAAAAAATTACAATTGATGGTTCGCTAGCTTCCTACCTATGATCTATATCATATATATCCTTTCGGCTCTAGGCCGTTTACACTAATTACAGATATTTCTTGTTCAGGCCTTTCGATCGAACAGACTTAGAAAATCGAAATTACAAACTTGGCCAGCAGTTATAATACACATGAACTTCGCTTGGCCGTAACCTAACTTTGGAGAATAATCCCTGAATGCGTGCCACCTATTATCCTACTTCAATTCATCAGCAGTTAGACTCGGAGTCGAGGATCGAGACCCATCCTCGTGGAAGATTTAGCTTCTTGGAAATTTCGAACAATCTTCGTGGCAGTGCAAGAATCTACCTGCACTAGTCAACTCATCCATCATTAACACTAAGTTCCATGATTACTCTAGGAAATCAATATGAGCTACAAGAAGTATGTAGATAGGCATGAAATATGTATAAAAAGATTAATAAAGTGCTATAATAAATATTTATATATATATATGAGCATGTGCAGGAATGGGTAACTATCTTGTACTAGTGTAGGAAAGAAGGGTCTTTTATTGAGATAAAACATAGGTTGATATTGATGGAAATGGGGTAGAAAATAGGGAAATTTAGGATACCAACATCATCCCATCCCTAAGCTATTGTGTGTCCTCACACAACGTTTTACCTCTGCAAAAAACCTTCAAAAATGAATGGCTAGCTCCTCAGTTATGCGCTTCAATGTTTATTCTTGTCGTTACTATCTTTGGCTTCTTGTCTTGGGCTTTTCACAACTGCTTAGTCACCTTCTTGAGGCATCTATAGCATCTGGAAGCCCGGTATTTCCATACCTTTACTTGCTGCTTCTACCTCTTTACTTCTGCCAATAACTCCACCTCACTCTATTTCTGCCAACTCTGCTCTTTCATGACCTAGTTCAAAGCTTCTAGGTCGTGGACTTGTTGCTACAGGTCTACTATTCTACTATTGAAGAAAAGAGTGGAGGGTGCTATGCTAAGATCTTTGGGTGTGAACGTTTTTTCTGCCACAGAATCGAAACAAGTCCCATCATCATCAAGGTCAAGGCTGTAAAAAGCCTGCTTTATAACATCGCTGAGGGTTCCTATACTCGGGTTTTTCTCATTATTAAGGGTTTTGATGCCCTCACCAATCTCTATGCCAAAGGTTTTAGTACCTTGTGCACCTGATTCCTCTAGGCTCTTAACACCTCATTATCCTGGTTTCTCAAGGGATTCAACACCCTGTCCTTCCCAATCAGTAAGGGTTTCAATTCCCCATTCTTGTACCACTACATGGACTTCAGTACCCTGTCCTTTGAACACTGCAGGGTCTTTAATACCCTGACCTTTTAAAATTGCAGGGTCTTCAATGCCCCGATCTTCAGAAATCGCAGGATATTCAATGCCTTGACCTTCAAAAGCCGCAAGGTCTTTAGTACCCTGCTCCTCAAAATCATTAAGGGTATCCACATTTGGTTCATTGAAATTACCGAGAGGTTCTTCATGCTGTTCCTCTTTTTCCTCCTCTGCTTTCGCTTCACTAGTATTCGGAGTTGACGTCGTCTTTCTGCTCTTTAGCCTACTGACAAATGTTGATAACAGGATGTCATCTTCTGCATTCTCCTCATCCTCCACAGTGTGTGCCACTATGTGTGCAAGCACCGAGAGGTTATGAACTATGGAGGAACTTTGGGGTGTTTCATCGATTATGATTGGAGAACTCAATTGGTTCGTCCCTTGGGCGAAAATTTTCCTCCTTGTCGAGGCTTTAGTCTTCCTCTTCTTTGCAGCGGGTGGAGTGTTTTCATAATCCGTCTCCTTTGATTGCACTGGTGAACTCTTACCTTGCCGCTTGGAAGGAGACAATGTCCCCGACCTTTCTCTTCTTACCTGTACTGGTGCTAGCAGACTCTTCTACACCCCTTGCTTAGAATTATTTGAGAAATTCCTCCCATGTTATTCCCTTTTTTTCTAACTTCTTCTTGACTAGCATCGTAATGAGTCCATGATGGCAAAGTTTGTTTGCAACCTGGCTTGCACTTCAGCTCTGCACATTTTCACCATCTTTTCAAGGCTTTTGAGCAAGAAGTGAGGAAAATTAATCAATTTTCCTGCCTCGAAATGCAACAACAATCGAAGCTGGTATACGAATGCCAAGGTGTAGTGTCCTTCCCCTGTGACAAACTTTTGTAATATAAACAGTGAATCTCACCACTTCCCGACCATGGCGGTTTGTGGAAGTCCCTTTCTCTAATCGACTTTAATTTTCTTATCAACAACGAATTGGTGCCAACGCTACTTTGCAAGTTGTTCCTTTTTAAACCATCTCTCCCCTGTGAGTGGCAGGTCTATGGCTTTTGCAATGAATTCTTCTGTAAATTTGTACTTTAAGGACCTGACCATGACTCGACCTTATTTGAACGTCCTTGCAAACTCTAACACTACGTCCATGTCGATTTTTTTTTTGTAGGAATGGTAGGAATCCAGATTCTTGCAATAGTGAAATAATGTTCCTGTACTCGACGGTTTGTTCAATCTCGAGTAGGACAACAGTTCACTCCTCACAGGTGCCATTTTGAACCTCCTCCACTTCACTGGTCACACCGTTGAAGGAATTTCAGAGTAACTCCAACATTCGCTGAGAGTTTTATGCTGGAGGTTCCTCGCCCTCTATCTTTTCAAACCCACTCACTCAGCTATGATGGAACAACCCCCCCATATCAGGTGTAGATTCGTGTTAGCTCATTACAGGTGAATCATAATAATTGGATGCAGTGGCAGTATAGGTGGCGGTGATGCAACAACTACAATGATCGGATTGCAGGTAAGTTAATGATGGTCAAGCAATGTGAAATTATTGCAAGGAGGGTGGGTGCAGGTTATCGGACAGTAGTACCCTTCCACAGCCAACATCATAATTCAATCAGACATATTTCAACATTTATTAAAAAAGATTAGATTTCAAACCTTACACATCTTGCACTTTAAAGATTTGTTCCTAGATTAGTAATTAATGAAACAAAGTATTAATTAAAACATGGAATGAGAGAACATATCAAAACATGTGCAAAAACAATACAGGCCCATAAACCCTTGAGAAACCATTTCAGGATTGTGTAAATTGCTTTCACAATCAACTATATTTCTGCACTAGTCCTTCTTGCACTGCGCTGTGCTTGCACCAGATATTTTTACCAAATAGAGAATCTGATAGGACATAATTCTGTAGCTGGACTTAAAAAAAATTTGCTTCATTATACAAGAAAAATTTATTCGCCATCCTTTGGTGTTTTTCGAACATGCCTTCTAGATTGACTGCATCTAATTCTGCAATCAATTTATTAGGGAATAAAGAAGTGGGAAAGGGGTAAAAATTTTAGAATGGGAAGGAATATTACAGCAGGGATTTTAGAAACAATATCACCAAGAGGGATAAACGAAATGGGATGTGGGAATTTTTTTTAAGGGAAAACAAGGATTTTATGAAATCAAGTAAGGGTAGTTTCTTAGAAGAAAGAGGAGAGTAATTCATTGGGGAATTTAGAAAAGAAATAGTGAGAATTTTTGAAATGGGAAATAGAAGAAAGACAATATTTTTACCTTGAAATCTGCCTGCATTGGTGTAGGAAAAATAACTGCAGCAGGAAGTAAGCGTTTACTTGGATAAAAATGTCCATGCTAGTTACCCCAAACTTGGGTAAGTGCTCGGTTTCATGAACTTGCTTCTTCTTGGTGGCATCCATCATATCTAAAAATCAAGTGACATTCCCTTTTTATTAAAATTTTTATCTTCCTGCCAGCATGCTGGTTTTCAGGTTGACCCTTCTGCAATCATGTCATTCAACTGATTTTCATAATTACCAGAATTTTTTCTTTTTATGCTTTTTCTTTTTGTCATTTTTTTCTTTTTATTTTCTTTGATTATTTTTTCTTAATAAGGAAAATAAGGAATCAATTCTTCAACAGGTTGGTGTTACCACCTACCAACTCCTTTTCAAATCGCTGTTGGACTTACTGCATAAAATCTCCTTTAGTAAGGGGCTGAAAATATACCTTCAATCTATGCTCGTTTACCAGGAAAACAGAATTCTGTCCATCAATAGTTTTGATTTCTATCGCTCCATTTTCGAACACTTTGACCACCTCATAGGGTCCCATCCAGCATGTATGGAATTTTCCTTTAAAATGTTTGAATCTTGAATCATAAAGGAGTACCCAATCACCTAGTTGGAACTGCTTCTTTTGAATGGACTTGTCATGCCACTTCTTGCACTGTTGTTGAACCAAGATGTTCTGTTGAACAACATCCCTTCGGATTTCATCTAACTCATTTAATTGTAGAAGGCGCTGCTGCTGTGCTTTAGAGAGATCTAGTCCCAATTGGACTACAGTCCTAAAAGTCTTGATATGGAATTCTATCAGCAAGAGGACTTGTTTCCCATACACCAGCTCATATGGTGTGTGTCCTGTGTTGTTTCTCCAAGTGGTTTGATAGGCCCATAATGCTTCCGGTAATTTGTTAGCCCAATCCTTTCTGTGCATGTTTACCATCTTTGTGAGGATGGACTCAATTACCTTATTCGTGGACTCCACCTAACCATTTGCTTGTGGATGATACGGTGTATATTTCCTATGCTGTATTTTGTACTGCTCCATCACACCCTGTACCAGATTAGAAATAAACTGCGATCCATTATCAGAAACAATTTCTCTGGGCTAGGGAAAATTTTAAGAACCCCCCCTAAATTTACATGTATAATAAATGGGCGAATCTCCATGGTATATAGGAAAAATGGAAGGCGATTTTATCAATAATATGATATGTATATATAATTTTTTGGCGAATCTCTCACCAGGCATGGCGAATATTTTACTCAATTATAAAATCTTGTGTTTATTGAATACACAAATGAAATCATTGCATTTCTTTAAAATATCTTTTGAAATCAAAATTACCGAAATTACATATCGATAACCTAGTGGGTGTAGGACAAAATTCACCCGTGCCATTCACAGAAAGCATGAGAAAAAACCTAATACTATATATAAAACCAAGAAAAATTCAAATTCATTACTTCTAGGGACCTCGTAACCACCCTGTCAATACACAAGTACGTTCCTGTTTGCAATTAGAAAAATTACCCAAATTACAATCTGTTTACTCCAGCATATGTTGGAAAGTTATAGAAGGATGACTAGTGCAATCAATCCATTCCTTTTAACCCTGGATTTGTTTTAGTTTAAAAATACAAATATACTTGTCCAATGTCTATGCTTTAACCATTCACCTTAATATGTTTGTACAATATAATTTCCTAAGTCTATTTAATATCTTCATTATCATAAAAACCAACCAATATCCATCTTAACTCCACATCTACCACTCTTAGGGGGATGAAATCTATTTATCCCTCTGAGCACTTTGTAGACCCAGAATTAAGATGGATATGATAGAATTTCCCCTTTAAATAGTCTATTCTCACAAGAATACCATGGTATTACCATGGGTCAATACCATGGGTTATCATAAACCTGGAGCTTAAAAATTACTATTAGTAATTTATAAAATTAATAACATTAATAGTTGATTTTTATTTTATTTTTTATTTTAACCAAGCTAAAATGTTTAACATACATTAAATTACAACATCCATTTTTACTCTTGATCGGATCTAATATTTTTTCACTCTATGCTAGTTTGCATATCACGATATTTGATACCTCTCAGGGGTTAGTCGATCCAGAGTAAAGATGGATCTATGCTGGTTTAATTCCCCCATTTAAATAGGCTACATTCTAGGTGAATAACATGGGTCAATACCATGTGCCATTTTGGTGAATACCATGGGTCAATGCCATGTGCCATTTTTATAAATATAAGGTGACTTATGGAGTAAATATAAAAAAATGTTTTATTTGTTTACCATACCTCTCGTTTATTTATATTTTTATTAATTTACCATACCTCTTTTACAAATATGGTATTTGGCCCATAAGATTCACTTAAATAAAACCTCTTTCTTGAGCCTTCATAAATAGAACGAGGGTTATGGACTAAATATAAAAAGAGGTTTTATTTATTTACCATGCGTCTAGTTTATTTATATTTTTATTTATTTACCATACCTTTTGAGTAAGTATAAAAAGACGTTTTATTTATTTACCATACCTCCACTTTAATTATATTTTTATTTGTTTACACCCTTACATGTATATAAGGTGACTTATGGAGTAAATATAAAAAATGTTTTATTTATTTACCATATCTCTCATTTATTTATATTTTTATTAATTTACCATACCTCTTTTATAAATATGGTATTTGGGCCTTTGGCCCATAGGATTCACTTAAATAAAACCTATTCTTGAAAATGGGCGAATGAAAGGTTGTAACTCCTAATTTCAAGGGCTAAATTTACCTTTTTTACCCTCTCCCTTAAAATAAGGTGGGCTATTTGAGGTGATTTGTAAAAATGTACTATGATACAAAATATTCGCCCACTAATAATTTAAAACCCCTTAATTTCGCCAAAGGGCGAACATTCGCCCCTAAAATTTTCTATGCTCTAGGCACACCAAATCTAGTAAATATTTCAGTAAAAATAAAATCAACAACTCTTTCAGTAGCAAAAGAAACATCTTTATCTTCTACTCATTTTGTAACAAAATCTATACAACCAAAATATGCTTTTTATTTGATGATGCAAGATTTATTGGTCCTATGAAATCAATGGCCCATTTTTCAAAAGGCTCAATCATAACCTGAGGACATAAAGGCATTTCATTGGTTTGATTAGGCTGGCCAATTTGCTGACAACTATCACACCACTTGACATACTGTTTGGCATCCGTGAACAAGGAAAGCCAAAAATAGCTAGCTCGTAATACTTTGTATGCAGTGTATTTATCGGCGAAGTGACCTCCACAAGGTTCATCATGGGAAGATTTTAAGATATCAAACACCTATTCCTCTCTTACAAATCTAAGAATAATGAGATCTGCTTTGGTGTAAAATAGGTCTCCTTGGATCCAGGAATATGCAACACTTTTCTGAATGATATTCCGCTTTTCACGAACGGATAAATGAGGTGGTAATTTCTCGGTGACTAAATAGTTAGCTATGTTAGAAAACCATGGAGATTTTTTTGACATAGTAAAAAGATGTTTGTCAGGAAAATCATCATCAACAGGAATTGCTTCACCAAGATTATTTAATCTTGAAAGATAATTTGCAACTACATTTGACTTTCCTGGTCTATCAACAATGGTAATATTAAATCCCTGTAATAATAGCAACCACCTAGTCACTCTACCGCTATTTAATGGTTTATTCATCAAATATCTTATGGCGGAATGGTCAGTATGTACAAAAACTTCATATCCTGTAATATAATGTCTGAATTTATTAATGGAAAAAATTACAACTAAAAACTCTTTCTCAGTAACCGTATAATTGAGTTCAACGGGTGACAAGTTTTTACTAATGAAATAAATAACATAAGATTGTTTGTCTTATTCCTATCCTAAAGCTGTGCCTATAGTAGTATCTGAGGCATCAGAGGAAATATGAAATGGTAGGGACCAATTTGGTCCTCTCAAAACTTGTGCCTGAACTAATTTTTCCTTCAATGTCTCAAAGGACTGTTGGCAAGACGCAGACCAAGAAAACTCACTATCTTTAGCCAAAAGTTGGAAAAGGGGGGTAGATATCCTTGAGAAATTATCAATGAATCTCCTAGAGTAGCCCGCATGTCCTAGAAAGCCTCTCACTTCCCTTTGAGTTTTGGGTATCGGAAGACTCAAAATGACTTCTATTTTTGCAGGGTCAACCTGGTTACCTTTGTCAGAAATAAGATGGCCAAGAACCACTCCCGCCTTGCACATTAATCTGCATTTCTTGTCACTCAAGGCGAGATGGGCTTCTTAGTAGCGAAGAAGCACTTTTTCTAGATTCTTGAGGGCTTCCTGAAATGAATCACCAAACACAGAGAAATCATCCATATAGATTTCTACGCATTCAAGGTCAACAAAAATAGCCAAGACTGCCCTTTGAAAGGTAGTCGGGGCATTACATAGCCCAAAAGGAAGCACTCAATAAGAAAATGTACCCCATGGACATGTAAAATTGGTTTTATCTTGATCCTCGGGTGCTATCTGTATCTGGTTATATCTGCTAAAGTCGTCTAGAAAAGAAAATTACTTCTTATGAGCGAGGGTATCGAGTACCTGATCGATAAAAGGAAGGGGGAAGTAATCTTTGAGAGTGGATTTATTCAATTCTATGTAGTCAATACAAATGTGCCATCTCCCATCTTTCTCTGGCACTAATACTAATGGAGAGACCCACTAACTGTCAGAAATGGGATAGATAAAATCGACATCTAAGAGTTTTTTCAATTCTTCTTTTACAATGTCTCTTAGAGATGGGTTCATTCGTCTTTGGGATTTTTGGATAGGTCAGGCTCCATCTTGAATATAGATATGGTGTGTACAAGTTTCAGGAGGGATGCCTTTCATATCTTCATAACCCCATGCAAAGGCATCAAGATGGTTTTGCAACAAATTTGCAAGTTGCTCTCACTGAGAAGGATCTAAGTTCAAACTGATATACAAGGATTTACCTGGACTAATCTCAACAAGAGTAGTCTCAGGCTCAAGAGTACACAAAGGTGTCGTTAGAGATGGTGATGATGGAGGTAGAGAGTCATATCCTTCCTGAAAATCTAGACTAAAAATATGACTCAACGACTCAAAATTAGGCATGGTGTCTAAATTGTTTAGGAAGTCTTGAATTTCACACTCCTGTGATGACTCAACATTATGATGTATTAAGGAAACATGCTGGGTCTCCTCATCACTACTATAGTCTAACCATAAAGTGTCTCGGAGCTCCTGAATAGATCTAGCGGGTGGATATAGGGTGACTTTCTTTCTGGAATCTCCATGGGAAATATACATATCACCATAATGACAACCAATATAAGCATCAACCGTAGCAAGCCATGGTTGCCCCAAGATCAAGGGATGCCCTCCCA
Organism: Pinus tabuliformis; assembly: GCA_031772625.1. Classification (NCBI taxonomy): domain Eukaryota; kingdom Viridiplantae; phylum Streptophyta; class Pinopsida; order Pinales; family Pinaceae; genus Pinus; species Pinus tabuliformis. Next base: position 1,408,415,369 of record CM062818.1, on the reverse strand, counting down.
CAGGATTCTTTGGCTGAAGCACAATGAAATTTGTGGGATATTCCCAAGAATCTAGGGAAACAACCACATCATCCAATACTCCTTCCGGCTTGATTTTAGATCTATTTGCTAATTCAAGCATAGTGGGAGTAGGACGAATATGGACCAATCCAAGTTGATCCATGGTTTTCTTGATCATAACATTAATGGCTACCCCTAGGTCTATAAGTACATTGGAGACAAGAAAGTCACCTATCTGAATAAAGACAACAGGGTTTCTAGGGTCGGTATATTTTTCCATGTGCATACATCCCATCATTAACTCTGTTGCTCTACCAACAAATTGAATGGTTTGGGATTCCAATATTCTCCTTCCTAGCTTCTTGAGATAGAGTTACCTAATGATTTTTGTACATATGGGGATCTCTTTAATAGCTTGGAGCAAAGGTACCCTGATGAAAAGGTTCCTAAGCTCAGAAGCCAGGCTAGACTCAGGAATGGGGTCTTTTTTCTCCACAACTAACCTCTTTGGATAGGGAGGTCGTTTGGGAGAAGATGAAAAGGGCTAAGAATGTACAAGGATAGGATGAATGGTGTCATTTTTTCCAGAATGATCAAGAGTTTCCTCCTCTCCTCTCTCATCAATAATCACCATGGTCTGCTTTTGATTTTATGAGGTTACCACTTTCCTTGATCTCAATTGGAGATCATTGACTCCAACTGGCATAGTCTGAAATCTGAATGAAGAAAGTGGGGTCATAGAATGGATAATTTGTACCGCTTTAAAGGTTGTGCAGGCAGCTGAGAAGGTCGAAACGGTGGAGGTAAAGGTAATGGTGGCATAGATTGACTTAGCTGAGGAAATTATGGTTGAGGCATTGGGTAAGGTGCATATGTAGGAGGGTATGATTGCATAGGTGCATGATGGGAATTATGTGAATGATGTGAGTGGTTTGGCCCTCTCCATCCTTGTTGCCAAGATTGGGAGGGTTGTCCATATTGATATTGATTCCCATGTTGCAAATGCTGAGAGTGACCAATGTTATGATAGGAATATGAGTGTGCATTGTAACCAAAAAATGTGGTGGAGGTTCAGGAACCATACATGCACTTATTTGAGGCCAATTCCTTCTTGCTCCCATAGCATGCAATGATTCGGATTCAGGTTGTCCCCCCTCCAATACAGCTTTTAGCTCAGGTATAGAGGGACATTTATCCGTAGCACGGTTATCTGCACAAATTGCACATTTATTAGTTTCTTTAATAGCTAGAGGAAATTCTCTTAAAGGATGCTTTCATCTACATTTAGGATAGAAAATAGACAATATCTCTTGCTCTTCTACAAGTTTCTGCTGAAACTTTAAAGAGTCTATTTATTTACTAACAATATTCATTATTTCAATTTTCATATTGTCCATTTTGTTTTCTAATCCAATAATCATAACATCAGTAGATTTGTTTTTTCTATTTTTATTCTGAGTTCCTTTACCAGGTCTATATTGATTCCTCGATAATTTCCTGCACAAGTCACAGATCTAATCAAAAGTATTTTGAGAAATATCCCCTTGTCCTAACAGATTTAAATTATTTCTAGCATCATCAGTGAGCCCACGTAAGAAAAAGGTTCTAATGGTACTTAGATCAAATTTGTGCTTTGACCTTTGAAGGATATACATGAATCTCTCCAAGTAGTCCTCTAAAGTCTCATCATCATTTTGCACAATAGTAAAGATTTCATCTTGAATATCTCTAGTTTTACAATATTCCTGATATTTTGACAAGAACACTCTCTTCATTTGCTCCCAAGAAGATATAATGTTTCCTTCTAGTCCCATGAACCCGAGGAGTGCTGTGTCCTTGAGGGTTGCAGGAAACAACTTTAACTTCTGGGCATCAGATGAATAATCATAACTCCTACACAAAATATCAAACTCAAATAAGAAATATTCTGGGTCTTCATGTACCTTACCATAAAAATGAGGAAGAGCTGATGGTGAAATGTTTTTCATTTGTACTTATGTATCATGATCCACAATTGAGAATCTGAAAGTGGATTGTTCCTCATTTACCTAATTTTCACCACTTCCTTCTGCATGGTCTTCCATATCTGCCATTGTTGTTCTTCCACCCGAACCGCTCTTAACAGGTTGAGAAGGTTGACTATGGATTCCAACAGTCCCCTTCTTCCCCTTTATGGGCTGTGTCACACCTGAACCACTACTACCAGGGCCTAGGTGGACTGTTCCTACGTGATGAGTCTAAGTTTTTTTGGACTTTCTACCTGCAAAAGAAGGCCTAATATGAGTTTTGGTTTCAGATTTGTTAGTATTTCTTGGGTCCCTAGTGAGCTTTGAACCCCTACCTCTTTTAGGCATTCATTTAAAAAAAAATGACAAAACAAAATTCAAATAAAAAATGCAAGTTTCAAAAAATAAATTGGCACCTATAAATTCCTTCAAACAATAGAAGCACACTGCAGGAAAAGATAATAGCAGACTTACCCCTATTGCAAAAAAATGGAAAATTCTTACCAATTCAAATCGCCTCCCCAGCAACAATGCCAAAATGTTGGGTGCAAGAATTGCGCTTGAGAAAACTCCTCAACACTTAATTGTCAACTCGAGGGTTTCGTAAACTTAGAGACAAAGCACATACAATGCCAGAAATGGTATGAACTTTTCCTATCTCTAATCCTACTTCTTAAATGAAATGATTTGCAGAATCAGATAGAAAACAATTGGAAAGGCAATTAACACCAAGGCAACTCTAGTACTGGAATGTAAAAGACAATTTGCATGTAAATCAAGTAAAGAAATTCCACACAATGGAAACAATCTTAAATGCTAAAATGAAATGCTATGTTCATCTTCAGATGGATGGTCAATAGTCTAACAAGTGGGCCCTTGCAGAATTCTGTCTTCCTTCTGATCTTCCTCTCACACAAACAACCTGTCCTTGCACTGTTGCACTAGTGCAGGTACAATATTTCTATGTAAGAGTATATTTTACCTTCCTTACTCAAGACTTATGTCTGAGTGAAGGTGATCTAATTCTAAGGGCTTAGAGCACTCTGTTTCTGTAACAAGAGTCCAACTCTTGCACCAAAGCAAAGTTTTCTTCACCTAGTTTCCAAATTACACTAAAAAAGACTGAAAGATGTGTTGGAAAAGAATTGAAACTATAAATGAAATTTTGAATTAAATTATCTGTGAAAAAGGAAATGCTTCAATTCATTAAACCTTGCAAAGGAAATAATCTTCATGAAATAAAAGCACTTTAAAAGAATCAAATAGTAGCCTAAATATTTTGCATGTATTAATCAAATTTTGGTACTTCACCCAAAATGCTTATGTTCTTTGCAAGTATAATATGATAATTTGATACAAATGCTTCCGGATATTTTAAAGATGAACTTTTAATATTGAAGACAGTTACTCAATTAATGGTTCATTCACTTATGAAATAACTGAAAATAATATGCTGGTAAGTGATTCATTGTTTGCTGTAGCGAATGACTAGACCAAAGTGCATGCAACAACATGCACTGGTGCAGGAAAGAGTTCCTTGCACGATCCGATTGAAAATGAATTAAAACAGAGAATGAGAGTAAAGGAAATGTGAAAAAGATATTTCATAAGCAAAATAAACACAACTACTCTCAAACCACGGATCCGTTTCACACGTTAGCTACAAAAGGTATTCCAATTCATAACTTAAAGATTAATGATTAAAACTATATCATCACATAGCTGAAAAAGAAATAACCACACTGTCTTTCTGAATAGCGAAAGTGAGAGGGGTAAACGAGCTGGGTTGGCTGGGCACTAGCCAACCAGCTCGTTCCCCTTCTAAGGAACGAAAAATCTTATCACTTCAAATGGAAATCAAAGATAAAATAAATGCTGCGTATGCAAATCATGGCGGTTCTCTTGTATTACTCGATTTGGCAAATATACATTACAGAGCAGTCCAACCCCAGAGCTAAGGCGATAACCGGACTACATAATTTTTTTTTACAATCGATGGTTCACTAGCTTCCTACCTATGATCTATATCATATATATCCTTTTGGCTCTAGGCCATTTACACTAATTACATATGTTTCTTGTTCAGGCCTTTCGGCTGAACAGACTTAGAAAACCGAAATTACAAACTTGGCTAGCAGTTATAATACACATGAACTTCGCTTGGTCGTAACCTAACTTTGGAGAATAATCCCTGAATGTGTGCCACCTATTATCCTAATTCATTTAATCAGCAGTTAGACTCGGAGTCGAGGATCGAGACCCATCCATGTGGAAGATTTAGCTTCTAGGAAATCTCGGACAGTCTTCGTGGCGGTGCAGGAATCTACCTACACTAGTCAACTTATCCATCATTAACACTAAGTTCCATGATTACTCTAAGAAATCAATATGAGTTACAAGAAGTATGTAAATAGGCATGAAATTTGTATAAAAAGATTAATAAAGTGCTGTAATAAATCTTAATATAAAATATGAGCATGTGCAGGAATGGGTAACTATCTTGTACTAGTGTAGGAAAGAAGGGTCTTTTATTGAGATAAAACAAAGGTTGATATTGATGGAAATGGGGTAGACAATAGGGCAATTTAGGATACCAACAATTTTACTAATACAATTTTTTACAATCTCTGTTCCTATTTAGATTTAATTAAAATTCAGAAAAAAACAAAAATATTCAATAATTACCTTAAACCTTGCTTCTTCTTGCTTATGTGGATGCAAAATTCCATCTTAGGGTTTAACTCCCTCTACTACTTCACAATTAGGGATTTTCATTTTACGCATTTTTGATTTAGTGGGTTTGTGTCTATATATAAGGTGTTTAACATGTAAAGCATGAGGACCAACTGTTGAATCATATCCAAACCCTATCGACCCTGTCTGTTTTTAAAAAAAATGACATCTGTTTATTGGTGTGCCATGTTTTATATAATGCACTAGTTACCAAACCTCTCTTTTAGGCTAAAATTTATGTGATTTATTTATAAAATATATTTATTAATGGCTTATGTATTGAGTGATACAAGGATTATATTGATAAAAAATGTCTTAGAAGTGGTCAGGTAGCAAAAATACTGATCGACGCAATGATAACACATCTAAAAAAGCAGAAAAGTTAAGTTCTTTGTAAATTCTTCACAGAATTAATATGTTTAAACTATATGTTAGTTTAACTAATATGTATTGGTTAGCGTGTGTCATGCAAAGCCACAAAATGAGGAAGTTCGATAATATTATTTTTGATATAAGTGTAGAAGAGCGTAAAATCATGATGGAAAAATTGCAGAAGGATGAATCGGGTGAATGAAAAAATACTATTCAATATGAGATTTTTTCTTTTGAATGTTCATTAATAATATAGTTAAGAATATTAGATAACATTTTTCAAACAATCTATTAATTCACATATGTTTAATGTTCTACAGACACCAACAACAAAGGAAAGTAATGTCATTCCAAGAAAAACAAGTTATAGAACATGTAAATGATGATGAATTGGTCCTTAACTCATTTCGAATGGTGCTGGAGGTTAATGAAAGGGGGGATTTTTTTACAAAACTATGAGGGATATAGTGGAAAGAACGTGTAAACATACTTTTCACTTACAATATAAAAATCAATCTAATGATTTCAAGAACCACGTTATATTAAAACTACATGAAGCGTTTCTAGAGCAATAGTCAATGAGACTTGTTAAATATGCAATAGAAAAAACATACAAAACAAAAAAAAAATCATTCAAAAAGTAATATTCCTAATTAAAATGCTTTTCTAGAATTATATGTATATATTACTACAAAGCATTCATTTATTAATATCAATTTTGTTATATTTAGTTTTCATATATCAATATAAAAATAGTTTATTACTTTTTCAGGAAGATTATGAAAATCCCAAAGGATCAACGAGATGATATCCGAAACATGCCAGTAAGAATGTCCAAAAAAGTGTATAAGGACATGGTCAAAGAAATGGACATAATTGAGTCACATGAGGGTCCATCTCAACAACAATGTGCTTCAAAAGTATGTAATCATTAAAATTTTCTATTATGTTCATATAAACAAATAATTTAATATTAAATATTAGTTTTGAAGTATTTTCTTACATAAAATAAATGAAATGGAATTCATTCAACACATAAAACATGACGACAAGGAAGAAAATGGTTGATATCAAAGTTTGTGAGTAATTGTTAATATTTCCTTATAACAACTTAAGATTTCATTTTTGTATATTTTAAGTTGTTTTACAACAACCATCCTTGAATGTCTTCAAATAGGTGCTAACATACAAAGAAGAGCCATAAGAATAATTGATTAACGTTGGGTTAAATATGGGCTGTGAATATATGTTGGCATATCAAAACTTAATTGTGTAATTTGTAAGTATCTATGCTGTTTTACTTCGTTGAGTTTATAATTAGTAGAAAAAAAATATTTTATATTAAATTTATGATTTATTATGGGGTATAAAACTTGCAGGAAACATAGTATGGAACTACGCTAACATAAGAGTTGTTGAAACAAGGCATGAGATTTACTTTTGAATCCATATGTACAATTCATGACTCACTTATTGCTATGGCACATTGCTATTCAATTTACATTGATGTATATTATTTATTTCATTCTTCATTATTCTCACCAATGTAGATACACTCATTAAACTTTATTTTTTTGTTTGTAGATCGAACTTGAAGAAGATGAAAACAATCGATGAAATCAATAAAACATTTGTCCAAATAACCCAAGTTATCGAAGTAGCTTGAGCACTGACATTAGTTCTAGTGAAGGATGGTGATTTATTTGGATATCAATGCAAGCTGTTGTATGTTTTGAAATAACTGTATGTGAAAATCAAACATTTTGTTTAATGTAATGGACATAGTGTTCCAACTAAAAGATAAGAAGTTACAATTTACTATCCCATTTTGTATGACAAAGAACCTCTTATTCATATATAAAAAAAATACATATTAATTTATTCTATTGCATTGTCCAATGTCATTGTGAAATGTTACACCACTGATTAATTATGCGGATTATTAAATATTATAAAAAATAGATGCGAAATATGATGATATAACAAATTAATTGAAACATCATATACAAATGCACTAATCAAAATTTAATTTAAATGAATATTTTTATAAGATATGTGTCAATTTTTCGATGATTAATGGATTTAAAAAATCATAATAATTTCACTGTCACAGGTCAATGTTTATAAAAAAGAGAAAATGGATACCAGGACATCGTATATCAATAATGCGCACTGCTCTGAATATGAATTTTTCACCGATGATATTTATAGTAATAAAAAATGGAACTGGTGCATCTGTAAAATAGATACCCCAGTGTCGTTCCTGGAAAGTACGGTTCGAGGCATTTGTCGAAGAAATAAGCATCGAGCTATATACTTTTTAGACACCAATTTTGTTTGAATTCAATGCCGTGGTGCATGGCATCATAGAATACCCGAGCCGATGTATTTTTCTTATTAAAGAATCCATGCTTTTATAAAGATAACACACGAGTGTTCCAAATGTTTGTTTCCATTCCTGGTGCTTTCATTCTAATTTATAGCACCAATGATTTCATAGTGGTAGCACACCAATGGTATTTTTCCATGAAGTGCACTGCTAAAAAAACATCTGCTAAAACCTCCGACTGCTCAACTTTTTTTAGTTGTAATAAAATTCTGTTATCATCTTTGCTAAAACATTTGATACCATAAACAAATGTTGTAGCAGAGGTTTTTTTTGATATTTTTTGCAAATTTTATAACACTAAAAACCTTTGTTAGAAAATATTTTCCTTATAGTGTCCATATGTTATGCTTCCATCATTTTCATGGAAGATAACGTCTTCTTGTGAAGACAATGCAAAGTTTTCATTATCAACATTACATTTAGTATAAATAGTGAATTGGGAACATTTTTATCTACTTTAGAAGCCCATCTACAATTTATGCTTCATGAAGCCATTTACTGGTTCTCATGTCTTGCAATTTATCTCTTCAAGACATCTGCAATTTGTCTTTGATGAACCCATTTGCAATTTGCGCTTCGAAATCCATTTTTCAATTTTTCTAAGGAGGCTGATTTGTGATATTCCAAGGGTTTACTTTAATCCTGCCTCTTTGGTTGATACATTACAATATGCACTCTTTATTCAGGTGATGGCTTTTCTATCTATTATTTTGTAATCTTTCATTTTTTATTAATAAAGTCTATCTCCACAGGAAGACCCATTTGCAAAATTTTATGCTTTTCAAGTTTTTTTTTTGGATATCTACAACGTTTCAAGAAAGAAAGTACATCTTATTAATTAAAATCTGTCTTGACAGAAAGACCCATTTTGATAACTTGAGTTAACCTAGTAACTACTCGCCTTATGGGGTGGATAAGGAGGGGTGTGTTACATAAATTTATAATTATAATAAATTTTGAGACCTAAATACATGTAAGAAAGAACTACAACACGATATCATACTTAGTGGTCTTGAAGTCTACTAAATAAAGTAAAAAAAAATTAATATGCCAATTTTAGGTTAAAATACTTCTTTTTTTTGTTGAGGGAGAAGGGGCGGGATAGAGATAAGAAAAGGCATAAGTGAACCTAGCTAAATCATCAAATTTGGTGCAAAAGTGTCTTCAAAAATATTTACCCAACAACCCTAACCCTAATTCAAAGTTAAAGATGATAAAAAATAACACATTCCCCCACTAGTATCATGACTTGTAAACATTAAGGGGATAAAAGCATTTGAGAAAATCACTAAGATGTTGAAAGCAAATAAAAAAATACCTTGTAAAAACATTTATCATAAAACACAATGTCTATTTTCTACATAAGAGCTAATTTGGGGTGAGGCATAAGAAAATCATAAATGAACACAGCTAACGTAGTCAAAGATGGTGCACAACAATATTTTCAAAACTATTTACCAAAAACTCTAATCGTAGTTGAAAGTTAAAAATTATTATCCTGACTTATAAACATGTTGAAAGTTAAAAATTATTATCATGACTTCTAAACATTTAGAGGAAAAAAGTGTTTGATTCTCATTGCAATGAGAAATGCAAAGGATTGAGATGTTCGAAGCAAGTAAAAGAGAAGTACCACGTAGAAACATTTATCATAAAACACAATGTCTATTTGCTACAAACTGCCAATCTATCTCTAGTTATTGTATTGTAACTTTAATGAAATAGATAAAACATAAAACATGTTTCTGGTGAAGATTTTATAAAATATTATGAATATTTACGAATGAAATTTTAAAATTATGAAAACTTTCTATTTTAAAAACATATAAAATAATGAGCTCACAGAGTAGAGTACAATCACATATTTTCAACATCACTATTTATGAATGATTATTTTGATGAAATAATCACAACAATTTACACTTCAAATATCCACAATAATTTATATTTTAATAGAATTTATAAATATTGTGTTATTTATAAAATCAATTATAGTTTACAAGTTAAATATTATTGGGTTGAGAGGAAATATCAAATGTTGTGTTATTTATAAAATCAATTATAAATTTACAAGTTTATGATAGAGATGTTGTAATGTAATATTTAACATTTTGGCTAAGTCAAAGTACATAAAAATAAAATAAAAAATAAAAATAAATTTATGGTATTGAGAATCCATGGTATTCATATGGAATATAACCTATTTAAAGAGGAAAATTAAACAGATCCAACTCTCGATCGAGTAAGTGTGAGAGTTAAGATGGATGAAGATAATGAACATTAATTATTGTGTAAATATATATTGACTCATCATTATTATTAAATATCTAGCCTAGATCCATCTTAATTATAAATCTACCAAATGTAAAAAAATATTAAATCTCTTTGCTCGAAGACTTAATAAACTTGAAACTAAAATAAAATAAATCTAAACTAATTATTAATTTACATCCACCTTTTAAACTATACCATATATAATTTTTAATTATATTTAAACCTTATATTGTCTTTGAAAACTGAATTAAACAAAATAAATTATATTAACATGACAATGTTATCAACTTTATCATGATAAGGGTCTCAAAGCAATCTCTGAAATCATGAATTCCCATATTTGTATGAGGTAAGCAAGTATTTTATTAACATGACAAGGTTATCAACTTTATCGTGATAAGGGTCTCAAAGCAATCTCTGAAATTCATGAATTCCCATATTTGTATGAGGTAAGCAAGTATTTTAGTAAAGGAATATAGTTTTCCATAATAAGAGAAGTATTTAACGAGCGTGAAGTACTAAGTTTTTTGTTTTCTAGTTTTAATTATTCACAATTATTTCAATAAAATTTAAAGTCAGAGTTAGCAAAAGTCAAAATTACTTCAAAAAAAAAAAAAAAAAACATGAAGAAAGTCCCATTACCTTTTAAGATTTTTGAATTTTTTTTTCAAAATTTTATCTTTTTTATATATATATATACATTTTGATCTTAGATTGACATACCCAACTTACTCTTTACTATTCAGCGAGATTATTGACCGGCAATGCTCGTCAATTGTTCATTTCACCGTGTTCTCCAGCACTTTGCAGACATCCTCATTACAGCCAGATAGCTTTAGGTTGCAGTAAAAATTTATTCTGAAAGAAGCAGCTATGGCCTTGAAAGGAAGACGCAGCTATCATACAAACTATTATCATTATTATATGTGTAGAGTCTTGAAAGGAAGAGGGTATCGGCCTCATTACTATCATGGTGTGGGGACCGACCTTGATATCGTATTCGACGGCACCGACTGTTCATAATCACATTGAACGAGTTCGCTGAGCGTTTTCTGACATAATTTTTTCAAGGCCAAGCAAAACCGTGATCGCACTCCTCCATTCGACTTGTCGATATTGTGGCCATGTGCTCAGAACTCGTTTTACTACGAGTCAGGAATAGCGCCGCTTGCCCATGTGATTATTTACTTAAAATAACACAAATACCTAAATCTTTGATTCGTTCCTAGAAAGCACAGCCTGAGCTTCTTGAAGCTAGAACATCGAACATTTATTGCTCTTCAATATCATAGGTGTGGTCTTTGAAACATAAATTTCTAGAACCTAACATCTTAATTCTGTCCTTTGTCATTTCTTCCTTGAAAGGAAATTGTGATTTTTTGAAAGTTGTACATATGTACATATATACCAGGATATGTATTTATATTGATTTTATGTTCAGAGTGAAAATATAATATTAATTATTTAGAATTAATATGGATAATAAAATACATTTTAATATTTATTGTAATTAAATTAATTTTATATCATTTATATATATATATTTTAATATTTATGATGGTGTTGAGATTTTGAAAAGTTTTCCTGTTTCACATTTAATTTGTCTAATCTAATTTATGTTAAAGGTAGTAGGGATTCATTGAAATCACATGTTTCATGGGCAAATTGTTTACAATCGAAAGTGCCTCAAGGTTCAGGTTATTGAATCCATATATAGAGTCAAAAAAACCAGTTTAAACAATACAAATTGAGATTTGAACACAACTTTTTTCCCTAGATTCGGCTAGAAATCACTCCAAAAAGCCTAACTTAAAAAACAACTCATATATAATAAATAAAACAATTTAATATCAACTTTATTTTTATATATAATTTTATTGGAATAAATTTTCTATAATCTATTACAAAGTAAAAAAATATCAATTACATACATATATATATAGAAAGAAAGAGAAAAAATAAACTTCATTTCGTTTAAATGCCTTTACTTTCCACTACTTACTTTTTGTTTGTATGTTTGTATATATATATATAGTTAAAACATTTCAATGATATGTTCCATGCGTAATTTCTTCCATGCTCAATATAGAGTTGACATATGACTTGTTAATATAAAACACATAAATCCATTTCAACTTTATATGTATTATGCCCTAATAGAGATGAGATTTGTAGATAAGACTTAAAGATGGACCTACAATAGTAATTAGAAACAATATTAATATACATTGAGGGATAAATTTAGTTTATAGTTGTTATTAGTCCCAGCCAAGAAGGACTTTAGCAATCCATTTGCAGTTTGAATGCTATTAATTTAACTTTGACTTATACAAACCCTAATCTTAAACTTTGAAAATAAATAACATATTTTTATTATAATCTATAAATAATTTGTAAACACTTGATTCGATATAAATTTTGAAGTCTTATTTGAGATTTAACCCATCTATCCCAGTCTCACTGATAAACTCTATTAACTCTAAGATCTCACTAAATTTTTGCAATGGTTTTTAAAAATAGTTACAACTATTTTTAATACTTCACTAATTTAACTCTAAGATCTCACTAATTTATTGCAATAACTTTTGGAAACAATTACACTTAATACATGTCTCACTCTAAGATCTCACTAAATTTTAGCAATGGTTTTTAAAAATAATTACAACTAATACATCTTTCACTAATTTTTTTGCGATAACTTTTGGAAACAATTACACTTAATACATCTCTCACTATTTTTCAAATATTTTTGTAAACCGTTACAATTAATACCTACCATTAATTAATATTTTCAATATTCAACCTTAAAATCCTATTTTCACCATAGTTTTAAAAACCTGTTAACTCTTAGTAACATCGCTAGTGTCGCTACTCCCAATTTAATCCTAATTTGTTAACTTTTAAGTGCCGTGTGTCATGAACCCACTCTCAGTCAACCCAATCTCAGACACCGTGTAATTTTTTTATTATTATTATATATAAACAAAGCCAATACTATTGGCAATACCCTATGGCAACACCTTAGGTCCTTTATATCACTTACTATTACCTTAACTTCGGACTATCATATTATGTTTAACACCTGTATGTTTCATTTACTCTAAATGGTTTTATTATTACTAAAGTTGTGAAGCTAAATAAATGTCATGGTCAGCTTTCAATCTGAGTGTACGTTTAATTTTATTATCACCATGGTTTATGTTGTTTTAATTTTTTCCTTAAGAGTATTGCGCTCCATTTAAATGATGGTACTAGAGTATTTCTTGGTATGGTGTAACCATAGCCAAGGAGGATCACTACCAAGGTTTTACTAGGCCTCACGTACCATGCCTTTATGATGTTTGAAATGGCCCGTATAGGTTTGGATCAGTGCCACAATCTGCCATGGACACGTATACTATGCCAATGTGAAGTGCACCAAGGTCTGTCGGTTCTTCCTGCACGAACGATGGGATGAGAGTCTTATGGATTGATAGTGTTTGTCACTCTTCTGTAACCCTAACCCCAATTCCTCCTTGATAGTTTCAATTTCATTCATTTTTTTCGTGGATGGTCTGGTCATTTCGCTTGAAACCATGGCACAGGTTTCTCGGATAATGGCAGTCGAGCCATGGCCTGAGCCATGGAAACCAAATAAATTCCACTACTGCCACGTATGTTCGGTCTCAGGTGGTCAGTAATGTTATGGTTAACCCTTATTTCACTAACGGAGCGTTTGATACTTTTCACATTCTTTTCATTTTTGTTTTGGTTTTGAAACTCAATTAAGGTTTTTTTTTTTTTTAATCGCATTGACTGTCTTACACCCAGGTTTACCGCCGAAGTGCACCGTTGCAAGTTTAGGGGTCTTTGGTGTGCCCCTCTTTGTTCCTCTGGCTGCACCATAATTGTTCCAGCGAATTCGTCAGTTCACAAGAAATATGTTTGTTCCAGGTATATTTTATGGTGGTTCTACCATAGTGGAATGTGACCCCTAACAAATTCATGTTGTCTTTCTTTTAGTCCCGGCTCTAAAATTTGTCTCCTAATTGTCACATGTTTTCTGTTACAGTCCTAGGTTTTCATCACCACTCTGTGAACTCAGGCCCATTTCGTTGTAGAAATCACTTTTAATACGCCACCTGTGCACAGTGACTGTAAATGTTTTACAATTGCTGTGTGTATTTTCCATCACATGCCTTTATTTTCTTAATAATGGGGTCACTCATGACTGTATAATTCATCTCGTTTTCTTCAAAAGAAAAAAGAACTCTATGGTTCTCGTTCTCCATTATTTGTATGCACCTCTATATTCCGCTAGACTTGGCACTGCATTCCTTTTCTTTTATTTACAAGTGCAAATACAATGACTAATGTCACATGATTTCTATGACTCTAATTTGCTGAGGTAAAATTTAGTGAAAAAGGAGTTACTTACATGAGTATGGCATGCAATGTAAAAATAAGGAAAGAGATTTAACTTTGCTCCGTCTATAATTCTGTTTCGACTCATCTATCTTTACCGTTAGTGTTTCATGGTTTAACAGTGTTAATTACATACTAGTAATAATTGACTTAGTAACAACTCAACAACACATATGCTTTTTATTATTCTTGATTTGAGAATGTGTCACAGATAATCGACTGAATTTCTCTCACAAAATGGTATGAAATGCTTTTAATGAATTCATAATGAATGCTATTTCTGTTCAGAACAATGCTTCATTTCTTCCATGAATATGAAAATATCCGCTGTTACTCTAATTAAAGCTGCCCTTCTAGTAAGTCCAGAAGTTTCGGCCTTTAATTTTCTTAATGCAAGAATACAATCGCTCCAACGTCTAGCATAACTCCTACATTTGTTTTGCTTTCCTTTCCGTATATATATAAGTTATAGACCTGTTCTTACTTTAAGCGATAATTTTAGCAGGACGTTGGCTTCATTTCCCATTACCTATTTTGTTTTCTAGAGTTCATTTTTGACTCCAGAGGTTATTCATTTCCTCTAAGTTAACCTAGAGATCACTAGCTAATCGTTTTTCATAAATAAATATTACAGTCCTACACAACCGAACCGATTAATCTTTTTTCTTTGTGCTTTGAATTCTAAGCACAATATAATTTCTCGCTCAGAAGTAATTCTTCATGTTTGCATCGAATTAACTTCGACCACCAGAATATATATCTAAAATTATTGACAGTAATTTGAATACGCCTTTGATAAAATAGTCACTACTTCACACCAATATCACATTACTCTTTAGAGTGGATTTACATGAATTCAATAAACGTCCTCTGTCATGTATTTCTAGTTACTTCTCGGTATTAGATTTTATCATTTTCCAAGTATATTATTCATCGCATCCTGAGATATTCATCAAAATATTTATAATATACACAACATGTTAGTAATCACAACATAATATACGTATCAGAAGATTGCCAGGGCCGGCCACGTTCATTTACTGTACAAATCCTTAATACATATATATAACCACATGTATCATTTACTATACAAATCCTTAATACATATATATAACCACATGCATCAGAATAATTATTGAACTATTCACAGGAATAATCAGGCACATATCTCCTAACCGGAATAGCCGCACAAGTCGTACTTAGTGAGCACACTATCCACACAACCATGAACTGTAACCAGAATCGCTGCACCAAGTCGTACTTGGTGAGCACACTATCCACACAACCATGAACTGTAATCAGAATAGCTGCACCAAGTCTTACTTGGTGAGCACACTATCCACACAACCATGTGAGCACACTATCTACACAACCATGAACTGTACGTCCAGTTCCCCTGGGCTGAGAACACTCCCACCAAGAGAACAACAAACTTTATTGACCATTTACCTCCAGTTCCCCTGGGCTGAGAACACTCCCACCAAGAGATCAACAAACTTTATTGACTTATTTCATAGGTATTTTAAATTTTTCATAAATTTTTTGCTTTTGTGGTCCTTAACGTCTATTTGTCTAAGTTTTTTCCTTAAAAGCTGTCCTTTCTCTTCCGCAATGCTTTATGCTTATCCAAACTTAACATCTTTCCCCAACTAAACAATTTAACGGGTTTTATCTCTTATCTATTAAACTTATCTAGATTCTATTTATTAAACTTATTTAAAATCGTATCTAGAATTTTTATCATGAAAAAATTATCTCAATAAATTATTTTATTTTATTTTATTTTCTTTGGCAAAAATTTCATACTCAAATGTCTTTACTTATTAATAAAGTTATTTATTACATAATTATTTCAATGTACTTTACAACTTTACCGCAATTCACATTACTCAACTTAGTCTAAACAAAAAAAAGCAACATAGTCTAAACAAAAAAAGCTAACATTACAATGACGAAGGGGTTTTACACCGTGAGTGCTTTGTTAAGTAACCTATAAGTGAGTGATGGGATTTTTTTCTTAAAATGGCTATATAAATACTCATAACTAACCAACTATGGGCCTTAAGCTTGTATCTAATCTCCCATAACAATCAAGCTAAATATCCTTTGTCCATGTGAATGAGGCGACACATCTCTTTCTACTATTGATCAACTATAATTGTAGGCATTCCTTCTTTTCTAATCATCCACAATCCAAACCTTTGAGCCCCACAATCCAAACCTTTGAGTTTTTCAACTCCATTAGTCTTCCAGTGATTAATAAAACAAGTCATTGATAAAACAAGTCATTGAGTATCCAGAGCATACCTACTACCAACAACCTGCTACCCATCCTCGTCTTTTGTGTTGTTTGGAGAGTAATATTTCAATATGCAGAGACAAAAGCAGGAGCAATGAGGAGGAATGGATTTAATGGATATTTATCATATAAGGAAAAACCATGACCAAATGTAATAGCTAGTGAGAGCATGAAGGATCAGTAATCTCAGGTGACTACAGTTTTCTGATGACCTAAATGTAATAGCTAGTGAGAGCATGAAGGATCAGTAATCTCAGGTGACTACAGTTTTCTGATGACCTATTTTTCACCATCTTTAGAAACTCTACACGAAAATTAATTTCTGAAGTAGATTTTTTTTTTTTTTTAAGTTTTCCATTGGTTCTTACATAAGCCGAGTTCGTTTTCATGTATTGTGAATTTTATTAAAAATCGTTTTCATGTATTGTGAATTTTTATTAAAAATCCTATCCATTATATAAAATAGATTACAGGTCTCAATACAATATCACTTATATATATGTTTTAATATTTATAATGGTATTGTTTATATGTGAGATTTTGAAAAGTTTTTTTCCTGTCTATATCTAATTTGTCTATTTATTGAAATTATAATTTTGATGGGTGAACTTTTCATAATCTAAGTGCCCCAAGGTTTAGGGGGCTGAATCCATATATGTAGTCAAAAAACCAAATTAAACAATACAAATCACAATTTTTTTTTTCCCTAATTCTAACTATAAATTATTCCAAAAATTCTAACTTAAAAACAACTCCATTTATAATAAATAAAATATTTTAATATCAACTTTATTTTTATATATAATTTTATTGGAATAAAGTTTCCATAATCTATTATAAATTAAAAAAATATCAATTATATATATAGAAAGAAAGAGAAAAAATAAACTTCATTTTGTTTAGATGCCCTGTACTTTCCAATACCTACTTTTTGTTTGTATGTGTCTCTATATATATAGTTAAAACATTTCAATGATCTATTACATTTGTAGTTTCTTCCATGGAGTTGTTGACATATGACTTGTTAATATAAAAAACATAGATCCATTTTAACTTTGGATGTATTATGACCTAATAGGGATGAGATTTGTAGATAAGAGTTAAAGATGGATCTACAATAGTAATTAGAAACAACATTAATATACATTGATCTAATTAATTTAAGGGATAAATGTATTTAGTTTATAGTTTTTATTAGTAATCAATTTGCAGTTTGAATGCTATTAGTTTAACTTTGACTTATGTAAAACTTAATGTTAAACTTTAAAAATAAATAACATATTTTTTTATTATAATCTACAAATAATTTGTAAACACTTGATTGGACATAAATTTTGATGTCTTATTTCATATTTAAAGCCATCTATCCCAATCCCACTAATAAACTCTACTAGCTCTAAGAAGTCACCAGGTGGATAAGTGTCTCACTATTTTTTGTAATGATTTTTAAAAATAGTTACAACTAAAACACATTTCACTAATTTTTTGCAATAACTTTGGGAAACAATTACAATTAATACATGTCTCACTATTTTTTTTGCAAATATTTTTAGAAACCATTACCATTAATACCTACCATTCTTAATGTTTTCAAAATTCAACCTTAAAAACCTATTTTCACTATGATTTTTCAAAATTTGTAAACTCTTACTAACATCTCTAGTGTCACCACTCCCAATTTAATCCCAATTTGTTAACTTTTAAGATCCGTGAGTGCTTTGTTAAGTAACCCATGAGTGAGTGACGGGATTTTAATCTTTAAAATGGGCTATGGACCTTAAGTTTGCATCTCATCTTCCATAGTGATCAAGATAACTATCCTTCATGCATGTGAATCATGCAATATCACAAAATTGTCTGAAAGGTTGAGGCCACAAATCTCCTCCTGCTAGGTTGAGGCCACACATCTCCTCCTACTGATCAACTATAATTGTAGGTATTCCTTCTTTTCCAGCCACCCCATAATCCAAATTTTTGAGTTTTTCACCTCAATTAGTCTCCCAGTGAGTAGTAAAACAAGTTATTGAGTATATAGAGCCTTCCTACTACCAACAACTTGCTACCCATCCTAGTCTTTCGTGTTGTTTGGAGAGAAATATTTCATGGATATTCATCATATTGGGAAAAACCATGCCCAAATGTAATAGGTAGTGAGAGCATGAAGGATCAATAATCTCAGGTGAACATAATTATTTTTTGACGACTTGTCTATCATCTTTAGAAACTCCATACGACAATTAATTTATGAATTGGATTTTTCACCTTTGTAAGTTTTCCATTGGTTCCTACATAAGCACAATTCATTTTCATGCATTGTGAACTTTATTAAAAAACCTATCCACTATATAAAATAGATTACAACTCTCAATATATAAGATTGTTCAACACAAGGCCTCTAAAGTTTATACCAAGATGAGTCATGCTAGCCAAATTTTTCCTTGGATTGTCCTAGTTTAGCTACTTATAATTTGTTCTGCTTCCCATATTGTAGATGGTGAGCACCTATCTTTGAAAAAGAGACATCCAATCTTTGAATTTAACGAATCATTTCTCCATTTAACACAATTTTTTTTATTCTTAGTAGGTCGGTTCTCACTTATCCATTCAAGCAAGATTGAACACCAAACCTTGATTCTCTGGATAACAAATATTTTCAGTTCCAAGCTTAACATCTTCACAAAAAGGTATACATTTCAAGTCTAGGATCTTCAATTCAGTGATAAGATAGAATTAGTTGTTGTGCTTAGGATTCCTAGATATTCCTACAATCTAAATAAGTTAAACACTAAGGATTCACCAGTAAATTTATGAATCTTAGTGATATTTTTTAAAATATTAAGTTTTAAAAGAAATAAAATTTTGAATTTTTTATTATAAAACGAATGTTCATTTTAAATTAATAAATTCAATTAATTTTTTTTTTCCCATAGCTTTGAATCCATAATTACCTATTGTGTCATGTGACAACATATGAACGAAACGAGCTTGTGAAAATTAAGCCCCAAATAGGATCTAAACAGCCAAGATGCCAAAGCAAGTGCAATTCATACTAGCCATGTGAAGCAGTGCAAGTTCCGTGGCACAAGAAAAGTGCTTGCTGCAAATAACCCGATTCCATAGAACTGGAAACCTAATACTACATACATATTCAACGTCAACTTTAAATCATCTTTTATTTTTTATTTCTTTTATTACGTTTATAGATAGTTATTTCTTTTATCGCTATTATAAGGAGTTCGCAGATTTAGTTTACTTATTGTTGCGAATATGAGGGTTATGTACAATAATATTGAAGATTGAGATTTCAAGAAAGGGAAACAACACAATTAAATAAATTATTATTTTCTACTCGTATTATATTTGAGAATTTTTGTTTGACTTTTGCTTATATATAACACAAGCAAATAAATTTTAATGTTCTTACTAGTATATATATGGGTAAGGACTGTGTTGTATCCAATAACACTTGTTATTATGTCGTATTTGGTTATTTTGATATTAGAAGGTGCATGATATGAATTATCTATATTAAAAGTATTAATTTAAATTCATGGATTAATTAAAGATGTAATTCATAAATGTGACAAACTCTTACTTGGGTTTTTCCACATAAAATTTCAAAAGTTTTTTTTGGAAAATAATATCTATATAGAAATCATTAACCTAGAAGGTTAGCTTAATAGGTTTGAACCTACTAGTGTGCGTGTGTATTCCAAAGGTTATTTCAACTAGTTGTTAGTAAATTTAAGAATGTAACATGATCGAATCTTGGCGAATTTGTTAAGGATACCCTAAATTAAACATTTATATGAAATACTAAGTGTATGAGTACATAACCTAAATTGTGTAGGTTTTTAAGGATGCTTTCAACATTTTTTAATCTGTCATTATTTAAATTTAGCTAAGTAATTTTTGTTAAAATTATAATTTTAGGAAATTACAGTTTTAGGTTTATAAAATTATTATTTGGGATGCATCAATAAACTCAATACCTTTAAATACCTCTTCCTAAATTTATCAATTAAATTATTTTATTAATAAATATAGATTCATTAAAACTTTATAGCCTCTATTTTAAAAGTATTTTGGCTACAAATATTATCCCAAATTAAATTTAAGTCTATTGTGTTTAAAATGGAATTATTCCAAATTAAGTTCCATTTCATTGTATTTAAAAGAGCATAAGTATATTGGATCATATATTGTTTGAGCACATAGTACTTATGAAAGCTTATCCATATTAAAGCTTATAACATTGCATTTTTGAAAAATATTAGGAAATTCAAGATTTGCGATGTAACTATTCCGAAAATAGCTTAAAAGTGAGGCACTTGATCATATAAGTGATAATATTAAGATAAAATTTTTAAACAAAAGGAAAATGTATACAAAATTACTTATAAAGTTGTATTTCTTAGTTGATTGAAACTTGATAATTAGTAAAATATGATGAACTCTTAAAATACATTATGAATATTGATAAAACTACTTTTGAAAATGTAGTATTTAGCATTTTATGAGACATGATAGAATAAATTTCTTACAAAGTTAGTAACTTCAACAATTTTTCATGAATTGATTAATTCTGTATATAGAACTGAATATTATCTTTACTTGAAAGTGTTTCATTTATATTTATTTCTAGTTTGAGCATGTCCAATTGTTTTATGATTAAATCTATATTCTCCTTCCTTCTTTAGTGCATCTATGTTTATTTTGCATTAGGATAGTTGAAATAATTCAAAAGTTTAATAATAATTGTCATCTCCATAATCATTTATCAACATCCAAAGGTTTCATGTGCTACTTATATGAATAGTGTTTGAAGTAGATATTGAAAAATAAGTATATGTCTAAACAATAGATTTTTGCTAGTTAAGGAGAATAAATATGATCGTACTTTTCCAACATGTCAATATTTAATGTAAAACTATAGGATGAGTGCATTTAAATAAAAAAAAAGTCATGATCATTACTAAATATTATCTTATCCTTTTTAGTTGTAAAAACCATTTTCCATGTGTTAGCTATCATGAATCATTTCTCCGTACATCTTAAACCAACACTCTTTTCTAGATGTAACCCAATTCATGGATGCAACAAATAAATATATTCAGTGTCCCAAAGAATATTTGTTGATGTGGCTAGGCATGGCACATGACTTATCAATCATGACACATGGATAATTGATGGTTTAATCTCTCCTTGACCTTAGTTCCAAACTTGGCATGGGATGGTTATTGTGTGTGTTGTGAATGAAGTATGAATGTAGGCTTTCATGGTAAAGGGGAAGAGTAGGGTATCTTTTGGCTTAATTGTAGCTTGGGTTATGGTACAACCTTGATGTGCTACTATCACCTTCATTTAGTGTAAAGTTTCAAAGCACTTGAAAGTCACATAGCATACATATAGTACTTGGTCTTTTTGAAGGCATACTTCATATGACATATATGTTAAGCACGGGGGATTCACTCAATGAACCTATGACATATCACATGTGTTCGTGGCATATTAAACAATACCATTAATTTAAACACATATTGGGAAATACCTCTATACATCACATTATTTACCCCCATACCAATACAAACCCAATACACCTTCACAATTTATAAAACCCCCACTTTCACTAGATATTGTAGGTATTAATTTTTTTATTACATTTTTTATACCCCTTTATATTTTTTTCATTAATTTTGAGCTCCATTTTTTATACTTGTCAATATAAAAACCCTTTACCCCTATTATATGCTTAATATATTATCATTTTTTCCTCAATATATATTCCCTAATATGAACACACATGGTATGCAATTGCTCCCCTAATAAAATCACCATAATATTAAGCAATAAAATAAATATTACAATAAAAATTAATAATAATGGATAATTCAATAGTAATTTCAATGCCTTTCATAACGATATTAAATAGTTTCCATAATGAAAAGGTTTTTTTTTTAATTGTACTTGATATATCTAATCATTCCATCTCCATTTAATGTAGACTTTCCCATAGGAAAATGACATTTCGCATACGTAGGTTCAAAAGGAGTTAAATATGCATTTTCTAATGTTACTGTACCTTCAAATTGTTTATATAATGGAAATTTAATATCCAATGGAACATAATATATGTTTTGATCGAAATTAGAGCATTGAAGTTTGTAAATGAATCTTCATATCGATACTTATAACACTTGTTGGGCCAACACTTTTGATTCAGATTTTCTATTATTTCTAGTGTTAGTTGTATTATAAACCTGTAATTTCTTTTGCAAAAGTTTTATATTCTCATTCTTTTTATATTCTTAAAAAATACTATAGGAAATTCCACTTTTTGTAATCATGCCTCCATTTATGCAAAATTGTGTGTATGTTTCAATTAGTTTCCATATAAAATATTATGATAGTTATGTTTATGATCTAAAAAGTACAATAATTTACAATTATAAAGCTTATATATAAAAATTTTTAACATTGTTTTTCATTATCTAAATTGTCATCTTTTATTCATAGAGTGTACTACATTCCAACTTTTTTCTCAAACATGAGAATATCCCCATTTGTTTTGAAATTTTTTAATTGTTGTGTAAAGGGATGAAATTATACTTTTTGCAATTGAATATATTGTTTCTATTATAACTGGTTTTTCTAGTGATATAATGTAATCATAATCACCATGATCATAGTTTGTTTTTAGCCAAGTTTCGAAGTTTGTAATGGATATTCCGTTAGCTAGTAAAATATTATATTCATGTTGATAAATAAGACATGGAGGGGTAATTAATATGATTTTTATCATTTCCTTGTCATATATCATATCAACATGCATAATCCAACATGTTATGTTTTTATTTTTTGAAGATGTACTACATATGACCATGACGTCTTCAATGAATACTTGACTAGTTCAATAATTTTTCAAGTATTTTATTGATACTAAACATAGATATGTAAGCTTAGACCTATTAATGTATACATGCATCTATAACCCACGGATTATTTTTTTCCCTAGAATGAAACTTGCAAGCCAAAAATCCCTATTATGTGTAGGCTTTAGACCTTCTACAGTAATGTAATGCATACATAAATTATTAGCAAATGAAAAAGTAAAGTAATGGTATTCACATATTATACACACATTTAACTTAGAAACCCAAAATAGGAAAACCAAATAGACATTTAGATTTTCACTTCTAATTTTATCCTCAATCAAATTTATTGTTTACAATACAATATATATGATTCCGCAACATCGAAAACCCATAGTACATAAACCTAGATTATTCTGAAATCCATCATTCATTAATAAAAGTTAAAAATAATGCACTAAACCACCATGCCAAACAAAAACCACTAAAAGAAAAAACCATGTGTCAAAAACTGCCAAAAATAGATAATAAAAAAAAAAAACCAGTTTTCTTTTTTTGGGGCTCCACTCCCTTGTGACCTCCCCACTACACCCATCATATACGAATCACTCATGAATATAGTGATGCAAAGAAAATAAAAAATAACACATACCCAACAAAATAATCCACATATAGTCAACCTCAAATTCCTCTCTCCCATTCTCTAGTTAGTACATTCATTGGTCTAACTTACTCATTCGAGGAAGGTGGGCATGCATTGTTATATACATTAATAACTTTTGCATTTAGTATCATTCATTTAAGTTTCAAGACATTATAGTATGGATCACAGGTTAAAATTGAACTTTAGATTGCTATTGGTTGTGTACTTGTTGCATTACTTCATCTTGGTGGTTATAATTTTCCCTTGTCCACTGTGACATTCCTTCAGGCATTTTATTTCACTATTTAGGAGGAGCATAAAGAGGCTTTGATGATGGTAGGATTTCATGTTATCCATACTTAACACTTGTCATCATTTCCTTCATTTTGTTATCAAATCATTTGATTGGTTAGTTTTAGTTGCTTATAATGTTTCCCTATTGGACCTGTCCTATGAGAGGAAGGGGTTAGAAATACCCAAGGTTGATGAATTTATAAGAAAAGAAAAAGAATGACCCAAATATAAAAATTAAAAAGAAAAGAAAGGGGCGTAAAAAAATCAAAATCCAATTATAACTTGAGCTCTACCCACTCTTATATAGCCACTCATCCCCGAAAGTATCTATGCATATCATGCTTACCAAAATAAAATGAAATCTCATAAAACATATCAAACCTAATAGAATGATAAACTACCCATAATTAAAGTAACATTATATCATCATTATTTTATAAATCACTAAAGAATTCTTAACTTGATATCACAAGTGAGATATATAAATGTAGTCCAACCTCCAAGTTTATGTTTTTTGTAGATGACTGAAGCATGAGGTGAGAAACACATTGGAATGGTCATTGAGTAGTGTGGAGTTCCACCTATATAAACATTCATTTTTTCATTTCATCTTTGTCTACATCACTTTGTAGACATCCTCAAAGCATCTGGATAACTTTAGATTATAATACAAACTATTAGATAAATTATTTTGAAAGAAGAATCTAATTAGATATGTGTATAGTCTTTAAAGAAATAAATAATATATTGGCCTTAATATTATCATGGAGCGGGGACCATCCTTGATATCACTTTATACATTATAGCCTATTCATAATCACATTTAATAAAAGAATCAAGGAATGAGTTATCCTAGGAAAAATGTTTTATGACTTTAATTTTAAGGAAAAATAAAACCATGAACGTCCTCCTCCATGAGACTTTCTATAACACACCCCCTTATCTCACCGAAGGTGGTTAATATGTTACCCGACTCTAATGGTGTAGTTTTTTTTGTTTTTGTTTTTTGTTGTTGTTGTTTTTTATTTTGTTTTTTGTTTTTTTTTAGAAGCGTCCCTAAGCCAAAATAATTGCACTTTAAGGTGCACCATGCCTCCACCTTCTTGGGATTAATTTCATCTCTGCTTTGGGGGAGAGAGGCACTTGGGGGTACTGTAGTGCAACTAAGATAACCATGTCCTTCTCATGACACATTTTTTTCACTTGTCCTTTTATTTGATTAATAAATGACCCCTTATTCACAAGTAAACTACTTTTGGCTTAGGTGTCATGAAAAATGGGTATCTGTTATGAAAAATTCACCTAGGACTTCCAACCAGTCACCAAGGCAGTAATTAACTCTACTAACATCACAAAAATGGCAACATGTATACCCCCACGAACTAAACACTGAAGGTGCTTGACTTGACCACTGCACACTTAATGATTATTTGTTTTTGTTGATTGGGGTGTAAAAGGAAACATATGGCTAAGTTCTATTCAAGAAACTGATCCTATGATCAATTGGATTTCCCTAAAATGAATGCCTCTTTTGAAGATAACGTGCATGTGGGTGTCTAGAGAAAAATATATATTTAAATGCTAGGTAGATAAAGTGTACATACCTATGAACTATCCATTGTTAAAACATTATAACATTACTTACTCTATCCATAAGGGGCATATTCTTTTCATGTCAAAATTTTCCATACCAATCAAACAGATGGTAGTTTCCAAAGGAATCTTAGAATTGTAATATTTGCATTTGAGTTAGAATTTGGATGCTTAATTGTACCTTTTTTCCCACTGTTGGTAATGAAAAAATGATTTGTCTTTCTAGCCTACTACCCATTCTATAATTACTATCAATAACAACTCACACAACCATTTTCTTAAACCTAGGGATTTTATTGTAGCAAGGGTAGATAAAAGACAACAATACTTGAATGATATAAAATCTATAAGTGCACTACTAAATTTGGGCAGTCATGCATCTATTATGGTCAAGACTAAGCAACATCGAGCAAATACAAGCAAACCATGTCTAACTTCACATTAGACATGGAAAATACTTGAGATGAGCATAAAAATTAACACCCCTTTTCCCACCCTGTTCACATAAGTCTTTTCAGCACTCACATGCACATATGTTAAACCGCAATTCATGTGTTGAATATATATATATATATATATATATATATATATATGATCCAAATGGATCCTAGAAAACCCTCTAAGTCTTCTAAAGATCAAAACTATCGCAAAAGAATGACTCTTAGAAATAACGGATAACACTATCGAGAGTGAAAAACATGAAGAAATGACCAAAAACAGAGCTATCAGATGTCAAAGGAACAATGCATTGGAGTCTTCGAATTTGGCCAATCAACGGTACAGATCCGATCGGCATATCGCAATTGGTGATGGCAGACAGAGTCTATCGGAGGCGACTCCATGGGAAATGCGATAGCAATCAGTGCGATTAAACGAGAGCTGTTGATCTATGCGTGCAGATCAATGGTCCAGATTAACTTGCGATATCGCAATCGGCGATTACAAAGGAGCGCTTACAAATGGCCCGAAGGATCAGCGATATGCGATTGCAATATCGCAATATCACATCGGAGCTATGCAAAGGAGTGGGGCCAATAATAACTATGACTGTGATAGCCGAACCCGATAAAATTATGAATGATATTTGATATATTTTGAGATCCGGAAAACAACATTTTCCTGTGTATTTCAGATTTCCGCTAAAATGAATGAAATACAAAGGAAATGCGCCGATGCGATGAAACCAGACCTGAAAGGGTTTATTAATGCAATTGTATATTATTTCAAGTCTGATATGAGCCATTTTGCGGGATTTTCAATGTTTTAATGTATTTTTAAATACAAAGGGAAATCACGAAACAAGTGGGATTTCGGGTGGGCCGTAGGTAGTAAGTGGTTTTGGCCAGGCTCCGCCTGAGCCCATACACTGGCTGCCACGTGTCCAGGTGCCGAAGAGAGAAAACCACCCTTTTCGGGCGGTTAACTCCCGTACGCATGAGCTGCCCGAAATGAACCTCAGCCATTGGATCTAGATCTCTCAGATCAACGGTGGAGATGCGATAAGTGGTATAAAGGCGGACCCGATAAGAGTTATAAGGCGAAATTTATAATAATTCAAATCCGATAAGCGGTAATTGGCAAATTTTCACAGTTTTTAGTGTATTTCTCTGTGTGAACAGAGAATGCTATTTTTGGGGATTTCAAAGGCTCGATGGTCCATTCCATTACAGAACAGGTGGCCACCATCCCTGAAGGCATTTAGCAATTATTGCTAATGCTCAAAGGGGGATCTGAGTGGATAGAGGCCGGAGAGCCAGAGAGCCCGAGAAGGAGAAACAAACAGACAATGCCGATTGGCTTTAAAGCCATAGAAGATAGAAGACAGAGATAGGCAGTGTTGAGATAGAGAGAAAACAGAGACAAAGAGTCAATGAGGAGAGTCTGTGTACTCAGAAAGACTTGGGGGATCCAAGTAAAGCCTTGTTGTTTGTATCTGTTTTGTGAGACTCACATTGAGCTCACTTTTGTTAAAACTCTACTTCTGAAGACATAATAAAGAGGTCACCACTGAAGGCTGGACCAGGAGACGTAGCCCAGGAGTGTTGGGTGAACTCCTTATTAAACTTGTTGTGTTTATATGTGTTCATCTATTATGTTCTTTAACTACTTTATTGTTTATGTATTTTGCAATCTTATCGATCCATTGCAAAAAGTAACATAGGAAAATCCATGCGCATGAGTCTGTAATACCTTAATAATTGTTTAAGATCTCAATATCAGATCAAGTGGTATCAAAGCTTTAGGTTTGCTAAGGTTAGACAAGCTTGTGCTGGATTGTTGAATGCTAACTAGGTCAAAGCTCAAATTAGGAGAAGGAGAATTGGTTGAGGCTAACCCAACAATTAGAAGAGTCTATCTTAGGAGGAAAATGGCAAAACAAGTCTCATCAGAATCAGACTCTCAATTCATGGATAGTTTCGTGACCATGAGAGCCATGGTGGAAGAGATGTATCGAGAATTTAAGAAAAGTCGAGGTGAAAGTAATTCAACCTCCAAACAAGGCAAAGGAACAGAGGAACCTCTTCTAGATGGCCACTCAGAAGGCAAAGGGAAAAGGGAGGAGCCTCTTCTATCAACACCTCTTTCTAGCCCTGAAAATAAAAAGAAGAAAACATATTTGATTAAATTAGATGTAGAATTTGATTTGCCAATATATGATGGAGAATTAAATGAAAAAAAGCTAGATAACTAGATTAGATATATTGATGTATACTGCAGGGTGCAAAACATCAATTTAGAAAGGAGAAAGATTCAGCTGGCCAACCTTCGCCTTGGAGGAATTTCCCTAGTGTGGTGGGAAGGTAGGACACAAGCTAATTTGAAGAAGCATGGTAAAATTCTTTCTACCTGGAGTGAATTTGTTTCTGCCATTAAAAAACAATTCTATCCACTAGCTTATATACAGCAAGCAATGATGAGTTGGCAAATTCTTCGCCAATTAAAGGGGAAAAGTGTACAAAGCTATACCCAGGAATTCAGAAAAAGAGCTTTAATTCTAGGCATTTCTCTAGCTTCACCTGAAACTTTGTTGAAGTATATAGGTGGTTTGCATAGCTATTTGAGGCACACCATTCTCATGTTTAACCCTATTAGCATAAATGAGGTATCAGTTTAGGCTACACATCTAGAGGCTAGAGGCAAGAATGTGAACCCAGAGATTGGGGGATCATCAAAACCCACTGTAAGAAAGAACAAGGAAATGAAGAAGCAAAAATGGAAGGAGAGGAAGACAAACACTGTACAGAAAGACAAACCTTCATGCACTCACTGCAAGAAGGATGGGCATGATGATGAACATTACTGGTCTTTACATCCGGAGCTGAAACCCAAGAAGTTTGGTGGTAAGAAGAAGAAGACTGCTGCTGTTATTCAGAAAGATTTGGGGTCAGACTCAGGTGATGAAACAACAGTCACAACTACAGGTATAAAAGGTAAAAATTCTGAAGCATCTACAAGTAATTCTGGTCATTCTATTGATAATGAAGATAATGAGAGGAAAAGACATGAGCTTTTTCATATTAGAGTTATTTCCAAGCATCAAAATATTGATACTTTATTTGATAGTGGTTCACAAGTAAACTTGATTTCTGAAACAATTGTAAAGAAGTTGGGCTTACTAACAACACCTCACAAGAAGCCATATCCATTAGGTTGGGTATGCGATAAAGCAAAGCTAGAAGTGACTAGACAATGTAAACTTAGGTTTGCTATTGGGTCAACTTTTGTAGATGAGGCTAAGTTAGATATTTTTCCCTTGGATATATGTGGGATTGTTTTAGGAAGTCCTTACTTGTATGATATAAAAGCCATTTTCTATAAAACTGAAAATAAGTATCAACTCACAAAAGATGGAATAGAATATATTGTAAGAGCTCATCAACTCAAAAATAATAAAATTAGGGCAGATGAAAAGAATTGTAAATTCATGCAAGCAATTTTTACTAATGGTTGTAAAGGAAAAGACCCTTGATAAAACCAATGCATTTGAAGGCTTTGATGCTAAACAAAAAGCTGATTTAGAAAAACTTGTTTCAGAATATGATATCCTATTTCAAGAACCTAAAGGTCTGCCACCCAAAAGGGAAATAGTACATGATATTCATTTGCAACAAGATGCTCCATTGCCTAACATCGAAATGTACATGTTATTCTCTTTAGAGAATGCAGAGATCAAGAAGTAGGTACAGGAGCTGCTTGATAAAGGGTTCATAAGACCAAACACATCATCATGCGGATCTCCATTTGTGTTGGTGAGAAAGAAAGATGGTTCATGGAGGATGTGCATTAATTACAGAGCACTGAATAAAATAACGATCAAGAATCGTTATCCTCTTCCTCGCATAGATGATCTATTAGATCAATTGAAAGAAGCAGTTTACTTTTCCAAGTTGGACTTGCGTAGTGGCTATCATCAGGTCAAAGTAGCAGAACAAGATGCATGGAAGACTTCTTTCAAATCAAAGCAAGGGCTGTATGAATGGATGGTTATGCCTTTTGGCTTAACTAATGCTCCTGCCACTTTCATGAGAGTTATGAATGATGTACTCTAGCCTTTTATTGATGATTTTGTAATTGTATATTTAGATGACATTCTTGTTTTCAGTAAAACATGGGAATAACATTTGAAGCATGTAAAGCAGACTCTAGATGTTTTGAAAAGAGAAAATCTCTATGTTAAGTTATCAAAATGTGAATTTGGCAAAACATCTTTAAATTATTTGGGTCATATTGTAGGGGGTGGTGAATTGAAGATAAATCCCTCTGAGGTTGAAGTCATTGTGAATTGGCCTAAACCCAAATCTGCTACAAAAGTTAGGAGCTTCCTAGGAGCAACACAATATTGGAGAAAGTTTATTGCTAACTTTTCCTTGATTGCAACTCCCTTACATGCTTTAAAAGGATTGAACAAGGTGTTTCAGTGGGGAGGAAAACAATAGAAAGCATTTGACACCTTGGAAGAAAATATTAGTACAACACCAGTACTAGCATTGCCAGATCTTCAAAGACCATTTGAGATTGAAACAGATGCCAGTCACTATGCCATGGGAGTAGTGTTGATGCAACACGGTAAACCCATATGTTATCATTCTGAGACATTTAATTCTGCAGTAGTTAATTATCCCACATATGATAAATAATTGTATGCATTAGTGCAGAGTGTGAAAAAGTGGAAACATTACCTATTGGGAAAAGAAACAATTATACATATGGATCATCAACCACTTCAATATTTTCATTCACAAACTAAATTGCAGCAATCAAGACACTATAGGTGGATGGGTTTTCTACAACAGTTTCATCTTGTCATCAGATATAAGAAAGGCATACACAATAACATTGCAGATATGTTATCAAGACCAATCATAAATGCATTTACTATACTTAAGCATAACTCAGTATTGCATGAAAGCTACATTGAACAATATGCTTAAGATGTAGATTTTAAAGATGCATATGCAACTTTAAGTCAGGGAAAACAAGTAGAAGAATTGGATTACCATGTTAAGGACCAACTCTTATATCATTTGGGAAAGTTATGCATTCCTCAAACTGAAAGAGTTAACATAATCTGAGAAGCACATGCTTCTCTAATATCAGGTCATTTTGGGGTAAGTAAAACAGTTACACATCTGTAAAGATTCTGTTATTGGCCAAGAATGCATGGAACAATTTCTAGATATATTAAAGGGTGTACAATCTGTGCTAAAAGCAAGCCCAACAATAGAAAACTAGGCTTATACACTCCACTTCCAGTTCCTTCTCATCCTTGGGAAAGTGTTTCCATGGACTTTGTTGGGGGATTTCCAAAACCTAGAAAAGGTCATGACTATTTATGTGTTATTGTGGACAAGTTCAACAAAATGTGTATTTTAATACCTTGTAACAAGAAGATTATAGCTGAACAAACAACAAAGTTGTTCTTTCAGCATGTATGGGTTCATTTTGGGTTACCCACTTCCATTGTATTTGATCGAGATTCTCGATTTGTTGGGAAGTTTTGGTCAAGTATATGGGAGTTAATGGACATCAGATTGAAGAAGAGCACATCATTTCATCCACAAACAGATGGTCAAACATAGGTGGTGAACATGAGAGTAATCCAGTTGCTCAGGGGATATTGCAGCAAGCATCCCAAGCTTTGGGATGAACATTTATGTTATGTGCAACATGCTTACAACCGTGCTAAACACTTTTCTACACAGGGATCTCATTTTGAGACTTGTTTTGGTTTACACCAAGATATCCCTTGGATTTTGTCTTTAGTAAAGACATAGCAGTTGATGGACATAGTGATGTGGACAAAGCAACCAAGTTCATTGAACAAATCCAAGAAATTCACCAGGCAGTGCAGGAACAATTGGAAAGAATCCAGGCCAAGTAAAAGGCAAGGCATGATAAGCATCGAATTGAGAAAAGCTTCCAAGTTGGTGATCAAGTCTGGTTGTACATCAGCAAAGACAAAATGCAAGGTGAAGGTAAAAATTTGAAGCAAATAAGGTATGGGCCTTTCAATATACTTGAGAAAATTGGTGAGAACGATTTTTGCCTTGATTTTCCAGCTTACATGCACATCTATTCAGTAGTTAATACAGAGAGCTTGAGACTTTTTGAACCTTCATTGATTGAAGATCCCGAAGAGCAAAGTCAGTTGCCTTCTATTGATGATATGTTGGCTGAATATCTCAATGAGTTGCAGGAAGATACAATTCTGGACAGGAAGGTGAGAACTATGCGCAGAGGGGATGTTGAGTACCTTAGAATTAGACTCAAAGGTTCAAAACCAAGCAGTGCAAGATGGATAGAGAGTGGACAAGTGAGGAAGCTGTATCCTCACTTGATTGATGCTTAAAAACCAACTTTTGGTGGTCCAAAAGCCTTTTTAGTGGGAAGGCATGATCCAAATGGATCCTAGAAAACCCTCTAAGTCTTCTAAAGATCAAAACTATCACAAAAGAAGGACTCTTAGAAATAGCGGATAACACTATAGGGAGTGAAAAACATGAAGAAATGACCCAAAACAAAGCTATCAGAGGTCAAAGGAACAATGCATCGAAGCCGTCGGATCTGGCCGATCAACGGTCCAGATCCGATCAGCATATCACAATCGGCGATGGCAGGTGGAGTCTATCAGAGGCGACTCCATGGGAAATGCGATAGCGATCAATGCGATTAAATGAGAGCCGTTGATCTATGCACGCAGATCAATGGTCCAGATTAACTCGCGATATCACAATCGGTGATTATAGAGGAGCGCTTACAAACGGCTCGAAGGATCAACAATATGCGATTGCGATATTGCAATATTGCATCAGAGCTATGCAAAGGAGCGGGGCCGATAATAACTATGACTGCGATAACTGGACCCAATAAAATTATGAATGATATTTGATATATTTTGAGATCCGAAAAATAACATTTTCCTGTGTATTTCGGATTTCCGCTAAAATGAATGAAATACAAAAGAAATGCGCCGATGCGATGAAACTGGCCATGAAAGGGTTTATTAATGCAGTTGTATATTATTTCAAGTCCGATATGAGCCATTTTGTGGGATTTTCAATGTTTTAATGTATTTTTAAATACAAAGGGAAATCACAAAACAAGCGGGATTTTGGGCGGGCCGTAGATGGTAAGTGGTTTTGGCCGGGCTCCGCTCGAGCCCATACACTGGCTGCCATGTGTCCAGGCGCCGAGAGAGAAAACCACCCTTTTCGGGTGGTTAACTCCCATATGCATGAACCACCCGAAATGAGCCTCAGCTGTTGGATCTAGATCTCTCAGATCAATGGTGGAGATGCGATAAGTGGTATAAAGGTGAACCTAATAGGAGTTATAAGGCAGAATTTATAATAATTCAAATCTGATAAGTGATAGTTGGCGAATTTTCACAGTTTTTAGTGTATTTCTCTGTGTGAAAAAATAACGTTATTTTTGGGGATTTCAAAGGCCCGATGGTCCATTCCATTACAGAACAGGTGGCTACCATCCCTGAAGGTGTTTAGCAATGATTGCTAACGCTTAGAGGGGGATCTGAGCGGACAGAGGCCGGGGAGCCAGAGAGCCTGAGAAGGAGAAACAAACAAACAAAGCCGATTGGCTTTAAAGCCACAAAAGACAGAAGACAGAGACAGGAAGTGCTAAGACAGAGAGAAAACAGAGACAGAGAGTCAGTGAGGAGAGTCTGTGTACTCAGAAAGACTTGGGGGATCCAAGTAAAGCCTTGTTATTTGTATCTATTGTGTGAGACTCACATTGAGCTCACTTTTGTAAAAGCTCTACTTCTGAAGACATAATAGAGAGGTCACCACTGAAGGCTGGACTAGGAGACATAGCCCAGGAGTGTTGGGTGAACTCCTTATTAAACTTGCTGTGTTTATGTGTGTTCATCTATTATGTTCTTTAACTGCTTCATTGTCTATGTATTTCACAATCTTATCGATCCATTGCACAAAGTAACATAGGCAAATCCATGCACATGAGTCTGTAATACCTTAATAATTGTCTAAGATCTCAATATCAAATCAATATATATATATATATATATATATATATATATATATATATATATATATATATATATATATATATATATTCACCAGAGAAGCTTGTGCCCATCTATATAACCAGTAATGACAATAATTGCATCAGGTTTATGCCATGGATTGTCTATGACAACATACATCATAATATGCAATACTAGTGCAATCTATTTTATACCATTAACCCTTAAGTACCAGAATTATATGTTGTCAGAACTTATGCAAGGAGGATTATAAACAGAGATACTATAAGTCATTAATATATTAAATGACATGAACTCTGCTTTATCCATAAAAAAAACACTGTTGATGAAGATACCATCACCACGATAGGTATCACTTCTTTGAACTTGTCTTGTTCATGCACTAATCACCATGATACTATTCAAAGTAATACAACCAGGCAAGTGTTATACAAGAGGTCTGTGGAGATGTTAATCCATTATCTTGATAACTGGTGGCTTAGACTAAAGAAGACATGAGACCTTCATAGCAATTCTATTATTTCATTATCATCAAAGTTTATATATTTCTTGATTGAGTCTTGTGTAACCATCCATTTCAACTGTTCCTAACTTATCATATTTGAGTTGACAAGAAACTGAAAATTTCCATCCATTAGTCCACTTCTTTAATTAACAACAATGCCAAAACAAACAGTATTGCAAGTTTGTAACCTTCACATAGA
This sequence comes from Pinus tabuliformis, assembly GCA_031772625.1. Classification (NCBI taxonomy): domain Eukaryota; kingdom Viridiplantae; phylum Streptophyta; class Pinopsida; order Pinales; family Pinaceae; genus Pinus; species Pinus tabuliformis. Next base: position 1,408,380,262 of record CM062818.1, on the reverse strand, counting down.
TAGATACACCATAATAAATAAAACACTCAATAATTAATGCCTAAATGCATATCATTGTAATTTTGGTACTCTTTCTCACACATGTACATCATAATCAATAAAATACTCAACCATGTGTGACTTAGATTAAGCATTAGAATCAGGCTCATAATTCTCCTCCCAACCATAGACAAACTGCTATTGAAGTTGTCACCCCTTAGCTTAAGAATATTGTCCCAATGGCCCAACCTATAGGGATTCTAGAAATATAATCTTATCTCCACCCTTCTAGGATATCAATGCGCAGGTTTAGGGAATATAGATATCTAATCTAACCTCCACCCTTCTAACATAACATTGTATAGATATAGGGAATATAAATATCTAACTCGATCTCCACCCTTTTGGAAGAACATTTTATAGATACAGGGAGTCCAGAGATCTAACTCAATCTCCACCCTTCTAACATAACAATATATAGTTGCAGGGAGTCCGAAGATCTAATTCAATCTCCACTCTTTTGGTAGCATAGTGTACAAATACAAGGAGTCTAGAGATCTAACCAGATCTCCACCCTTATGGCATAACCATGTATAACTACAACGATTCTAGAGATCTAATCTAACCTCCAACCTTCTGGCATAATAGGGTATATCTGTAGGGAATCCAAAGATCTAATACAACCTCCACCCTCTTAGCAAGTGGGTAAACTTCCGAGTAGTTAAAAAAAGGGTCTCAGTGTCACAATAAACTGTGATTTTAACGATGTATTTCTCAGTGATGTATATTTGTCACACAATTGAGTAACTTACTATTACAGATACATTTTTCACAATTTTAATACACATAACACACACAACGACTTCTATCCAACAAGAAAGTCGTTTCTAATCACCGAGACTAATTTATATTAATCCCAAAAATATCTACACACACAGAGGATTCTATTAACAAGAAAATTTCTTCTAGGAACTAATACCGATTTATATTAATCCCAAAATCTACTCGAGACTAATACAAATCTAAATGGTGATGAGAATGAGTAGTAAAAACATTAATAATAGTTTAACATATTAGGAAGTGAGCTCTGGAGATGGACAGTTCATGAGTTTCTGTAACAACTCTAATAAAAAATCCATGTGATAAAGTTAATAAAGGAAAAATAATAACCAAGGTCATGGGACACATATTCTAATCTAAAAGTTGGGAAAAACATCCTAGTGTGGGTGTTCATTTGGTTTATTATGGCTAAGGAAATTGCAAAAGGCTTTGGAAAGGTAAGAGGCATCAATTGACATTTTATTTATGAAAATAATGGAAATTAGGAGAATAGGAAGGTGAAAGGTCACAGGTTGCATGTGAGGAGGAAAATGAAGGAAAATAATGGAAAATGAAGAAAATAGAGGCCTCATTAATAAAGAATATTATGAGGATCAATTCACAACCTTTTGTCAATTTAGTTTTGGAGCTCTCTCTATTCTCTCTACTCTCTCATACTCTTGGAAAATTAGAGTATTCTTGGAGCACTCCAGCATTTGAGGAAAGAAAGTGGAGGAAGGACAAGAAAGTAAGAGGAAGCAAGGATAAAATAAGGAAGAGTGGGAATCAAGCGACTATAGTGGAATTATTTGCAGGTATCGAGTTTCATGTATAATTTCCTTACTAGTTTTGGCATGCATCATACATGCATGTGTGTTTTTGATTATCTTGCTATCATTGGCATGGGTCTTTCTAGGTGTGACAGTGGTTTTCAACCTTGCCTTGCCATTTCTGGATAGTCATGGTGTGACGGGGTTCTCTTATTTTGGTTGAGTTGGATTGTTGAATAGATTCAAAGCTGAGTGGGGTGGTCTGAAGATTAATCACAAAGCCTAGGAATCCCTTGGTGGGATATATGGTAAAGCCCGGTTGTGAGTACCATTGATTGGGCCTAGGAACCCCTTGACCAGTAATGGCAGGATACATGGTAAAGCCAAGAGGTGGATAAGAACAAATTCCTCATGGTTTAGGTGGAGAGATCCGGAGGCACCCATGCTTGTTTAGGGCCTAGTCATTCAGTGGCATTACAATAAATCTTGGTTGTATTAATGTTGGTTTCGGGCCTAGGAATCCCTTGGTGGATATACAGTAAAGCTCGAGGAAGCCTTGATTGGTTCTATTGTGAGTCCCACATTCATTCTTAGAATATAGCACATAGGTGGTTGACTAAAAGAAATATTTGGTTCAGCCCAATCTATGGTCGGGTGGTTCATGGAAGTCCCTGACTTGGATGGCTTATGCATAAATTAATAATACTCCTTTTCCTTTGGTATTTCATGTGTAAATTTTATTTTTAGTATGTGGTTTTTATGGTTGTTCTACTCTTATTTTTTTGTTGGTCATATGCTAGTTATAAGCATGGTTCATGACATACTTTGGTTATGGATCTAATCATGATTTGATTAGTACAATAAATGTGATTTAATATATGACCTAATAGATGATAATGCAACTATTGTTAAAAGGCATTAATTCTCCTTGATGATTATCATATAAGTATGAGATCCCTATGCTTAGATTTGTGTTAATGACCTATAGATTACATGTTTGTGATATGTTTGACGAAATGTCTGTCATGGCTAATAGGGGTCAGGTCAAGTCCTTGTACCATTATTTTCATTAGTATCTTTAATTCATGGTTATTTATCATTTTTGGAAGTTTCATGAAGTCTTGGGTAGAGTCCTGAGACACAGCCTTGAAAAAGTGGCACAAAATCCGAGGTCACTGGCTCAGAATTTCCTGAAGAAGGCCACAATTGCATGCATACCTTGCTTTGGGAGCGAATGGAGGGTATCATTCGCACGCATGGCTTGTCATGGGAGTGAATGGGGGTCTATCTTAGCAAAATGACAAGCTGTCTAAGGGGTTGGGCACCTGGAAGGGTTGGTTAACTCCTGAAGTTTCTGTAGCTTCTGAGAAAGGTTAGATTGGTTTTGTTTTGTTGGTTCCACTTCCTTAACTATACATGGGGATTTGAGTCACATCATATTAACCCTTTATCACATGTTTATGCCAGTGGAATGGTTAGCTTGGGTAAATGTGGGAGGAGGGTGTTACAGAGTGGTAACAGAGCATGGTTCACCCCTTGGACTGCATGCAGATAATGTGTTGGTCATGCACACATGTCAGTTACATATGTGTTTGTTATGCTTGTGGTCTATGTGCTTGTTGTGTATGAATGATGGTGATCATTGTTGCAGTTGTGTCTCCATGTGAAAGTTGATGGTGTTGTCATTGGATATGGTCATCATAAGTGTATGTCGGTTATGCACTTGTTATGCATGTCAATGTCTATACGTCATTATGAATACATTGACATGGTTATGGTTGTCAAGCATGAGGTCATGGTATGTGGTTGGTATAGTCATGCATAGTAACTAGATGATGATTGAAATGTTGTTCATGTATTGATATGATTATGTTTACACATGTATTGCGCTAATATGATTGATATTGCAGATGAGATATCCTCCCCTGAACTATACTGAGGTATGTTGATTATGTTATGTTTTGGTTAAATTAAGATGATATGGTATACTTTTAGGAAGAATATAAAAGATGACTAGCAAGATGGTAAACTACAGTTCACAAGACTCTCCCTATGGATTGGATGAACAAGATGGTGGTGGGAACTCTTCCGAATTAGTAGACATTGAGAAGTTTGAAGGAAAAAATAAGAAGCTTCAAAGTAGGTAATGATAGAATCATTCAAGCATAGGAGAAAAAAACAGAAGTTAATGCAATTATCCTTTAAAGCTTGTTAGACTTTCAGAGATAGGGATCGTTAGAATCAATCATGGACAAGGGCATAGGACTAACGAGGCATATGGTAGTAGATCTCATGGTGGGCACAAGTCAGATAAGGATGACATGATCATAGATGACAGGTTCTTGGACACACCTGGTAGGAGAGGGGTGGATTGAGGTTCTATTATAGTTCCAGTTCTAATAGGTGTCATGGTCACCATTATTATCATCCTTACTAGAGGAGTGACAGGGGATATTTTCCAGATGATTTTAAGAAAGCAATGACACCTACCTTTGATGGGGATTTGAAGAAGCTAAAGGATGTAGAGGCATGGTTACTTGGATAAAGAATTTCTTTGAGTTTCACGATTACACGAAGAACATGAAAGACATAATAGATATCTTCAGCCTCAAAGGGAAAGCAAACATATGGTGGGAAGATGTGAAGCGGGTTAGAGACATTGGATAGAGGAGTGGAGTTGGCATAAATTCAAGAGAATTTTCAGGAAGAAATATTTGTTAGAGAGGTACTATGATGGCAAAGCCAAGGAATTCTATGAGCTAATTATGGGATCGATGATGGATGAGGAGTATACAACCAAGTTCCTGGAGTTTTTGAGGTATGTACCATCTTAAGGATGAAAAAACTAAAGTTCAAAGATTTATCAGTGGATTGCCATTAAAATTTAGAGATAAAATTAAGTAAGATGAGCCTTGGTCACTTGAAGAAGTAATTGGGAAATTGAAGCACTGTTATGAGCAATCAAAGCATAAGAATTAATCTCAACAAGGTTGGAAAGGGAAAGACAAAGCTAAAGGTAAATGACAACTGAAGTGAACAAGACCTCAGAATGCAGGAGAGAAAGAAAATGTTGCACCTTACAAGAAGATTAATGGGTCACAACCTAGAGGGAAACATAATAAAGGTGAAGGTAAGGGACATTTGCAGTGTTGGATATGAAACAAGGAGCATATTAAGAGGGATTTTCTACAGAATTAGGGTGGTAGGCCTCAAATTTACAGTGCACAGGAAACATAGACAGTTGGGGATATTGGGTAGAGCATTCCATGGATTTATGTAACACTGGATAATAGGAAGGCGAATCACCAGGCATCTATAATTATTGAGATAGATGGTAAGATTTGTGATCAAGTTGTTTCTATTTTGATTGACCCTGGATCTAATTATAGTTATGTAAGTCTTGACATGTGGATAAGTGTGGTTTGAATAAATAAGTGCATGCAGAATCTTGGTTAGTGCAGTTGGCTATAGGTATAAAGAAGAGAGTTCATCATTGGGTAAGAGCTTGTGCCTTCAAGTTGAATGGTATGCCTACATCAACACATTTAAATGTATTGCCATTGGGATCATATAGTATGCTTTTGGGTATGGACTGGTTGTATCTTCACAGGACTAAGGTGGACTGCTATGACAAAGCTATTGAATGTTTGGATGAAAATGGGGAATAAATAATCTTGCAGGGTAAGAAGAAAGATACATCAGTTAGAATGGTGAAATCTATGCAGTCAAATCACAATCAGAGAAAAGGGTGTGTGTTATTTACAGTGCATATTTCTACTGATAAATGTAAGGAATTTGAGGATCCAGAGGTAATGAGAAGGTACTTGGGTTTACAGTTGTTTCAGGATGTGTTTTCCGCAGAGATTTTAGAGTTTCCGCCTCACAAATAAGTGGAATTTTCCATTGAGTTGGTACCAGGGGCAGCACTAGCATCAAAGGCACCATACATGATGAGCACACCAGAGTTAGTAGAGTTGAAGGAAATTCTTGACAAGGGATACATCAGGCCAAGTGTGTCGCCTTGGGGCGCACCGATATTTTTTGTGAAGAAGAAGGATGCTACTCTAAGGTTTTGCATTGATTATAGGAATTTGAACACGGTGATCATCAAGAAAAGGTATCCATTGTTGAGGATTGATGACTTGCTTCATAAGTTGAAGGGAGCAACAATGTTCTAAAAGATTGATTTAAGATAAGGACATCTACAATATTTCTTTCTGGACTAGGTATCGACATTATGATTTTTTTGTAGTTCTATTTGGTTTGACTAATGCTCTAGCTACTTTATGTGCTTGATGAATAATGTGTTGCGTCCTTATCTGGAAAAGTTTGTTATTGTGTTCTTTGATGATATATTGATATATTCTAAGAATGAGGAAGAGCACAACGGACACTTAGCAATAATGTTGATATTGCTAAGAGAGCATCAGTTGTATCCCAAGCTTCGCAAATGCAATTTCTTTCAGACAAAGGTACATTACTTGGGACATGTTGTTTCCAAGGAAGGCATAACAGTGGACCTGGAGAAGATAAGAGCTATCATGGAATGGGAAACTCCTAGGAATGTGGATGCGGAAAAATAATTTATGGGGCTAGCATGTTATTATAGGAGGTTCATCAAGAACTTATCTTAGATTGCATATCCTATTACGTCGCTGTAGAAGCAAGGTAATAAATTTGAATGGAACGAGGAATGTGCAACAAGTTTTGAGCAATTGAAGAAGTTGTTGACAAATGCTCAAGTCTTAAAGATTACAGATCTAGACAAAGAGTTTGCAGTGTGTACAGATTCCTGCGAGAGAGGACTTGGTGGAGTATTAATGCAGGAAGGGAAGGTAGTGTGCTATGAGTCATGGAAGCTGAATGAGAACGAGCTGAATTATCCAACACATGATCTTGAGTTGGAAGCGATCATCCATGAATTAAAGATGTGGAGGCACTATCATATTGGAAAGAGGTTTGTATTGATGAGTGATCACAATGGATTGAGGTATATGGTTGACCAAGCAAATATGAATGCTAGGAAATCAAGATGGTTGGCCACGATTAGTGATTTTGACTTTGAGATCTGGTACATTAAGGGAAAAGAAAACAAGGTTGTAGATGCTCTTAGTAGGAGAATGCAGGTGAATCATATAATAGTTATGAGTTCTTATGGGACATAACTACAAGATCAGATCTTATAGGCATGAAAACATGATGGTAGGTACATGTGCTTAGACACATGTTGCAACAGGGTACAGGTGAACATGATGTGGAATATCGTCTTACAACATATGGTTTGAATAGATTTAGGGATAAGATCTATGTACCAAATGACAGTGAGCTCAATAAGGCTATCTTGTGAGAATTCTTTGCAAAACCATATTCAGGGCACCCAGGATACCATAATATATTAAAATAATGGTGAAGAAGTTTTATTATTTGTCGAATCTATAGAAGGAAGTCGCAAAGTTTGTGGCTAGAAGCTTAGATTGTCTACAGGTAAAAGAAAAATGTAAGCACCCAAGGGGATTACTACATCTGATTCTAATTCTAGGGTGGAAATAGGAGGTCATTTCCATGGATTTTATCAAAGGTTTTCTGAGGACGTCTAGAAAACATGATTCCATTATGGTTGTGTGGAAATGTTGACAAAGGTAGCACACTTCATTCTGGTGAAGTCTACCTATTCAGCTAATGATGTAGCATGGTCTTCATCCGAGATGTAGTGAGGCTGCATGGTGTTCCAAGGAATATTGTGTCTGACAGGGAGGCTAAGTTCACTTCTAAATTTTGGAAGGAGTTGTTTGTAGGTTTGGGCACAGGTTTGGACTTCAGCACAACTTATCATCGCAGACAAATGTATAGACAGAGAGGGTCAACAGGATATTGGAGGACATGTTAAGGAAGTATGTGATGCATCAATAAAAGAGATGGGAGGAGTACCTTCAATTGGTTGAATTTACTTACAAAAATGGGTATCAGGATTAACTGAGAACGAGTCTGTTCGAGGCACTGTATGGGAGGAGTTGTAAGACTCCCATGAGTTGGAATGATCTAGTGAACAAGGTGTTGATAGGAAAAAACATGTTGGCAGAGATGGAACGTGAAATGTAGGTAATAAAGAAGAATATGAAGGCAACACATGATAGACACAAAAGTTATGCAGATCAGAACATGATGTTTATAAAGTTTTAGGTTAGGGAACGTGTGTACTTGCACATCAAGCCCAAGAGGATATCCTTAAGGATTGGATCATGTGCCAAGCTATCACCTCGGTTTTGTGAACCTTTCAAGATTCTTACAAGGATTGGACTAGTAGCCTATCGAATTGCACTGCCTCTGACAGTGAAATTCCATGATGTTTTCCATGTGTCATTGCTTAAGAAGTATGTTACAGATGCTAATCATGTGATTGAATGGTTTGTATTGCAGGTGGAGCTAGAAGGAGAATTCTAGCCAGAACCTCAATGTATTTTTGTAGAGAAAGATGCTCATGCTCTGGAACTGAGCAATCGAGCAAGTTAAAGTGCAGTGGAAGCAATTTGGACCCGATTGGAGCTACATGGGAGATGGATGACCAGATGCAAGCTATGTATCCTTCTCTATTCACTGGTTGAGCGGATGTATTTTGGTATATTTTTTGGTGTGATGTTTTGGTATATGAATATATGTATATAGATGTAAATACCACCATGAGCTATGTTATAGATCTCTAATAAGCGGTATGGGTGTCATGTTGATATGGTTATCATGTCATTATGTTCCTCATGTTCGTTTGATTCTTAGTAGGATGATCATTGTAAATACTGCATCAAGCTAAGTTATAAAGCTCCATGGGCAATATGTTTTGCTACAACAGTCTTGTTGGTTGTAGGTGTCATTAAACACTGAGGATGGTGTTCCCCCAAAGGGGAGGGTTCTGTAACATCCCTAGTCAAAAATCCATGTAATAAAGTTAATAAAGGTAAAATAACAACCAAGGTCATGTGACACGTATTCTAAGATGAATATTAGGCAAAACATCCTAGTGTGGGTGTTAATTTGGTTAATTATGGCTAAGGAAATTCTAAAAGGCAATGACAAAGGCTTTGTAAATGCAAGAGGAATTAATTGGAATTTTATTTAGGAAAATAATGGAAATTAGGAGAAAAGGAAGGTGAAAGGCCATAAGTTTCATATGAGGAGAAAAATGAAGGAAAATAGAGGCCTAATTAATAAAAAGGCTTTCGAGGATCAATTCACAACCTTTTGTTAGTTCAATTTTAGAGGTCTCTCTTTCTCTCTACTCTCTCATACTCTTGGACACTTAGAGTATTCATGGATAACTCTAGCATTTGAGGAAATAAGGAAAATTAAGGACAAGAAAGTAAGAGGAAGAAAGGATCAAGCAAGGAAGAGCGGGAATCAAGCAGCTACAGTGGAATTATTTGTAGGTATTGAGTTGCATGTATGATTTCCTTACTAGTTTTGGCATGCATAGTACATGCATGTGTGTTTTTAGTTCTCTTGCTGTCATTAGCATGGGCCTTTCTAGGTGTGACAATGATTTTCATACTTGCCTTGCCATTTCCGAATAGCTATAGTGTGATGGGGTTCTCTTGTTTGGTTGAGCTGGATTGCTGGATGGATTCAAAGTTGAGTGGGGTGGTATCGGGATTAATCAAAAGGTCTAGGAATCCCTTGGTGGGATATACGGTAAAACCTGGTTGTGAGTACCCTTGATTGGGCCTAGGAATCCCTTGAATGATAATGGTAGGACATGGTAAAGCCTAGAGGGTGGAGACCTTGTAGGCCTAGGAATCCCTGTCCTAGTAATGGTAGTATACACAATAAAGCTGAGACGTGGAGACAGACAAATTCCTCACGGTTTAGGTGGAGAGATCCAGATACATACATGCTTGTTTAGGGCCTAGTGATCCAGTGGGATTGCAGTAAAACCTGGTTGTATTGATGAGGATTTTGGGCCTATGAATCCCTTGATGGATATACGATAAAGCCAGAGGAAGTCTTGATTGGTTATGTTGTGAGTCCCACATTTATGATTGGAATATGGCACAGGTGTGATTGGCTGAAAAAAAGATTTGGTTCAACCCAATCTATGGTCGGGTGGTTCAGGGAAGTCCCTAACTTGGTTGGATTATGCATACATTAATAACAACTCCTTTTCCTTTGGTATTTCAGGTGTAAATGTAATTTTTAATATGTGGTTTTTATGGCTATTCTACACTTGTTATTTTGTTGGTTATATGCTAGTTATAAGCATGGTTCATGGCATAATTTGGTTATGGCTCTCATCATAATTTTATTAGTACAAGAAATGTGACTGAAGATATGACCTAATAGATTATAATGCAACTATTGTGATAAGGCATCAATTCTCCTTGATGATTATCAGATAAGTATGAGACCTCTATGCTCAGATTTGTGGTTATGACTTGTAGATTACATGTTTCTGATATGTTTGACGAAATTCTTGTGATGGCTAGTAGGGGTCAGGTCATGTCCTTGTACCATTGTTTGCATTAGTAGCTTTAATTCATGATTATGTATGATTTTTGTAACTTTCATGAAGTTTTGGTCAGAGGCCTAAGACCTAGACATGAAAAAGTGGCACAAAATACACGCTTGCTGGCTCTAAACTGCCTAAAGAAGGCCACATTTCACATGCATGCCTTGTTGCGGGAGCGACTGGAGGGTCTCATTGGCATGCATGGTTTGTCATGGGAGTGAATGGGGGTCTAACTCAGCAAAATGACAAGTTGTCTCAGGGGTTGGGCACCTGGAAGGGTTGGTTGTCTCCTGAAGGTTCTGTAGCTCCTGAGAAAGGTCAGATTGGTTTTGTTTTGTCGGTTTGACTTCCTTAACTATAGATGGGGAGTTGAATCACATCATAGTAAATATTTGTCACATGTTTACCCTAGTGGACAGATTAGCTTGGGTAAATGTGGGAGGATGGTGTTATAGATTATTTTTATCTAAGTCGATAGAGGGAATAGAGTGATAATACCTGGTTATGACATCGAAAAATTCCTTTGCAAAGAAGCCCACCCATCGTACCACCTTGCAGGGAGGAGCCATTAAAATTATTACGCAGTTCCATGCCTATAGGTTGTGTGATTCTTATGAAGTCACTACACATAGACCTAAGAAGCCCTATTCAACCAGTATAAGGTAGTGTCTCCCACCCCAAAAAACTGTTGGTCATTGCCATCAAAATAAACCACACTACCCCTGAATGAATAGAGGGCTCCCTTATCCCCTTTTTTTCTACTGTTCAAATCCTTCTCCCAGTTATTTAGGGCCTAACCCTTCTGGACCAACCATATGTGTCCCCTTGTTCTTCTTAGTCTTGTTACTGTTAATCAAGTTTTTCCTTGGAAAATTTGGTTCCTGCCATTTTCCATCTTTCTTGGGCCTATTCTAGAATTGATCGAATGTGAAGAAAAATCTTCTCCACCATGTGCCAATACCCTTATAAATATCTGAGTGTGTTTTGAAGGATATTGCATTGATATTACTTGCTATACAAACACCAGTGCTTGCGGGCATGTATGAGCTTATTTTGTCTTGGTGTTGAACTAATGTGTTATCACCAAATTATAAATACTGATAAAGGATTTGGCTTATAACCTTTGCTTAACAACATAAAAAAAAACAAAGAAACTATTTTTTGATTGTCTTGTGTTTCACAAATACGGTCATACCCTAATCCTCTTTTTATGTTGTTATTAATGTTTGCACTCTTTCTTTCTCTTGGTCTTATTTAGTGTCTTATCTTTAAATTTTCCTTCCATATGGGAGTATTTATTCTTTCTTGAACCCTTGGTATTTACATCCACACATAATTCCTCTACCCAGTTTAGAAGGTTTGCCCCTAAACCATGGCAAGGCGATCACACAAAGCATATGTATATTTATTATCTTTAAATGCTCCATGAGTGAGATAAATGTGCAATAAATAAATATTAGTGACTATCTTAAAGAACCACTATGTTCACATGACCCTAAAACCTGACCATAACAAATCCATAATACCTAAGCATGTTCACATAACCAAATGAGTGTAAGGTAACCAAAAAAATTAGCATCATTTTTATGTATAAGTAGAATGACCAGGGTCATTACACTTTCATTATTCTAGCCATGCACTTAACTCATTTTACTATTGCTCCATGAGTCAGAACCAAGTTGTTTTTCCATCTACTTATTTACTATTTCATTAGTATTTATTATTTACACTTGAAAAATGACCCAATCCTTTCGTTTGTTTGAATTTTTCGAAAGTAGAATATTTATTTCTCTTTGTTCCCTTAAGTGTCAAAGTAGAAGAAAAATTGAAAACCCAATTATTTAATTATTTCAAGCAAAATGTGACTTTTTAAAAGTAGTTTATATTTTGTTTTAATTTAGGTGGTTGAGAGAAATGTTGTTATCCTCTTGACTTGAGTTCAATCTTTACATGTGACAACATCTAAAAAAAATTAAATGAGCCTACATCCATCTTAAAGTTGAATATAATCTGTTAATGTCATAATGAATGTTAATCATTATCATAAATATCTAATACAAGGTAGATGTGTATTCCTTCTATGCTTAATATAGAGTTGGCATGCCACATTTAAAAATTATTAATAACAAAAAAATATTTTACTTTGGACCATAACTAATATATTTCAATACCCATCCTAAGTAATTCTTTTTATATCAATTATATATAGGGAGAGAGAATACAAAATTTCTCATTTTGTTTATAGGTTCTTCTATATGAGAGAAATGTAATTCCTTCAATTCTTAATATGAAATGGAAGAGGCATTTAAAAAGCTACTTTTTTAATATCATGGAAACCATAACTTAAAAATATTAATAACAAAATTTATTTTAGTGTCCATGTTAATTAAATATTTCAATACCAACTTTGTATGTCTATGCTATGTGTCAACTCTATTTAAAGCATCAAAGGAATTACACATTGAGCACATTATTAACATGTTTTAACCACAATAACTGTGTGTGGAGAGAGAGAGAGAGAGAGAGAGAGAGAGAGAGAGAGAGAGAGATACTTTGTACAAACACACATATTTATTATGGTTAAAAAATTTTAATAATGTGCTCAATGTGTAATTCCTTTGATGCTCAACATAGAGTTAGTATATAGCATAACTATGTCTTAAATTTGGATGTATCATACATTAAGAGTGATGAAAACTTGAGTAAAGGTTTGCATCTCTAGGGATTTGATCATTCTCAATGTTTGATGGATTTAGAATTAATATGAATCTTGGTTAAAACATTTCAAATGTGTGTTACATTTGTAATTCCTTCCATGCTCAACATGGAGTTGACATATGGTCTTTTACTAACAAACATCTAGATCCATCTTAACCTTGCATGTATTATGCCCTATTAAGAAGAATTTAAACTAATAGATAGAAACAACATTAATATGCATGGATATATTTAATTTAATGGATTAAATTAGTTTAGAAGTTGAATTCTATGATTTCTCTATATTAAAATATATCCACCGGTTTATTAAGGATGTCATCCATTGATGCAAGAAAGCCTCCATTAGGTATGGGTGTATTTAATTTAATGGATTAATTTAGTTTATTGTTGGTATTGTCATTAGGTATTTGGTTAGTTTGAAATTATAAAGTGCATGATATGAATTCTCTATATTAATAGTATTAATTACATCTATAAGCATATTCTGTATTAGAATTGGGTTTGAGGAATTTCAAATTTTCATAAATTATTAAAAATTTATTTAGATGATTGAAATTTGGTAAGCTAGAAATATTCTTCATCTTAATCACAATCTAATCACAATCTAACAATCAGCAAGATTAAATTAAAGTTTTGGGAAATGAAATATCAAAGTTTTTGAGAAAAGAATAAGCAATTAAATTAAATTATTATTTGTTTTATTAATTGTGAAGCAATCCTTATGGCACCTTGAAAACCTTGGTCAACAACAATGTTGATAGGAATGGAGGTAACCTAGAGAGGTAACATATAACTCAAGAATGATGAGTATGCCAGAGAGTCGGTATTGGAGATCTTGTGTATCTTGCAATGGTCATGGAGTATCTCACAGGAGAGGTATGTAATTACTGTTTAGTTGTATCCTTTGAATTTATTGTGTAATCTCTGGATCTCGGAAGTTGAATTGCTAGAGTTTATGTATCATGTTTTTAATTATGAGATCTCATCCTGGTATTCTCCGTAGTGGAATTTGGTGCAGGTTCTTGGATTGGCTAGAAATGCAACACAAGATAATAAGAAAAGAAAATTATTACAGGGCATATTCTTTTGGCTGCAAGGAATGGTGACGAGCTTTGGAAGCTGTTGATGGGTGTAAACATTGCTTATGGAGGGGTGTTGCTTCCCAGGTGCCCAAGAAATGAGTTTTTCAATATATTTTATTTATTTCCTTATTATTGTGTTCTTAAACAAAAAAATATTTTATTATGGACCATAAATAATATATTTCAAAGCCCATCCTAAGTAACTTTCGTTTTTTTGTTTTTGTTTTTTTTGTTTTATATCAATTATATATAGGGAGAGAGAATACACAATTTCTCATTTTGTTTGTAGGTTCTTCTATATGAGAGATATGTAATTCCTTCCATTATTATAATGAAGTGGAAGAGGCATTTAAAAAGCTATTTTTTTAATATCATGGAAACCATAACTTAAAAATATTAATAACAAAAATTATTTTAATGTCCATGTTAATTAAATATTTCAATACCAACTTTGTATGTCTATGCTATGTGTCAATTCTATGTAGAGCATCAAAGGAATTACACATTGAGCACATTATTAACATGTTTTAACCACAAGAACTGCGTGGAGAGAGAGAGAGAGAGAGAGAGAGAGAGAGAGAGAGAGAGAGATACTACAAACACACAAATTTATTATGGTTAAAACATTTCAATAATGTGCTCAATGTGTAATTCCTTTGATGCCCAACATAGAGTTAGCAGATAGCATATATATGTCTTAAATTTGGATGTATCATGCATTGAGAGTGATGAAAACTTGAGTAAAGGTTTGCATCTCTAGAGATTTGATCATTCTAAATATTTGATGGATTTAGAATTAATATGAATTTTGGTTAGAACACTTCAAATGTGTGTTACATGTGTAATTCCTTCCATGCTCAACATAGAGTTGACGTATAGTCTTTTACTAACGAACATCTATATCCATCTTAACCTTGCATGTATTATGTCCTACTAAGAAGAATTTAAACTAATAAATAGAAACAACATTAATATACATGGATATATTTAATTTAATGGATTAACTTAGTTTAGAAGTTGAATTCTATGATTTCTCTATATTAAAATATATCCACTAGTTTATTAAGGATGTCATCCATTGACGCAAGAAAGCATCCATTAAGTATGGGTGTATTTAATTTAATGGATTAATTTAGTTTATTGTTGGTATTGTCATTAGGTATTTGGTTAGTTTATAAAGTGCATGATATGAATTCTTTATATTAATGGTATTAATTAAGTGTCTATAAGCATAATCTGTATTAGAATTGGGTTTGAGTAATTTCAAATTTTCATAAATTTTTAAAATCTGTTTACATAATTGAAATTTGGTAAACTAAAATATTCTTATTCTTAATCGCAATCTGACAATCTGAAGTTTTGGGAAATGAAACATCGAAGTTTTCCATTTGAGAAGCAAAGAATAAGCAATTAAATTAAATTATTATTTGCTTTATTAATTGTGAAGCAATCCTAATCGCACCTTGAAAACCTTGGTCAATCAACAATGTTGATAGCAATGGAGGTAACCTAGAGAGGTAACATATACCTCAAGAATGACGAGTATGCCAGAGAGTCGGTACTCTGACAATCTGAAGTTTTGGGAAATGAAACATCGAAGTTTTCCATTTGAGAAGCAAAGAATAAGCAATTAAATTAAATTATTATTTGCTTTATTAATTGTGAAGCAATCCTAATCGCACCTTGAAAACCTTGGTCAATCAACAATGTTGATAGGAATGGAGGTAACCTAGAGAGGTAACATATACCTCAAGAATGACGAGTATGCCAGAGAGTTGGTACTGGAGCTCTTGTGTATCTTGCAACGGTCATGGAGTATCTCACAGGAGAGGTATGTAATTACTGTTTAGTTGTATCCTTTGACTTTATTGTGTAATCTATGGATCTGGAAAGTTGAATTGCTAGAGTTTATGTATCAGGGTTTCAATTATGAGATCTCATCCTGGTATTCTCCGTGGTGGAATTTGGTGCAGGTTCTTGGACTAGTGGCTGGAAATGCAGCACAAGATAATAAGAAAACAAAATTATTACAGGGCATATTCTTTTGGCTGCCAGGAATGGTGACGAGCTCTGGAAGCTGTTGATGGGTGTAAACATTGGTTATGGATGGGTGTTGCTTCCCAGGTGCCCAAGAAATGAGCTTTGCAATATCTTTTATTTATTTCCTTATTATTGTGTTACATCACCTTTAGCTGGATTTGTTAACCACTTCAGGGTCCAATGTGGCTGTGTCTCTGCTGCTAAATCTATCTTAGTTGGGGTTATCTATCCCTGTCATGGAAATTCATTTGTTTTTTTGGTGCACTTTGAATGATTCTTGTTTAGGCTTTTGCTGTCAATAATTTATAGCCTTGCTCGAGGTAACTTCCAGGTCCAGGTTAGGATTTTTATTTGTGATTTTCCATAAGGGTGGGTTTTGCAGGTTTTCAAATCAGGCATTGCGGTTTCCTACTAGTAGGGGTTTATCAAATCAGGCAATGCGTTTTTATCATCTTGTTTCCTACTAGTAGGGGTTTATCAAATCAGGCAATGCGTTTTTATCATCTTTGGTTCTCTACGGGCTGAAGTAATGGACCTAGGTTTTTCTCTCTGCGATGTTTTTGATCTGGGTTTTCGATGCAAAATATAATATGCCAAGGCCAATAAAATTTCTATGAGGATTTAAATATTTTAAAAGCTCATTGATCCTTAAAAATTGATAGATTTTTAGAGTCGCGTTTCTTTATGGAAAAAAACAGCTTTAGAGTTGTGTGGGAAGAGCATAGATGGATATGTCATTCTGTAAGATCTATGGTACACTTTAATTTCTCGTCCATGTGATATGTATTTAACACATTTCTTTGATAAGAAAGATCATCTTTCTTTGAATTCCTGTTAATTTAAATTCTTGAAAATTTAAGACATATTATGTTTTAAACAATCTGTCCTTCATAGAAAACTTGAAAGCGAGTAAATTCTCAAAAACATATTTTTCTTTAATACTTAGTAAGAGGTGCAGTGGAAATTGAGTTGTTCAATGTGTGTGCGCGCACGCACATAGGTTAGCTGAACCACTTGTTAGTTGATATTTGGTTATAATTATTACCAGAGATATGGCTAATTCTATGTAAACATATACATTGACTGAGTTTTAATAAATTTGTTAAAGATATTTTATATTTAAAATCTATATAGAGGATAAAAAATATTGTTAAACACACATGGACAGCAAAGAATAGGAAAGATAAATCATGTGAGTTCATTTTTTTATTAACAGGAGATGTACATTTATAATACAATGTTGTGACTCTTGGGTTTCAGATCCCAAGGTCTCTTGGACTGCTTAGTCTTTTCGGCTTCCACACTAACCCTTTAAGATTAGGTGTCCAACATTCCCCCCCTTAATCTGAAGGGTTATGTATGAGTCCAAGAAGAGAGCTGTAATACAAAATGTGCAAAACTGCATGGCAGCACTAGGCTGAATGTGCTCTATGAAATGTTGGTAAAAAAGGGCGGTGGTTTAAGGATGACCACCAACACTGGAACGCTTAGTGCAGTTCCCGGAACTCTTCCAAAACTGGCAAGAAACTGAAGTTTTCTGCTAGAGGAAGTGTTCTCAATCTGTGATGGTTTAAGGATGACCAACAACTCTGGAATGCTTAATGCAATTCCTGGAACTCTTCCAAAACTGGCAAGAAGCTGGTGTCTTTTGCTAGAGGAAGTGTTCTTAATCTGTGATGGTTTAAGGATGACCAACAACTCTGCGATTCCTGGAACTCTTCCAAAACTAGCAAGAAGCTAGAGTCTTCTGCTAGAGGAAGTGTCCCAGATTGCCAACTGAAGGCATGTTCAGGGGCATCTTTGTCTTTGGCTACAACTCTGAAACTGGTGTGGCAGGTTGTGGCTCAGGCTCGCTTGATGTGACTTTGAAGCTTGTAGATGACCATCATTTCCCCCCTGTGAGATACATGGTGAGAAGATGGAGAAAACTCAACCGCAAGACTGTTCAATATTCTGGAACAAGTTCTGACATGTGTTTGGAATATCTTCTTGGCTGTTGATGCCCATTGCCAAGAAGCGACCCATCCAAGATGAATCTTTGTTCTTGTAGGACGTTTGTTTTTGAAGCATCTGTTTGAAGAATGAGTGGTTTTATGACAGTGCTTACATGGATGAAGATCAAAACAGTGATCTTTCAAATGGCCAACTCGGTCACAGTGTTGGCATTTCATGATCTGTTGTTTTTGTTGTTGTTGTTGCTGTGGAAGAGGGGCAGAATCTGGAACAGCTGGAGGTGAGCTGTCATGAGGAGCAGGTGAACTGTCATAAATGAATCCAGCACTCTGAAACTGAATGGGCTTGGCATAGTCTGGAATATGAAAGGACAAGTCCTTGTCATATCCAAGACCAGTTCTGTGCTTGTTGTGGACAAGCTGTTCCCAAGGTCTGATGATGGGCTTGGGAAGTGCAGATTGAGTTTCTGCATCTGCGTGTTCAACTACTGCTTTATTTGAATAAACTGTAACATTATTGACATGCTGCTGATGGGTGGTTGTCTCAATGTTTTGAACAAAAACAGGTTCAGAATGGTGTCTATTTTGATGTAGCTCTTCTTGCTGTAGCTGTGATTCAAGCTGCAAAAAATCGATCTTTTCTTGTGCATTTTGTAAACATGTCTGAATTTCTGAGAGAGATCCTTTGCTGATTTGTAATGTGTCATCAACAGTAGATAATATCAAAGTTTTAAGGAACTGTAATACTTCACTGGTTCTGGCCATCTGTCTTAATGTAGAAAAATAATATCTACTCACAGTACACAGCAATATCCTTTATAAATGTCAGCAAATGATCAGTTGGCAGTATAAAAGATTACAATCAGCTCACCAAAATCTTTTATAGATCCACGCATCCAAAAAACTCTTTTGGTCCTCAAAAACCTGTCTGTGTGCTCCACTGCATATTATTCATTTATAAGTAAAGTAGTCTCTCCAGAATCCTTGTGGAAGGCATGGGTAAATATCACTTTTCCTCCTCTACTAAAGCTGACAATGATATGTAGTTTATACACACCCAAGTGCTTGGCAAATGTGCAAAAATCGAGAAGCAAAAACTAATGGCAGGATCATATGATAGTTTCAAATATCACTGGACAGCGTGCATTTCAATATTTAAAAAACAGCGCACATTCAATATTTAAAACGTTTCACATATCATTGTGTAACCATGCTACCTCAAAAGTGTTGTTCAGGTTCTTTAGTTCTGCGCTCCTGCTTTCTCTTGCAACAACAATAATAACGCTCAGTATCAAACGAATCTCTGGTTTTTCTTCAGTTGTAAATCTTCCATGGCAGTTCCTCAGAAAGAAGGGACTGGACTGTAGCAGCAGCTCAAAGATGCATCAATATCGGAGACTAAACAAGAATGGCGTCCCTTGTTAGCCAATTCAAGAAAAAATATCGGAAAATATTTTTTATATTTCTGTGGTCACTTTACTCATCAATACACAAAATTTCATCAATAAGAACTTTGACTTCGTTCAGGTCAAACCCTGAACCTTGATATACATTTCCTGATCAGAGAACACAACTTTTTTTACACTACATTGTGCATTTCTTCACTTCCAAATATGATATAAAATTTCTTTCCAATTCAGGGCAACAAAGTTAGCTGAGAAATAAAGACCGAGGAGAATTTTAACTCTGAAATTTTATAATTTTCTAAGCAGCTTAGCCTACCTTGAGCTAATGAAACGCTTCAATCTCCTCTCTAAACAATTTAAGAAGTTCATCCATACTCCTTACTTCATGTGTTGATTTATCTCGGATGCGAACACTAACCTGTCCAGTGTTTGCTTCCTCTTCACTAACAACTAAAATATAGTTGTATTGTGCTAGCTGTGCCTCCCGGACCTTCTTCTGAATCTTTCTGTCTGACGTATCAACATCAACATAATAACCATCTTGATGAATCTGATCACGAACTCTCAATGCATACTCTGAAGATTAATATGGTCGCCGTGGATCAGTTATACCCCGCGCTTTCGGATCTTTTGTCGGCCCTGAGTAGGGTTCCTCAACATTTGTTTATGATGTAAGCTGCCCAGGAAATGGAAGAATAGATTCCCTTGTGTCCAAAGCAATCTCTTCAACTTCTCATCACTTTTCGATTCAAACATTTATCCCTCCATTTCTGAGACTCAGTATCTGCTACAAATTCTCTCACAGTGTTCAATTTTTGCAGAAGAAAAAAGGGTCCCAAGTTCGCTGAGATATCAAGCTTTGGCATGAGCCATGGCGTTTCCGTATCGGCCTAAGTTTCAATCTCCGAAGAAGCCCAATTCTCCCAGCTTCTCAAGAATCCATAATCTCAAGGAGAACACCAATAATACCAACCGTTATTCTGAAGCCACCAGGTCTGAAGATCGATCCTCCTCGTTGAAGAAAGCAGTGAAGAAAAGCTATGCTTCCCCTACTTTCTCGGCTTCTTCTAAGGGTAAAAAGGCACCCTCAGATAGACAGGATGTTGGTGGCTCTGGCGTTCTTTCTACGTCCATGACATCTTCTCTCTTCTTAATTTCTGGATCCTTGGCTACAGCAAGGGCCTCTGTAACCACTGAGGAAGTGATGGCTGAGGAATGGGGGGTTACAGGTATTTTGTCCCAAGTGGGTTTCCACTGGTCTGTTAATCTGCTTGGGGGCAAGCACAACCCTTATGCCTGGAATCTGCTTGTCGATGTTCTTGGCAATAACAAGATGTTTGATGCAATGTGGGATGCAGCAAAATCCATGAAGGCTGATGGGATTCTCTCCCGCTCGACCTTTGCTACTATTTTTACTTTCTATGCAATGGCAGAGAAGGCGAACGAGGCGATGATGACTTTTGAGGCAATGATGACCGTTTCAACAATGGTTCATGACATATGTCAATGGAACAAGCTTCAGAGCAAACGTTACATAACCTTCAACGCAATTTTAACAGCTTCTCAAACGTTTTAGGATAAGCAGCAGTTCAATTCTTCATTCCAATAATTAATCAATACATGGAGACCTTTTATATCAACCCACGAACATGGATTTCAACGCACAGTGAATCACATACTATGCATCGAATATTTACACTATGAACCGAATCACACCTTTCTACTGCCTGTGACGCTTAATTAAAATGAATGCCATTAAAATTTCTGACTGTGAGTAACAGAACGTTCCAGCGATTCATTTCTAAAAGGTAACGGGCAACCTCATAATTCTCAGGACAATCCTCATACTCCACATGGAATTGTAGCAGACCACAGGTAATGGCAGGCACTCAACGCATTCAAACAGGTGGTCAGACAGCGCAACAGAAGAGCAGGAGAATAATGTCGGACCAGCGTTCAAATGTCAGGTTTGTATGGAGCATAGCGCAGGGAATATAAATAGAATATGGCACAAAATGGTTATAGAGAGTGCACAGAGCGTAGGAAAGAATATGGTGCAGAATGAGGAATACAAAGCTCAATAAGGTGGCAATTCTGATCAACTCTGATTAGTAGAAAGACAGAACTGACATGTAGGTAGAGACCACAAAACAAGTGGCTCAAATATGAGCAGGGCCAGAATTCGCCCGCTCTGATACCATGTTAAACACACATGGACAGCAAAGAATAGGAAAGATAAATCATGTGAGTTCATTTTTTTATTAACAGGAGATGTACATTTATAATACAATGTTGTGACTCTTGGGTTTCAGATCCCAAGGTCTCTTGGACTGCTTAGTCTTTTCGGCTTCCACACTAACCCTTTAGGATTAGGTGTCCAACAAATATGAATACATCAATTTTTTTTTGAGGGTTTTGGCTTATTATAAGAAAATCTAAAGGCTCAAATTTCAAATATCTTAATTAATTTCAAATATCTTAATTAATTAAGATAAAATAATATACTATAAAAAATAACTTATTAAAAATATTAATTTTAGGACTATTTTAAAAAAAAGTCTATGTCCTCAACTTATTTTTGGGGTTATTATTAGAATTCAATCTCACAATCTTAGTTGAAATAAACTAATTGAAATTTTGGGTTGATGAATTGTTTTGAATGCTTCATTGGGCTTAATACCTTTAAATCCCCACAATAATTAGATTGATCATAAGTGTTAAAATTAAATAATTTTTTTAAATAAAGGATAAATATATACAAAATAACTTTTGAAGTTGCATTGCATTATTTAGTAAACTGAAACTTGATAATATTAATAAAAATTAGGATTAAATCTTCAAATATATTATGAATATAGATGAAACCAACTTTAAAAATGTAATATTTAGCATTTTATGAGATTGGATAGAATAATTCTTTTAAAAAGTTATCAAATTTTACATTTTTTTATGAACTAATTAAGTCTTTATAAAGCATGGAATATTATATTCACTTGAAGTGTTTCATTGATATTCAAATCTTTAATTTGATCATGTTTGAATGCTTTGTTCATGCTATATCTATACTCCCCTCCGTTTTCCCATCTAGATATCTTCCATTGGAATAGTTGAAATAAATGGGAAATTTAAATAAATTCAACCATTACTATAATAAATTATCAACTTTCAAAAGTCACATGTGCTACATATATGAGAAGTGTTTGAAGTAACTATTGAAAAATAAGTATATGTCTAAATAATATTTTTCTCGTAATTAAGAAAAATAAATGTGATCTTATACTTTTCTAATCTTCCAATGTTTAATACCAAAATATAGGATGGGTAAATTTAAATAAGCAAAAAAACAGTGATTAGTGCTAAATACTATCAGGACCTTTCTGGTTGCAAAATCCATTTACCCATGTGTTAGTTACCATGAATCATTTCCCATTTCTCCATACATTTTAGATTGACACTCTTCTCTATGTGTAACACAATTCCTACATGCAATATATAACTATACTAAGTGTCCCAAATAATATTTCTTTGTGTTTCTAGGCATGGAATGTGACTTGCAAGTCATTACACATGATCAATTGAGGCTTCAATCTCTTCTTCACATTAGATCCAAACTTGGAATGGGATGGTTGTTTTGTGTTTTTTCCATGAAATGTGTTTGTAGGTTTGTGTGGTAAAGGGGAAGATAAAGATATTTTGTAGCTTGAATCTAGCTTGATTTGGATATGGCCTTGATGAGTTGCAATTGTCCTCATTTAGTGTAAATCTATTATGCACTTGAAAGTCACATAACATATAAATAATACTTATGTTTTTTTTTTTAATTTATATTTCACATGATACAATGTTTGGAAAATATGTAGGTTTTGTAATAGAGGATCCTTAACAATGCATCATTTAATTAGTATTGTCAATAGCTTTAATAGAGACACTAAATAGTGTTCATAAACAAAAGGGATTTTTTTAGTGCACTTTATATAATTAATCATCTCATCTTCATTTAATGTAGATGTGTGGATAGGAAAATTATATTTGGCATTGGTAGGTTCAAAAGGAATTGAATATGCATTTGTTGTTGTTAGTACACCTTCAAATTATTTATATAATACTAAGTTAATATCTAATAGAACATAATGTATGTGTTTATAGATGTTAGGATCTTGTTTTGATAATTCACTTATAGTCACACCTTTCAATCTTTAATCTTCTTTTATATATCTCATTATTATCCTCCTCTTTCTTACCAAAATATTCTCATTTTCTAAGGATATGCATATCAAGAAGGATTCCAAGGTATAGGTTGTCTATTTATATACTTTTTGATATGAAAATAAGTTCAAATATCATTTTACTAGTCAGTTGATAAAAGAGAAATAATAAATCCTATAACTACACAATTCCTAAAGCAATTTTGATGTTCTATATGGTTGTGCAAGTCCAAATAAGAAATTTCCACTTGGAGATGGTTCTTCATCCAGTGGATATGGTTAGGTATTCCTCAAACGAATCCTAGATCAAATCGGGAAAACTACTAAGCATGGTCAAACTCCAAGTCAACACAAGCCCCATAAGAATGTATTTTGAGCCTCATCAACACTAATTTAACTTTAGATGAATCCATAGACCACATGAAGAATTTCATGGATATCGATAAACCACATGAATAATTTCATGGATCCTATGATGAAATTATTAATGTGGATAACATTTTCATGAAGTGATAATCAAGGCAAATCAAATCCTCTATTTTGATTTTCAATTGCCATTGACTCAAAACGTTCTGGGTTATGGGATGCCACCACAGCCAATATTTGTTCTAAGAATATTTTTATAGATATTATATAAATAATGGCTTAGAAAGCGAGTGATATATATCTATCTCAATATCTATTAAAGAACATTGTTGTTGTAACTACATTCTTAGTATTAATACAAGGCTATTGATTTTCCACTTTGTGTGTTGGTTTCCACATATAGTGTTGATTTTTATCTAACTTTGTAACTTTTTTGGATGTATCCTAATCCAAGAAGGCCCCCTATGTTGGTATGTGTTGCATTGTCATTTCTAAAGTAGTTTCATTTATGTAGTAATTTAATTTTAGCTTCATTCATTTCTTGTTATTGAGTTCCTGTAAATTCTTTATGATGAATGTGATTTCCACATAGTTGTAGGTGCATTGATTCATAAATTTTCATTGAATAGATTGCTTAATCACCGATTAGAGGAACATTCAATTCATTAATGAATGAAAAATATGATAGATATAGAATTGTAATTTAGTGGATGACAATTTTAAGTGGTTAGATATATGCATGTAGGAATTGAGTGATTTTCTTTCAATATTATTTTTTAGTTAAAGGTATTTTCACAAGTAGTATTCCTTTTATTAAATTAATAGCTAACAACAAACTAGGTATTGTACATATAATTTACTCACTTTGCAAGCATATGTCTCTAATGTAACATGATTTAAACTATATAAATTGCACATTTTGTTAAAGGATCTTAGCTAGAGTGGTTTGGTGAATAACTAAGGAGTCATGTTGTAACTGGCCAGTTAGTGCCATTAGCTAGAGTTGTTTGGTGAATAACTTAGGAGTCATTTTGTAACTGGCCAGTTAGTACCATTAGCTAGAGTGGTTTGGTGAATAACTTAGGAGTCATGTTGTAATTGGCCACTTAGTGCCATTGCCAATCTATTGAAGTAACAGATTCTCCAAGGATGCTCATTCATGTTTAATAAATAAATAAATTGCTTGACAAATTACAGATTCTCCAAAGATTCTCATATTTGGCATTGTTGTCTAGGAGGTGCTTACAAGAATTACTTATTTTGTAATATTATTTTAATGCATATAGAAAGTTTCATAGAACTTAGGATGAAAAGTATCTAACCCATCTAGAGTTATCAGAGGAAGATGCTCAAGAAAAAAAGTGTTCCATACATGACTAAGATCTTCAATACACAACCAGATTAAAAATCATAAAGCTATTATTTTTACATAGTTAAAACTCTATAACTCCAACTAATATCTCTACTTAAAACAAATTTAATAAAACAAAATAAAAAAATTAATATAAAAAAATTCTAAATTACAATATTTAAAATAATATCACAATCTTTAGTAATATTTCTATAATATAATTTTCAAATTTATTAATTTACATCTTTCCCTCATGAATTGAACTCTATACTTCCATTGAGAATAAGATAACAATTAGATGTTATTTTTGTGATTTATTCTTTGGAGTAGCTCTTATTCTTTTCCAAAGCTGGATAGAATATGTACAATGATATATGAGGGCAGGAAAGCATTTTAGTTATTTTTCTTAGGTCACATGGAAGGGGATAAGAGAGTTTTTGGTCCAGCTCATGAACTTTATTTGTCGGATGTAATTGTAAAAATATGAAAATGAATAATCTTGTGGATACTAAATATTTTATTCATTCTCTCATAATAATATTCAAATATTTCTTACCCATTTACTGAGATGGTTTTGCTTTAAAATTTTACATGGTTATCATTTTTCTTCCTGACTTGTTTTCCGACCTCCTAACAGGTGGGTAAGATCATTTTCATGATCTATCATGTGTTTCGAAATTGCTGAAGTATAAAAGGAGCGTTACATGATGAGTTCAAACTGTGACCCGCATCGAATTTCATGCTAAAGTGTCATGTTGCATGGTTTATTCTAATTCAAAATTCAAACATATATGGGATCCAACTATATTTACGTGGCATTAGGGTTTTGTTAACTGAATTCTTAGTTGATTTCCTTGTGAAGGTTGATTAAATAATTATTTGTCGATAGTTTTTTTTGAATAGTAAGCGTTACATGATGAGTTCAAACTGTGACCCGTATCGAATTTCATGCTAAAAGGTCATGTTGCATGGTTTATTCTAATTCAAAATTCAAACATATATGGGGCATCTATATTTACGTGGCATTAGGGTTTTGTTAACTGAATTCTTAGTTGATTTTCTTGTGAAGGTTGATTAAATAATTATTTGTCGATAGTTTTTTTTTGAAGAGTGAGACTGCCCAAAATTTTAGACTCTGATTTTTTTCCCTCTTCGGCAAAAAATTTCTTCCTCTTTTTAATCTCGAAAATGAGATTTGATATGGGATTTTATGTATGGAATATATTTAAAAATAAATTATAGAAATTAATTTGAAAGCAAAATATTTACATAATAGATAAATTAGGATTGAACAGAAATAATGGAAAAAAATCCTTTAAGGTATCATCATCAAATAATTAAAAAAAAACATCATATTACTTATTTACATATAGAACATTCTATTAAACCTTTTTAATTTCATTGCATTCATACTAACCTATAGATTAATAGAATATCCACTCTAATAGGCATGACCTATTTAGCGGCTTGACCTATTTAGCGGTTTGATTAGTGTGCTTATCATTAATTTTAACATTTTCACCCAAATTCTAATTCTTTTTATAACTTTATTTCTAATTTTTATGCACTTATAAAAAGTGTTTGAGAGAAAGAATAAATCCACCAATCCAATCACTATATTTCCTATTAAGAAAAGCAACAAACTTGATTTTCATGAAGGTTGGATGAGGGCCATAACTTCCTTGAGCACATGAATATGAGGAAACGAAGAGAGAATTTACTTCCTTTTGCATGTGATGGTTAGAAACATTGTCATTGGCAGGTAGTTGCACTTCATATGAACCTTCATGATGTTAGAACTATTGCCACAAAAAAATAGCTAAATTTAATCTCCATAAGCCATGAGATTTTGCATTTGCTATTTTTTTTTGTTAAAAGTAAAACTATGGATCATGATAGAGAAAATATTTCAGTTGATAGATATATCCACAAAATTTCTAGTTATAATTAGATTTTTGTAGTCAAATTGATGTGTGTAGGTGGTCCCTTATCCCACAAACAAGGGGGTCTTATATATCAATCATCATCATCATCATCATCATCATCATCATCAAAGAACTACAACATGGTACCATACTAAGTGGTTTTCCAAAAAAAATTATGCTAATTTGGGAATAAAAATGCATTTTTTAGAGAGTTAATAAAAGACCTAAACGGTGTAGTTGTTATCTTCAAAGATACAACACAACAATTTCTTTGAAGATATTTACCCCAAAACCCTAGCCCTAATAAAATGTTAAAGATTGTTAAAAAAAAAATTCATTGTAAAAAGTACAACCCTAACCCCAACAACTATAATGACTTCATAACTTCATAAACACTTGGTTACCAGGAGAGAAAATGGTTCAGATCCCATTGTAATGATTTTGTAGTTCATTGATATGAAATGAAAAAGAGTGAGATGTTCCAAAACAAGTAAAAGAAAAAACACCTCATAGAAGCATATCATAGAACACAATATTTATTTGCTACACAAAAGCCATTATTTATTTATAAATTTGTATTGTAATCTTAATAAAATATAAAAAACATAAAACATATTTTCTATAAAGATTCTATAAAATAGCATGAATATTTACCAATAAAATTTAAATTTTATTTCTACTAGTTCATTGAATTATAAATTTATTTTTTTAAAAATATATAAAATAATTAATTTTCACACAATAAAATATAATTTCATATTTTCAACATTACTACTTATGGTTAGTCGGCCTGGAGTATGCCGTAAAACTGCTTCTGCTTGGCTAAGAGCTCGTCTTCCTCGGACGTAAGGAAACAGGTTAACGGCCCAAGACCCAGAGGCATCTGGCAGGAGTGAAAGCCTGCTCCCTTACGGACCACCAGCGGGTTATTACAGGTGGCGTGGTTTTCCTTGATAACGGTGATGAGTCAAATCGACATTCGCGGATAGCAGCCAGAGATGGTTGTCCTCACTGTTGGTTTGACACCTGAGTTTGATAGGTTTTGCCACCTTCGGAAAAAAAAAGTAAATGGTTAGAATTGTTATAATGAATTATCTAACTCAATATCCATAACAATTTATACTTCAAGATTCTATCATGTATCAACATTGTACTTCAAGATTGTATTGTGTATCAACAAAATCATTTATAATTTTATAATTTTAGAAATTAAATATTATTATTATTTTGTATTCACTTTTTAATTTATATAACATGTAACTTTTAATTATGTTTGAATAATAATATTTGTAATGTATAAAGTTAATGACTTTTAACTATATTTTCTGTGAAGTAAGTATTGTGATTAAAAAATATAGGTTTTTTTAATAATAAAAATTAAATATTTAATAATTTTTTAATTTTTTTTATAAGACAATTTTAATTAAAAAAAATTAAAAAATTAAATTGTTTGTTTGTTTGTTTATTTTTTTTTTTTAAATTTAATTTAAACCTTTAACGTGATAAGTTTACATGTAAAAAAAAAAAAGGCAAATTTTAAGTTATCTTAAGATAATCTTAAATAACAATTTTTTTTTTAAAGAAATTTTAATTAACAAGTCTAAATAAAACTTTGATTCTTATTGATTTGATTATCATTATAAATCTAATTATTATTAAATAAAACTTTATTTCATATTTAATGATTATCATTACAAATCCCATTATTATTAAATAAATTTTATTTCATATTTAACTGTTATTATTATAAATCTAATTATTATTAAATAAAAGTTTGACTAAAACTAATTACATTTAAATAAAATTTTAATTCATATTTAATAATGATAATAAGCCTAATTATTATTAAATAAAAATTTGATTCATATTTAATAGATTATCATTATAAACCTAATTGTTATTATAAAGATATAGATTCAAGCTTAATTGATTACTATTATAAATTCTAAATATTAAGAATGAACAGGCTAAATATTAAGAATGAACAGTCTAGTCCAGAGAGCACTTCACACAAAACTTATACCTTCATGAACACCAAGAAGATTGAAAACACAACAATAAGGGAAGTTGCTAATGAATTGGCTACCCTTCACGGTTCCCTTCAAATATATATAGACATACATTGATCTTCGATTTCCCAACCTACTGTTTAATGCCCAGCAAGGTTGATACGCTATAATATAAAATTTTTCCTATGCACGGAATATGGTCAATGCTGGATATCTTTCTATTAATTTCAGGAAGATGATCGCAGTAGCATTGGAGTTGGAGTGGATGTACTTGAACAAAGTTCTAGCAAGGGAAGATAGGTTGAAAAGTAATAGTAAGTAAAGTAACAGTGTCTAAATAATTGCAGCATTATTTAAGTTCCAGGAAGAAACAACTACCTATATAAGCAACGAGCAACGATTAAGTAAAGTTATAATTGAACAAGTACATATTATAAGCAACGAGCAACGAATAAGTGTAGCAAATATCAAAGGAGAACAAGCCAGACATCTTGTAACAAATAAAGGAATACCAAAGGAGAACAAACCAGACGACATCTTGTAACAAATAAAGAAATACCAAAGGAGAACAAGCATGGAAGGATTATAGACATCTTGTCACAAATTAAAAATATAGAAAAAATGTAGGTATACCATACATATGAAACAAAAAGAAAGCCGTAACCGAGAGAAACATAGAATCTATAACATTAAATATGTCCAGCTGAACTAAATTGTCAATAATTCTGCTGTAATGACAGGTAGGGCAACCAGACAGACATCATACATAAATTTATTCTTGTAATGAGTTTCAGTGTAATGTCTGCAGCTATAGCTATTCAGTGGATCCTACAACATAGTGCCATGAGGAAACACTGCTGCACCTGGAAAAGGACCAGTATCTAGTTATTCAGTGGGTCCTACAACATACAACATTCAGGAAAAAGACCAGTATCTAGTTATTCAGTGGGTCCTACAACATACAACATTCAGCTTCCATGTAACTTGGCTTAGTACGTGCCATGGGGAAACACTGCTGCACCTGGAAAAGGATGAGTACCTAGTTTTAATTCTTAAATGTTAAGCACACGAATTTCATTTGAAAATTTGATGGGAGATTAAGTCCTGTATTACATAAATCTAAAGCAAAACAAGATCTCAACTTCGATCATCAAGGTGTTTAACCAAAAGCAGAAGTGGGCGCCCTTTTTATTTTGTAATAATGTGTTGTTCCTCCAAAAGAGAAGCTAGCAACCAGTACTCAACCGTCTTCTACGAGAGGCTGTTGTGAAAGTGGCTAGTAAAAGGGCTTGGGTTGTTAGCTGTAATAGATGCTGAACGCAGGGAAACCGAAAAAAGAAATGGAAATCACTGTTCCCATACCTCTTTGGCTCTAGTATTTAGATCAACGCTGTGTCATGAGGAGGGCTTAGAGCTGCGAGTTTCATCGAAAAAACCTACAAATATCACAAGGAAATGGATTCAAATTTAGAAACCCTATCGAGGCATTCAAAAATATGAAAATGGGTATATATTTGTAGCCATTTGACTTACCTTTATTTGTTTATGCAAGGTTTGCACATAGTTGATGAGCTCCTCCAGCAGAACTGCCTTGCCTACTTTCTAAATTAATCGTAGAATATTCTCACATTCACTAGCTTAAACACAAACACAAGAATAATCATTTATATAGGAAATGATGGACAATACTACCTTGGGGCATCCTGGAACCAAATCCTTCAAAAATCTCAAGCGTTCGTTAATTTTCTCTGTTCTGGCCTGAAAGAGAAGCAAATCAAATTTATTCATGGAAAAAGAGTCACTAAAAACGATTTTTGTTGCCTCCGAACATCTAATTTTACTGATTTTACATAGACTGAAAGAGGAACAAATGAAATATATTCATGGAAAAAAGGTTATTAAAATGATTTTAAAATATCATAAAAGCAGGCACTATAATAATTTTTGATAAATGTAATGATAACCTAGTAAAACTAAATGAATATAATAATAAAATAAACTGATAAAAATCTATATTTAATTCAGACGGGGTATACTCTGATAGCAAGGCTGGGTTTACCCTTTCTGCGACACTGTGAGTCTGTGACTATCTCTGGCCTGCCCCTTGTAGCTCTCACGTGGATAAAATCATTGGGAGGTTCCTTAGCACTAGCTGCAGGATCTGCGGTTTTTTGGACTATGAGCAGTAAAATGTAGACTATGAATAGTGAAATGATATATAGTGACACAAAAAATTGAAAATGCTCTTGATTTCACCTTAGGAGTGTCTTTAATCCTCGGCCATTCTTTTCGAATGAAGCTTCTTTTCTTCCCCTTTTGTATGTCTAAATCGGATAATGCAACACTGGTCTGTCGTGAAGTTGAAGAGGCCCAAATATTGCCATCCGTGCAATTATTACAGTGCATTACAAAAACAACCATGATTGCTGCCGTCTGACGGTGTAATGATTTCAACATCATGTTTGTGATCTATAGTTTCGACGGTATTGACAGGGAATCCATCAGTGTCACAACGATCTGAAAATATCGCAATTCGGGCATCTTCTGAAGAGATTCCACGCGCTTCGGAACGAAAGGCAGTGCTACTACTATGAATTGGTGTATTTATATCTGCATGGCTGAATGGATTAAGAAAATCTTGATTCCGAAGAAAGGGCGAATAGCTCACATTAAACAAAGAGTAATCGTCCTTAGCAGAAAGGTAGGGAAGTGCAGCATCCATGGAAGAAATGAACAGATCTGAAATGAAGGAACTTGCAGAATGCTTAACTAACTGGTAGTGCAAGAATTTTTAACTAGATATTGCAAGTGAGAAAAATAAATGTAGTTCAATCTCCCAGATCCGATTTTCATTGTAGATGAGCAAAGCATGAGGCTAGCAGGACACTGAAATGCTCGTCAAGCAGTCGGTAGTTCCACCGATGGAGACACGCAATTGTTCATTTCACCGTGTTCTGCAGCTCTAGACAGCCAGATAGCTTTAGGTTACAGTACAAAGTATTTAGGTTACAGTACAAAGTATCAGATAAATTTGTTGTGTACAGTCTTGAAAGGAAGAAGGTACTGGCCTCATTATTATCACGATGTGAGGACCGACCTTGATACACAGAGTACCTTACGACAGAGTATTCATAATCACTTTGAACACAAGAATCAATGAACGAGTTCTCCTGGGCCAAACGTTTTCTGTTTTAAACTTCCATGAGACTGTCGATTTTCTGGCCATGCACTCAGAACCCGTTTCACTCTTGCTCCACGAGTAAGGAATTGAGCTGTTTGTCCATCGGATTGTTTACTTTTTCATTACTGTTTCCTACTTACACAGCTAATCCTTTCATTTGTTATTAGAAAGCACACTCTGAGCTTTTTGAAAGTAAACATTGACCATTTATTGCTCTCTGTTCCATCCAGTAAGGTAGGTGATGGTCTTTGAAAATGAAATTTCGAGAACCTAACATTTGAAGTCTGTCATTTGTTCTATAAATAACAAACTTACATCTATATTAACTTTTAACATATTATTCCATAAAAAAAATATTTGACTCCTTTACTATAGAACAAACTTACATCTATATTAACTTTTAACATATTATTCCATAAAAAAAATATTTGACTCCTTTACACTCTATTAATAGATGTAGAGTTAAAAATGGATTTACCATAACATTATACATATCTATATATTTAAGTTACGGAATAAATTTAATTTATATTTATAAATGTTATTAAATATTTGGTTATTATGATATTAAAAATATATAATATGAATATTTTATATCTATGGTTTTTAAGGATGTCATTCATGAATGCAAGAAAGTCTCTCTTAAACTTCTTTACAATTTTTTTTAAAGTTTTTGTTGGAAAATAATGTCCAGAGAGAGAACACATCAGCCTAGACAGTGTAAGTAGAAAATGTGCTAAGTAGATTTGGTACCACAAATGTAATTTAAATGGTAAAATAAATGTTAAAGTCTATGAATTTTAACTCTTTGTAGTATCTACATCAACATAAAATACATAAGTCATCTTCACTCAATGAACTTTTAACATAGCCTGTATGTTCACGAATTATTAAAAATAGCCCCAATTTCACAAAATATATATAAATAGCTCCAAAAATACTTATATTGAACTACTCCCTCTAAATACCTCTTTCTAATTAAAAAGCTCCTATTTTTACTAGATACCCCATGCAATTACTAGATACCAAATTTTGCAATCCCCGATATCTATAAACCCCTTCGTAATCTAAATTATCCCGCTCCCCCTACCCAGTACCCTAGTACCTATAGTATATCTACTTATTTTTTTTATGATTTTAAAACCCTCTTTATGAATGAATGTGATAAGATATTGGTTAACAATTTGAAACCATTATGTACCTCAAATCTAAATATGAAACCACAAATATGATGCAAAATATGATATAAAAATTAACAGTTATTTATTAATATGAAAACCATTATGGCACGGTATCACAATATATTATTCATTAATGAAGAAAATAAATCCGAAGTAATATTTGCTTGCTACTAGCACAAGACTCTTTAGCATACATCCATTACATTGCTTCTACTTATTTATAGTAATAACTTCTTCCTAAGATAATTCTAGTAGGTGGAACCTTCTAGTAAGCTCTAGTAAGATTTCTTACATTCATTGTCTTCACACTACGACATTGGCCCTATTTACTAGACATGGTTTTTACAAGTACATAAACACATATCTATTATTATTCCCATTAGGTACCTCCGTAGGTACCCCATATTAGCCCCTAGGTAGACTACTTTCTATCCCCCTTTGTATGTTTCATCCCTAAAAAAGAAAGAAACCATACAATATGATTGGCTAAGGAATTTATCCACTCGGTACCAAGCATGCACCTACATCCATCCTAGTGAAATATGAACATGATGTGTAAGTGCTTCCTTTCCAAATTGATCCTGAACATGATTAATCCTTATTGTGCTACTAGGGTTAATGTAAACAAATACATTCTCTTTATTAATACATTTATGGACATATGATATATAGTTGTTGACAGCTAAGTTTAATAGATACATTGAATTAGCTTTAACTACATCCCTGAACTTGCAACATAGGGTTGCCACATGAAAATAATTATTTGGTTCTTTCTTTATCCTTACTCTCGATATGAGACCAATTTTTTGAAATTAATTTTCATATGCTTTATCAAAAAGTACCACCATCCTCGAAAAGTCCATTGATTTCCATTAGATAGTAGCATCTTCTTTGAAACCATGGGGTGAAATATATTTCCAACATCTTTTCCATAATGAATTTTCGACATTGTGAATTATTTGATACTAGGACCATCATATTTTTATTAAAAGACATCTTACTTTAAAAATTTCCAAAAGTAGAACTAGGGTTTTTAAGAAAATCAGTTACTTTTCAATAGAACTCCTTGATACGAATAAATTAAAATGGGAATCTCCAACTGTCTATTACGGCCACAATTATGAAATACCATAGTCGATATGCATCTACTGGATCTAGTTTTAATGAAATTTAAACACCATAGCAAAAGATACCATATCTATAAATCACATGGCCATGCTTAGAAAAACCCTAAAATAGCTAATTATAAATCAATTATATCTCCACCTCCCAGACTCCATTTCAAATGTTTTTTTTTTTTGTTTTTTATTTATTTATTTTCTAAATTAGCAAATCCAAGAGGAATTCAAATATCTAAATGGATTCTTCAAAATCTACTCACAAAGTTTCATAGATTACTCAGAAGTTTGCTATCATCTTCTTTTTCTCTAGAAAAATCTACAAAAATTTATTCACTTTTTTGGCTCAAAGAAGAATTATGATACCAAATGTTATGTTATAG
The DNA here is from genome assembly GCA_031772625.1 of Pinus tabuliformis. Lineage (NCBI taxonomy): Eukaryota > Viridiplantae > Streptophyta > Pinopsida > Pinales > Pinaceae > Pinus > Pinus tabuliformis. The sequence goes on along the minus strand of CM062818.1, from coordinate 1,408,345,283 downwards.
ATATATCTAAAAATATATTATAGAAATTAACTCAATAGTAAATTATCAATAATATATATAACAAAGGATTGAATGTGCAAATAGTAGACAAACCCTTGAGGTAGGGTAGCGCCACGAATTAATTCTTAAGGAAACATCACATTACTTCTACTTATTTGTAGTATTATCTATCTCCTAAGAACATTCTATTAGGTGGGACCTTCTATTAAGCCTTCTTACTTTCACTACATTTACACTACCACATGGACGTTATTTACTGGAAATGACATCCATATATAACAAGACATAAACACATATCTATTATTATTCCTATTGGATACCTCCATAGTTATCCCATATTACCCCTCATGTATTCTATAGAAACCCAGTGAAATATACTATGAAGTAGAATATCCACTCATACATTTAGCATCTTCAGGATATGATGGGTGTATTTAGCATTGATTTTAACATTTTTAGCCTTAATTTTAATGTTTTTTTATATCTTTATTTCTAATTTTTTTACACTTACTAAAATTGTTTGAGACAGGAAAGAATAAATCCACCAATCTAAACACTATATTTCCTCTTAAGAAAAGTAATAAGATTGATTTCCTAAAGGTGGGGATGACGACAATGACTTCCATGAGCACATAAATTATGAGGTAAGGGAAAGAGTGGTTACTTCCTTTTGCATATTATGGTTAGAAATATTTTCCTCAGAACATAATTGCATTCTATCCCAAAACTTATGATGTTAGAACTATTACCATAAACCAACAATTTAATTTCATCTCTATAAGTCATGAAATTGTTAATAAACTAGAATATATGTAAATGATAAAGCTATAAATTATGATAAAGAAAATTCTGCAATTGATACATATCTACACAAAAAGTTCTACTTATAATTATAATTAAAATTAAGACCCAAGTACATTTAAGAAAAAATTACAAAATAATATCATATTTATTGATTTTGAAATCCGCTAAATAAAAAGAAAACAAAATTAAATACCAATTTGGAACTAAAACACATTTTTTTTAAGAGATAACAAAAGACATAATTGATATAGCTAATGTCCCAAAAAATAACAAGCAAAAATATTTTTGAAAATATTTACCCAAACCCTAACCATACTCCATAACCATACTCCATAGTTAAAAATTTGAAAAATACAACTCATGGTAAAATGCATAACCTTAATCCAAATACTATTATGATTATATAAACAATACTATCATGATTCTATAAACACTTGGCTATGAGGGAGAAAAGGGTTCAGTTCTCATTGTAATAGTTTTATGCTATTAATAATAAATGCAAATGAGTGAAAAACGTGAAATTTTTGGAATCAAGTAAAAGATGAACCCCTTATAAAAACATTTATCATAGAGCACAATGTATATTTGCCACATAAGATCCAATCCTTATTTATAATTCTTGCACGGTAATTCTAAAAAGATGAAAAAATGCATAAAATATGTTTTTGGTGAATATTTTATAAAATGGTGTGAACATTTACCAATAAACTTTTATTTCTTATAGTTTATTGAATGATGGATTTCTAGTTTAAAAACATATATAATATTCAATTTTATACATCACATTCTCATATTTTTAATACCACTACTCATAGAATAAATGTGATGGTCAAGACTTTTGTGATGAATTACTTAAACAATAATTTATATTTCAATAAAGTTCATAAATATTTCGGTATCAATATAACTTATATAAATTTACAAATTAAACATTATTACTAATTTTCATTTAGTTTTTAACTGCTATAATATGTATCTTCTAGTTATAATTAGATTTTATTATCTTAAAATATCAACTTTAAAATAAAAAGTGTATTATATTTAAACCTTATTATCTTTAAACATGATTTTTAAATTATAAAGTATGTTTAAATGACAATGTTAGAAGATTTAACACGATAAAGCCCCATAGTGGGTGCTCTAATAAGGAATACATGATTATAGTGGGCCATCAAGTAATGAATAGGCGGGGGATCAACACCGTTGTTTTAGCACATGACATGCAAGATCGATTTGAAAGGTGTATCCACCATACTGTCCTTCATCACTCTGTGAATTCAAGGTGATTGTAGTGAGGGTTTATATATTATTACTTGTTAGAGGATTGATAGTTCCGTGGAGGCTCTATAATAGAGGTTTATTATGTAGAATGTAGGGGTTGGATCAAAAAAGTCATAAGTAAGAGTAATGAGACAAGAGGTCCAGACACCACATAGTTCCATGAACAATAAGACTTTACCAAGAGGATGAATCACTATCTCACCACAATCTATTAAACCAAATGTTCTCCTACGATACCTATCTATTACCTTTCAAATTTATTTATTCCATCCTTAGTAATATCTCCACTCTACATCTTTTTCATTTATTATGTGCTCTCTTATGATGGCATGCCTTGCATGTGAATGGAGGTTTAAGAAAACCAGTTGGCCCACTTAATCTAATCTTGTGTCAACATCTATGGGATGATATTAGTTTGCAAATATTTATTTTGTCTATTTGTGATCTTTTGTGGATTCTTATAAACTCTAACCATATCGACAATTTCTAGGCCAAGCTCCCACCCTTCCCTTTTAGAGTTTTATGGGCCTCTATGTAATACCTGTCACAATTACTATTACAAGGCTTTATGATTTTATGTTTATTGTAAATATTTAAGTAGAGACATTGACCATGGGGCCAAGACTATATTTAAACATTCAAGTGATAGATGTAAATATGTATGTTCAATAATAAATAAAATATTGTTTAATTAGAAATATTATGGGAATCAACATGTAAGGAGTAAGGATGCTTTCTTGCTAGTAATTGTTTTAGTTGGTTGGAGTCCCAGGTAGTGGAAAAAAAAGGTGGCATGTTCCACAGTTATAAATTCCCATTATTTCCTAAAATTTCAAGAGAATGAATCTCTACTAAGAGGCAACATAGCTAGAGACAGGGATTATGCTAGAAGAAAAAGGCTAAGTAGCATATGATAGATAGAAATGTTGCGTAAAAAGGGAAGAGAGAACATTTTCTATAAAGTTTCTTGAGAATAGATAGATCTATGGAAAAGAAGAAATATTCTAGCAAGAAGAGAACAATTTATTATCGACAAAGAAGCTTGAGGCTTGGGGGGAATTGTTGTGCTGCAATTCGTTGGTTGGGAGGAATGTGTTGATTCCTAGTTTTTTTCAAGTGTTAAGAAGTGTAAAAAGTTTATTGTATTGTTGATTATAAAAAATGTTTCAAGAAAGTACTAACCATTGGATAATATTTTGTGGTTGTTTACTTAGAGAAGAAATCATTGAATAATGTAACTAGTAAATTGAGAAATGACATAGATAACTAGCATTCAGTAGAAGTTGGATAATTTTTTTATGAATTGTATGTTATTATGAATAGGTAAGTAAAGAATAGATGTATGTTTTTTTATACTAAATAACGCAAAATGATTTATATATGGATATGGTGAATAGGGGAAATATAGTTGAATTTATTTCCTAGATAAAGGCAAGAGATTTCTAAATTAACTGGTATTGTAAACAATTTATAAGTATATTAATGTTTTGTTCAAGTATTTCTGTTTACACAAAGTATCTATTTAATTTGCAAAACACTCTCTGATAGAAGTTACATGACCTATAAAGCACATGTACCTCATAACTATCTTTCTATTTAAAGCCCACATAGAAGGAATCTAGGCATTGGCTTGACTGAGACTTTTCAAAGTAAGGATTTATTGAGGAAAAAATGAGACGTTAAGGATAAGGAAGTATTTAATTTCTAAAAACATAAGTATGAAATGAATTAAAAGGTTAATTTTATATACTCACATCTAAGAAAGCATGCAAAAACAATCCAAATAGTAAAGGATTTACAGTTACACGATATAGATATATATCAGAACAAGAATATTCATATTACTAGTTTGAAAAAATTTGTTAACCAAGTACTTATAAATGGGTTTAGGAATCCAAGATAATTAAAAAGGATTACAGTAAAATATAAATGAATAACTCCAAAAATGAGTTTGCTTGAGCAAGCTTTGGAGTTAGTTCATACATATTATTTGTTGTACAGAGTATCAAAATTAAGTTTAAATTCTTAAAACTATTTTCATAACTTGAGGAAAAGTGTGCTAAATGTGAATGAAATAAATATAATATAACAATTATGGTTGTCAATATTTGGTCTCAATATCCATAACAACAAACCTTGCAAAATGAGGAAGGGGTTAAAAAGGAAAATTCTTACTTGGAAGGGTAAATATATAATAATGAAGTAGTGTTGAGATAACCTTGAAATGGGGTTTAAAGACCAAATGTGTAGCAAAACAAATAAATTAAATTAGCATTATAATTTTTATAACTAAACAATAAACCAAGAATTGAACCTAAGAGACCCAATCGTGAGTTACCTAGAGGGCTCTATCAAGTAGTTGTAACTACCAACACTTGTTGAAAGTACGATGATAGATTGGTTCATGAATTTATAGTTAATGCTATAACAATATGAAATCTTTCCATTGAAATACATAACATGAACCAAAATAATACTAAGTATATAAAGAGAAGAGAATGGTAAACTAGAAGGCAATAATGTTATATCTAGTAAATAAACATATGTAATCATGGCTAGATATGATACCCATCAGAGGAGAATTGACTCAACAAGTGAGACCTCCAATAATAAAAATCACACGAGAAATTCAATTACATAAGCCCTCAAAATATCTGTACATAAAGAAACTCTATGGTTACTCCTCAGATCATAACCCATAAAAGATTGTATGCAATAAATTTTCTCTATAAATATATAAATTAAATGTAAAAGTGAAATCATTCACACAAGAAGTGTCATAATTGACTTTTGGAATGTAGTTGCTCTCATAAATGGTCAAATCGATGAAAACCTAAACTCACTGTCGTATCCATAGAGAATTGTTGACATAATGTGCGAAGGAATTTTTTTCTTCAATGACACTTTAAGGGCCCTGAAACCATGGAGAGAAATGTTGGTTAGTGGAATAGCCTCAATATGTTCTTGTAAAACTTGGAAAAAATACCCCATTGAAACCCTGGAAGTACTCTAGAAGAAAAACCTTTCTATTAATTGAAAAATTTTGAGAGACTACCTGAGAAAAACCATGAGAAGTATTGAGAGGAAAAACCATGAAAAAAATATCTTCATAAAGAAATAATAACGAGTGCAAAAATTGAAAGGTACTTATACAACCCTAATGCCAATTAATTAACCTAAGACAAAGGTAGCTACCAGTGAAATCCTAAAAGGTTCTCTGGAAGACCTATAGTCCATGTATAAGTCATCAGACACAAGATTGTTGTTAAAAGGCATGATAGAAAACCCTCTTAAAAAGAAATTTGTTAGTATGAAACTTTAATGCCCAAATTTAATTTATTATTGTTAAAACCTTGAACAAGACAAGTAATATACCAAGTGTTAGGAAGACATGTGAAGATTACCTGTTGTATATCATTTGAATATTTTCATAGTGTGGGTTGGAAGCCAAGTGCCTTCAATGACTATTGTAGTGTTAAATAGTGGAATAGAACTATGAGAATTTATGAGTGCACAGGAAGAACAAATTCTAAATGATCGATTCAAAAGGGTAGTCATTACAATCAATAAATCCATTAAGTAATCACCATTGTATGACTACATTGTAGAATATAGATCATGCACCTGTGACTCTATCACATGGACCATAAAATACTGTGGACGACATGTTAGACATGTTGACAAGGGACCCACACATTAAGGACTCGAGGTGTGTTGCAAGGCATGGTTCCATGGTGCTTTGGTTACACATTGGATTAAGAAACAAGAGGTTTTTAGTTCAATTCACAATGGGCTTAATCATAAAGACCACTACTATATAAAATAAATATATAACAAATACATTTAAGAATATTGGCTGAAGACCCATAAAATAAACATTATGTCCTGAATAGTTGTGGGGTGTTGTCGTGCTTATTTTTCCCCAAATCTATTTTTGATTTCAAAAGTCACCCATGAAAATAATGTGGTAGTGATATTTTGTATAGTTAAATATAGTCTAATTAATGTGGATCCCATGGTTAAATATCCAAACGTAAATATTTTATTTTATATATGAATATTATATCTACATGATTTTAGAAGAGGAAGTTTTCTTAAAAAGAACAATATTTACTTCCATATTAATGACATATAACAACATTTGATTAAGTAAGAGAAGTAAAAAAATAAAATTAGGTTTGTATGTTAGAGGTACATTACGCTCTAAGTCTCCTAGCTTACAACCTCAACCCTAGCTTCACCTTCATTTACCGTCAAGCAAGGAATTAGAAAGTACATTCTCAATACCAAGCTCTTAGAAAATTCAATGTCAACAAGATTAGCTAAGTCCACATCATCAATTTCATTTTAGGGTATCATTGTATGGGTTCCTCTTCGAATAACTTATTGGCACCTTGCCTCACTCACCACTTTTTCTACTATTTGATGGTGTCTCTGCACAAGTCAGCTCATCTCTCCACTAGCCGAGCCTTTAATCTCCTTCACTTTTCCTCTATCATGATGTGAGGAAGGGGAAATCATCATAAGGGGCATCAAGATGGCCGAGGGCCATCAACTTCAAGGAAATAGAGGGTTGCAGAAAGCTTAGCCCAAATTTTCCATAACATGACTCCTTTGGTTGTCTAGTAGGAAATTGAGAAGGTAGAGAAGGAAGCTTGGATTGAACATCAGTTTATGTCCAATGAGGATTTGCTTGTGTAGGTTGGGAAATAAATTCGTAACCAAAACAACTAGGACACAAAAGACTAGATATATGTTTACTAGTAGGTCAAACTATAATGGGATGAGTTTTGGTGGAGTCATAAGAGGAGAAACAAGAGGTTTTTGTCTATCTAGATGAGACCTAAAAGATATGAAAAAATTAGATATGAAGGTGACAAAGATGGCATGTGCACTAGAAAATCTAGAGTTTATAGACTTCGAGGATGACATGAGCTCACTTATAACTATATAGATAGACTCATTCTCTGAATGATTAATGATTTAATGTAATTTTGTCAATCTGTTTATTTTAATCTAAGAAATTCTTAACTTCCACTAATTATCCGAGAAAAACTTAACCTTACATTTAATTAATTAGAGATTATCTAAATGAAACCTAAATTCACATTTAATTGGTTAATATTATAAATTCTAAATTAGTTAAATTTTTAAAATTATAAATTCCAAGTTTCTGAGCTCACTTATAACTATATAAATAGACTCATTCTCTGAATGATTAATGATTTAGTGTAATTTTGTTAATCTGTTTATTTTAATCTAAGAAATTTTTAACTACCACTAATTATCGAAAAAAAACTTAACCTTACATTTAATTAATTAGAAATTATCTAAATGAAACCTAAATTCACATTTAATTGGTTAATATTATAAATTCTAAATTAGTTAAGTTTTTAAAATTATAAATTCCAAGTTAATTAATTCTCCAAGATTATAAGTTAGTTAATTTCTTAGAATTAGGTAAATGAGATTTGGTTCCTATTATAAACCCTAAGTTAACCGCTAATAGAAAACTTAACAAAAATCAACCTAACTTTAAAAACAATGGAAGTCACACCCATAAACAAATCCCATATATATAAAATAAACCATATAATATAATAATAATAATAGATTTACCAACCTACCTCAACATACTGTTTACTTTCCAACAAGATGGTTGAGGAATAATAATTTTGTTTTGGTCCCAGTAATGCACACAATATGGTTAATCCTGGATATTTTTCTTTTGAGTTAAGGAAGATTTTTATAATTTTTTGGTCAAAGTAATGCACACAACAAGATCATTTACTTTCCAACAAGATGCTTGAGCAATAATAATTTTTTTGGTCAAAGTAATGCACACAATATGGTTAATGCTGGATATTTTTTTCTATTGAGTTAGGAAGATTTTAATAATTATTTTGGTTAAAGTAATGCACATAATATAGTTAATGTTGGATATTTTTCTATTGAGTTAAGGAAGTTATTATTATTTAATTTTAAGGTTATGGCCAAGCTAGACATCCAATTGGACCTTTGTTTGTAGGAGAAGGACCTACTTCTAAACAGAAATTTAACTACGAAATCTAGAAAGTCATACATACTTTACCTCTCTGATTTTGAACCTGTGACCATTTAGAAAAAAACACAATCACCTAAGCTCACTCAAAGCTCACTCAAAATAGGCTCACTCAAGATAATGACCGTTCACCGTTACTTTAAAGATGAATTGGATATATCTGAACACCTGCTTAACGTCTGGAGGTATAGAGTAGATGTTGGTATTTGACATAACATTATCAGATAAATTTATCCTGAAAGAAGCGGATAATGGGATATGTGTAGAGCCTTGAAAGGAAGAAGATATTTGCCTCATTATTATCATGGTGCGGGGACCGACCTTGATATCGCTTTCGACAACGCAGACTGTTCTCTTGGGCGGAAAGTTTTCTGACATAAAATTTTCAATGAGCGAGTTCTCCTGTGCAGACCGTTTTCTGACATGAAAAAAATGGGATCGCACTCATCCATGAGAATGTCGATATTCTGACCTTGCACTCAGGACCCGTTTTAGTATTGCTCCACGAGTCAGAATATCGAGCTGTTTGTCCATGCGATTCTTTACTTTTTCATTACTGTTTATTACTTGCAAAATGACACAAAGAGCTAATAATTTCATTTGTTCCTACGAAGAACGGGCATTTTGAAAATATAACATTGAACATTTATCTCTCTCTGCCCTTAAATATCAGGGGTGACGGATTTAGAAACAGAAAATTTCGACGATCCAATATTTTATTTTATTTTTATTAGAGCAATGTAATTACGTAGGACCCTTTAAGACAGAAAAATTTGGACAACTTAATTATTTATTTTGCGATTAAAATAATTTGAAATTTGGTAGATTTAGTATGAGCATGACAACCCGTACATAAAATTTTATAAATGGGTTGTTAATGGATGTAATAAATGATTATAAATTTTATAAACGGGCCCACACATTTTGGTTGGTTATGATAAGAGATGGCAGTATGTAAGGGCTAACCACGGTTAATATAACAGTCTGATTATAAATGTGCTTTATGACATGGAAAGAAGAATTTTATTATTTATTTTTGGTGCATGGCTTGTACTACAGTGCCAATTTATTATTTTGGTCTACCCATTTATTCATTTGTCATTTATTATTTTGGTTTACCTATTTATTCATTTGCAAATGAAAGGTAGTAGAGAAATGAAGTTGACAACCCAATAATTGTTGAAATATCTTCTAAAAAGTGTTGCAGCAAATATTCATGTGAGAGTAAACCTTTGCATATAAGTTTTTAGGGAAGGATTTCGCTGTTGATATTGTTTTACATGCCTGCTTGTCCCAACTCTCTCTTTCCTCCATTGTTTCTTGAAGAGAGTGAATGAACCAACTTCAATTACTACTACTAGTGTTTTGCTAGTTTGTTGTTTATGTATTTTTACCAGAAATCATATAAATTATATTTTTCTTTACATCAATTTTTTTTGTAAATGTATTCAAACATTTTGCAAATGGTTCCCATAGTGTTGAATTCCATGGCAGTTATGTTTGGTGGAATCGTTGGGCAAGAGGTTGTGAAACACTGTTATGGCAAGTTTCATCCACTTTTGCAAGTTTTATTTCTTTGGCACCCTACTTACTCTTTTTATGTACTTCTCTTAAATATAAATGGAAGTGTACCCTTTTATATAGGTAGAAGAGAATTCAGTTATTTATTGTCTAATATCAATTTCTATATTTCTACTTGTGCAGTTCTTCTATTGTGGCCTTCAATAACTTTAATAATCATCTAACAATGACCACAAGGTCTCAAAATTCATAAACATGAAGTCATGGGAATATCAATTTATCACTACAATGGCATATATGTTCAAACCCATAATTTAAATTCTTTGTATTGCTCTAGTTTTCTCAAATACTAGGTTTTTTTTTTTTGCTTAAATAAGAAGGGAACTTGTGTCTTGGAAGGAAGAAAAATCTGAGATATTTTAGCCATTAATCTTACATTTTACTTATTGATATGCATAGACTTTCTTTTTGAGCTGGTAAATTTCAGGCTTTAAGCATAACTCCATGTTTTCTAGACACCCATGCTCTCACCCTGACATGGAAGGTGTGCACCGACTGCTTAAATTTTTTTAATCACAATGGTGTATTCAAAGATGATGCCTGTGTGCAAGAAGACTCAGTGTGGTTTCCAGGGACTTATTATGCTAAGGTCAATCCTAGTAACAACACTTTACACCATTCAATCGATTTTTTATTACTCTTTTACCCATAGAGTAAAAGTACATAGGCCATGGATCAAAATCTTGTGAAATTAGCATATTCCCTTCATCATCAACTCTTCCCATATCCTAAATGATGCATGTTGTTTCAGATCAAAGAATTTTCTAGTTTGGGTTTTTAGCAAGAATTTTCTAGTTAAGGTTTTGTCAACCTATCCCTTTAGCCCCGAAGTTATAAGCATCCACCCTCATCTGGATAATGAATGAAATTTTGTATATGATGATATTAATCCCAATGGTTGATTGTGCTTATGTAATTATCATGCTAGCTGTAGAGAAATAGGATTAAATTTCTACAATTTGCATAGAACCAAAATCAATGAATTGGGTTTGCATTAGCTAGTGCTTTGAAGAATTCATGCTTGTTGTTCTTTCTCATGAGTTCCTTTGAAGGCGGTATGCATATTTGATAATCAATACCTTACCCATTAATAATTATTAACACGTTCTTTATATCTCCAACTATGAAATGAATGCTGTATTTGTTTTACAGTTCCAAATTGTATCCACGTGAAGGTTAGAATTTATATTGAAATAAAATGTGGGTGTTGATGCAGGGATGGCTCATGTAGATGGTGAGATAAATAATCATAATTTATCTTCTATGAAAAGATCTCGGGGTGCTATGAACACTATCATTGGATGTGGATTTGATCCTTATTATACATTAAATGGAAAGCATGTTTACTCTTTGACGCATAAATTAGATGAGTTTAGTAATCCTCTATATCCAATAATTGTAGCCAACTATGATGTGAATGTGTTGGTAAATCTAGGCTAGAGTGCATTTGAGTATGCTCTGGCCAATGATCAAAGGGTGGCTGATCCATGCTTCAAGAGGCCACTTTTTCCTAGTCCTCAAAAAGCACCAGGTGTCTTATATGAAGACAGTGGTGATCTTTTCTCGATGGGTAAACTTGATTCACAATGGCTAGAAAATATTGACTCTTCAAATACACATGATGTGCAGCTGAAACACCTACCTTCTAAGGGTGATTCTGATTTCTTTGAGATTTACGTCGATGCAAATAAGTAAATACATAACTTGTCCATATATGGGATTCTTTGCCAAATGCATCATAGTAGAGTTGTGTTTTTGCCTCATTATACTTCTTTGGTTCATCTCTTTGTTCTTGAGATTGGTAAGGATATCCAATTTTAAAGCCCACTATTTGGAAAATATTATATAGGTTTGTGTGTGTGTTTCATTGGAAGGTAATGTCTTATGTATAGTACTCCTGATTCTAGTGGCAGCTGGCTTGGTTTCAGCTTTCATCCCAAATCGATCATGGGATGAGAATGGAATTGAAGAATTGTGATTTGTCATTTAAACAACTAGGCGATGTTCATTTCATTTTTGGAATAACATCCAAAAGATTAAATGCACACTGCAAATTGGTGACATGATTCACGAGGATCATGACATGTTCTCTCCTTTCAGAAATTGTGAATTCTAATCGAATTATGGATCTCTCTCAAATTTAATGAATCACAAGGAAATGTGTGTTTCCAAACTTGTATAAATTGGTCAATATTAAATATTGGAAAATTCAAAACTGCAAATCCATTAAGCATTAGAGAAGTGAGCATAATAGATTGAGCAAGGCATTATGGACAAAAATATTGTGATTGAGTAGACATATTTGTTGACTACTCCTTCATTAGTGTCGAGTGTATGATGAATACCACAATGCATGTTAGAGGTGTGAGGTCCACAACAGAGCCCTCTCCTCCTGCCCAAGAGGGGGAAGTTGAAGTCAAGAGCAATGGACCAACGACTATTGCATGGAATTGTATTAGCCTTATAACTCCAATCAAAAGAAAACAAGCGGAACTGGGTATGTCACATGAACACTACCCAAAGTTGCTAGATTCGTTCAAGAATTGTTTTCTTTTTTAAATTCGAAGTTCAGAGGATGAAATAGGAAAACTGCCAGCTAGGATATCTGTGTCCATCTTCAATGTCATTGGTAATTTAATGGAAATATGCTATCCACTTGGGTTCTAGAGAAATGGATTGCAACCATATGGATAGATGGGGATAGTCTTTTATGAATTGAATTTCAAATTAAAATGGCAAGAGTTTCCACGGAATTATAATGACCCAAGAACCCTCAAGATATATTTGATTTAAGCCAATAAGACTACAATTCCAACAATAATGAGCGGCAAAGGAAAACAACTGTTGTGAAAGAAGGATATAATATTAGATTGCAGGGAACTTCAATGTAAACAATGACAATTATTGATTGAAGATGGAAATCACACATCAAGAGTCCACTAATTATGCTTGCCTGAAGCTAAGTGAAAACCTTCACTGGATAGAAACAAATCTAACCTTTAGCTACATTTAACCTCTTTCAAGAAGCATGCAAAAAACCCACATTCACAAGATAACCCTTCCATATTGTTCAGGCCTGTTTATATTGTCTGCACATTGAGGTCAGCTTGGTTGTCATTTATTGAAAGGTTAGCACAATAATAATTTTTTTTCATTTTTCCATGAGAAAATTATTTATATTCCATGAGGAATATACATGCTTCAGTTCTCAGAGGGACTACTCATACTCAACAACTAGGCTGCTCGAAGCCACTAATATAAAGCTCAGCATGTCACTTACACATGAATTGAAACTGGGTGGAGAGGATAACAATCATTCCTCCAACTACCCTAAACAAACATTATTTCTTATTTCTTATCACAACATATATATTATTATTATTAACAGATTTAAGATTCTTGTGTTATATTGGATTGCAAGTTTTTCAGAGAATATATAATCCACACAAGATATCTTTTGGGTGTTTGGATTTGAAAGGTCGACCAACATCTACTGTAGATTATTCTACAGAAAAATTGCAATCCAATATATCATTATTCCTGGAATCCTTTTGGTTTATGGGAAGAAAACTTGCAATCCAATAGTTACCAAAATAGTTCAACCAAAAGCACCAATAAGGAGCATATTCATAACTAATCAAACTCCATTCCTAACAGGGAAAGCATTGGTCATGGAATACAAAAACATTTCGGGGGGGATTAACACCATAAAATATCCTCTAGTACCATAAATTCTCTGTTGCAATACCAACAAAACTGAATTAAGAACTGTTGGCACTAAACAATAAGAACTAAAATCTGGTAAGAGAATTGGTAAAGTAATGAAGAGGTAATATTTCACATCCCTCTAAAAATTACCAGGATCAAACTGCTATATCCTTGGAGAAAAAATGAAATGTTTTGTCACACTGGGCAAAGTACAACAATAAATTGATATGTAGATTATTGAAAAAATAGAAACCCATTAAACAAGGTCCAAACTGCAACAGATAGTTCAAGATCTCCATAAATTCTAAACCTCGTAGGAGCCATTGCAAGGTGCCCATCAATTGAATCCAAGATGTAACTATATAACAAACTTCAGAAACCATGATGTAACTAGAAGTGAATTATCTACGAACAACAACCACTTTTGGGGACAACAGGTTGTCCTTTCATTTGTACTTGTGGCTGGTCTTGTGCTATTCATTGCAGGTTGGCTTGCCATCCTGCAATAAAAAATTGATTGTTATCTTTGATATCACTGTTTGAATTCTCCAAAACAAAAACATGAAAAATTAGCAGTAAAACAAACCCATATTCAACAACTTAAATCCGTTTGTTGTCAGCAGAACTGTAAAAACTATGAAACTAACATTTACCTCTTTGTAAGCAAGATGATGCCTATGACCATGAGTAAAAGCAAGAACAAGAATGACCAAATATGTAGTCTAGTTCATTATCTCAACTGAGGTGGAACATGATCAAAGATGATGCATACTCCAAATTTGTTGTGAAACACAAAAGAATGTCAAAGCACAACAACTGTACAAAGCTTTGTAGGAAGACTCTCCCAATCAAAGATAATAAGTGTCTTTTGAATCTTTTAGATTCTAGAGAAGGTTGACAAACATACTAGGAAATAACTAGAACCTAACACTATCAAAATTTGATGAAAATGGTATCTTAGCACTTCGTTATTCATGTTTCAGGTTGTACTTGAATTGTTGAATATGTTTTGGTGTACCTTGTAGACAAAAACTACATGATCTGACAAGATTTTAATCAATGTTTCTTTTAACAAAAAAATTATTAGCAATGGCTATAGCAGAAGATAATCTTTCATCATTTCGTGGACAACCAACACATTTCTAAAATTCTCTTTACCATTTATCTGTCAAAGACAATTTCTGTATTTTACTTTGATGGGCAATTCCTTACATGAAAACAAGTAAACTCGTCATTCAATTAGAAAAATAAAAAATAAGATAAAAGGTTGTACTAAAGAAAAACATACCTGTTTTTAATCTTAGCAGCCATAGTCAAGAATGCATCCTCAACATTTATTGCATTCTTAGCACTTGTCTCTAAAAATGGAATCCCAATTTCATTTGCAAATGCCTGGGAGTAGAATGAAAATGACTTATATTAAAAAAGTTCAGGGTATATAAAAAAGAGGATAGCTCAGAAAGACTGGTATTGAATGTGAATGCATAGAAGAACTTATGAACTATGTTCCTACTGTGTGGGTAGGCTAACCCGGAAATAATTTGGTGTGTGTATATCCTTACAACAGGCGCTAGTTTCCAGCCTTCATTGGTGCTAACGAGTGCCTTTTGCCCACTGTAGTGGTGTCCAGTAGGTCGTTTTCTCACAGTGACTCTATGGAGACACCTGAGGAGGCACCAACGTAGAGGGAAGGGCTTTGAATCCAGAGCACAGGAGACCCTACACTATTAGATCACAAAAGATCATTACATAGAATTCTACATTCTCTCTCCATGTCTTGTTCACCAAGATCTTGATTTGGGGAAATATTTGATCCCTAGTCCTCCGGATGGCCTGACCTTGGGTCCATATATCTTGGGCCGTGCCTAATCTCAGACGCTTTGCAGTGAGAATGGGTGAAATCGATCATGAAATCATCTGAGCAGTCAGAAAGATTGGTACATGGCACGGTGTCATGTACGACGTAGAGAACAAACACGGTATCTAGGGAAATTGCGAAGAAGAGCATGCAAACCATGAACTTCTTGCCCACAAAGCTGTAGATGAACTCTAATGTCAAGAGTATCGTAGCCATGGAGGCTGCTAAAATTTCACCACAGGGGTTGTTAACTGCAAATAACTACTCAGCGAAGAAGTATTATGGATCTAAATGAGAAAACTCTGACCTTATGTTGTTGCTCTATAAACCATTTGCAGTCCTGAAACTAATACAATATTCGATATTTTCAAAGTCTTTCCCAGTAAACACAATCAAGAACAAATATAATTTAGGCTTCATTACACCATATATTAGTTCATAGAAATATTCTACAATGCAAACCTGCAACTCCTATAATAAGGGTTATGAAAGGGATTTTTTCTCACTTCATCATTTATTATATATGGTGGCACCAGACAATATGATAAGGACTTAACCCTATGATGAGAGAAGAAAAATTCCGACAGAGGGAAGATAAGTCCTTACCGATAGATGATGAAAGAAGGACCCCCATCAATGGCTGAGAAGAGAAGGAACCCAAGTTACCACCAGATGGGAGATATTAAGCCAAGTTGACACCAGATGAGGAGAGAGGGTATTCAATTTATTACCTTACGGGATATCAATTGAGTTCAATAGATTGAGAACTGAATATTCTTATTATGGCGCTGGTCTATTAGAGCGGCTAAAGGGTTGGTCTATCAGAGCGGCTAGAGGGGAGGTGATTGAGTACCCATTTCCCAATCTACACCATTCCAAGTTGCCAATAGATGATGAGAGAAAATGTTGTTGCCATTGTCCAATCTTTAAAATTGAGCGAGGGAAAGAAAAGGAGGATATTTACCAGGAAGCGTGGCAGAGGAAAACAAGATTCATTGCATGAAAAACCTAGCAGCGGTGTGGTTTCCACTCACCAAGAGACCTTGTGCCTCTTCATTCCAAACAAAAGATTCTTCTGCCTTTGACCTAGAAATGAGGCTAAGGCCAGTGCTGTAGGACACATGTAAACCATGGTCAGTGCTGCACGACACACACAAACCATGGTGTTATGAACTTTTCAGAGTCATTTGTGTGTTTGGGAAATGGTTTGAGTAGCAATCGTCATTCAATTCAAATTAATGGATAATCATAACCCAATCATCTAACAAGATATCGAATGGCACAGATTATGATAGATATCGAATGGCACAGATTATGATAGGAAGGAAGTTAGGAGAGTTATTTTTAGAGGGGAACGCCTTACAACATAAATATTTAGATGTCCATGTGATATAACATAACCTTATATCAACTTTGTAGAGAAATACAGTATATATATAGAGAGAACACAATCCAATTATATATATATATATATATATATATATATAGCTTCCAGAGGGATCAAATTTATCCAGTGCAAACATTTTATTCAATTTTTGCACTCTAAAAGAGGTTTGCACCTCAAGAGATTTGATCCCTCTCAACTCTTGCTAAATCCGTAGTTAAGATGGATCTGTACTGGTGTTTAAAACATTTCAATGATATATTGTGCAATTCTTCCATGCCTGACATGTAGTTGACATCACTTTGACATATGACATATCATTAACTGAGTAGATGACACACATCAAGATCAAATTTTAGCGTATTTTTTATGTATAACTTAAATTCAACATCTATATGAAAGAATAAGAATGTAAGTACATACTATAAATTTTCTAGGTCCTTAAGAATGTTTTCAACATTTTTTAATTTGTCATTTTTGGAATTTACTCAAGTAAACGTTCTTGAAATTGTAATTTTGAGTTGATGAAATTGTTGTTTTAAATGCATCAATGAACCCAATACCTTTGGATAAGCTTTCCTAACATTATCAATTAAATTATTTTATTCAAAAAAATAGATCCTTCCTAACTTTATAGCCTTTATTTCACAAATATTTTAGTAACAAAAGTATTAAACTAAATTATGTTTGAGTCTATTTTATTTGGAATGACATTATTCCAGATTAACTTCAATCTCATTGGATTTTGAAAACTATAGGCATATTGGATAATATAAAATATAATCCTAAAGTATTGATAAAAACATATGCATATTAAAGCTTAGATTGGGCAAACTAATATTTAAGATGTACTTATTTCAAAAGTAGCTTAAAAGTTAGGCATATAATCATATTGGTGATAAGATTAAGTTAAATTTTTTAAATAAAGAGAAAATATATCCATAATTATTTTTAAAACTAGATTATTTAGCAAATTGAAACTTCATAACTTTAATGAGAAAATTAGGATTAAATGTTCAAATACATTATGAATATAGATGAAATTACTTTCAGATTGTAATATTTAGCATTCTATGAAATTTGACAAAGTAATTCTTTTACAAAATTGAAAAATTTTACAAATTTTTCATGAATTGAATAAAGTACCAAATAGAATCTTAATTGGGAAGTGCTTCATTTATACAAATTTGTAATTTGAACATTTCTAAATACTTTGTTATGGATTCATCTACACTCTCCTCTCTTCTCTAGTCCATCTATCTCTGTTTTCCACTCTCCTCTCTTCTCTAGCCCATCTATCTCTATTTTCCACTAGGATATTTAAAATCATTAAGAAGTTTAATACTGATTGTCATTGCATAATAAATTATCTAACTTTCAAAATTCCCATGTGTTATATATATGACGAGTGTTTGAAGTAGGTATTGAAAAATAAGTATGCACTTCTAGTGAAGGAGAATAAACATGATCTTAAAACCGGTCAATGTTTAATGTAAACCTACAAAATGAGTTCATTTAAATAAGAAACAAATTATGATAATTACTAAGTCCTATCCTATCCTTTCTAATTGCAAAACCATTTCCCATGTGTCAATTACCATGAATCATTTCTCCATACATTCTATACCAACACTCTTTTCTAGGTGTAACCCAATTCCTGCTTGCAAAATATAATTGTATTAAGTTTCCCAACGAATATTTCTAGATACGTCTAGTCGTGCCACATATCTTGCAAACCATGGAACATGCTCAATTTATGGTTCAAACTAGTGCCAAGATTTCTCCATACATCCTATACCAACACTCTTTTCTAGGTGTAACCCAATTCTTGCATGCCAAATATAATTGTATTAAGTTTCCCAACGAATATTTCTAGATACGTCTAGTCGTGCCACATAACTTGCAAACCATGGAACATGCTCAATTTATGGTTCAAACCGCTTGGCACTAGAGCCAAGCTTTGCATGAATTTTACAATTTTTTCATGAATTGAATAAAGTACCAAATAGAATCTTAATTGGGAAGTGCTTCATTTATACAAATTTGTAATTTGAACATTTCTAAATACTTTGTTATGGATTCATCTACACTCTCCTCTCTTCTCTAGTCCATCTATCTCTGTTTTCCACTCTCCTCTCTTCTCTAGCCCATCTATCTCTATTTTCCACTAGGATATTTAAAATCATTAAGAAGTTTAATACTGATTGTCATTGCATAATACATTATCTAACTTTCAAAATTCCCATGTGTTATATATATGACGAGTGTTTGAAGTAGGTATTGAAAAATAAGTATGCACTTCTAATGAAGGAGAATAAACATGATCTTAAACTTTCCAACCGGTCAATGTTTAAGGTAAACCTACAAAATGAGTTCATTTAAATAAGAAACAAATTATGATAATTACTAAGTCCTATCCTATCCTTTCTAATTGCAAAACCATTTCCCATGTGTCAATTACCATGAATCATTTCTCCATACATTCTATACCAACACTCTTTTCTAGGTGTAACCCAATTCCTGCTTGCAAAATATAATTGTATTAAGTTTCCCAACGAATATTTCTAGATACGTCTAGTCGTGCCACATATCTTGCAAACCATGGAACATGCTCAATTTATGGTTCAAACTAGTGCCAAGATTTCTCCATACATCCTATACCAACACTCTTTTTTAGGTGTAACCCAATTGTTGCATGCCAAATATAATTGTATTAAGTTTCCCAACGAATATTTCTAGATACGTCTAGTCGTGCCACATAACTTGCAAACCATGGAACATGCTCAATTTATGGTTCAAACTACGCTTGGCACTAGAGCCAAGCTTTGCATGGGATGGTTGTCGTGTATGTTGTGAATAAAGTGTGAATGTATGCTTGCATAGTAAAGGGGAAGAGTAGGCTCTTTTTTGGATTGACTTTAGCTTGGGTTAGGATATAGCCTTGATGAGATGACATTGTCCTCATTTAGTGTAAATCCGCTATGCATTTGAAAGTTGCATAAAATATATATAATGCTTCGTCTATTTGAAGATATAATTCATATGACATTTGTGTTAGACAAGGAAGTAGGTCTTGCAATATAGTGTCTATGATAATGCATAGTTTAATAGTTTTTTCAATATATTTGATAGGGGCATTGAGTGGTGTCCATAAACGAAAGGGAATATTTTATTGCAATTGACATATTTCATCATACCATCTTCATTTAATACAACACATGTTATGTAAATGACATTTGGCATAGGTAGGTTCAAAAGGAGTTGAATATGAATTTATTGATGCTAGTGTGCTTTCAACTTGTTTATATAATGTAAGATTAATTTATATTAAAAAATAACTTATTTGTTTATAAAAAAAAATGAGATATGAAGTTTGTAAATGAATTTCCATATCTATGCTTATAACATTTGTTGATCCAACTATTTTATTTCAGATTTTATACTAATTCAATTAAATGTATTTTTTTTACACAATAATTTTTTTCTTTCTACTCATTCTAGAATTAATTATATTATAAATGTATATGTTCTTTGCAAAATATTTTTGCTTCATATCTCTCTTTCTTGTTACGTTCTTAAATGACATTATAAGAAATTCCCTTTTGTAGTCATTGCTCCATTAAAGTAAAAAAAAATGTGTAAGTGTTTTCTAACTTAAAAATACAAGCATTTAAAAGTAAAGATCTTAACTATGGAAATTAATATCATTGCTTTCTCACCATTTAAAGTTTCGTCTTTTACGCAGTGAGTGTATTGCATCCTCATCTTTTTAGAAAGTATGACAATAAATCCAATTGTTTCACTTGGGTGTATATCTATTTTTTTTTACAAGTGGTCTAGGATGTAATTTTATTTTTTGTAATTGAAAATATTATTTTTAAAATACTTTATTTTTCTAGTGATATAATATGATTACAATCACCAAAATCATAATTAATTTTTGGAAAAGTTTTGAATATTGTAATGGATATTTTGTTATAAGTAAAATATTTTATTCATGTTGTTGAATAAGATGTGTAAGGAAAAATAATGTGATTTACATAATTCCCTTGTTATACATCATATCAATATACAAAATTTAACATGTTTTTTTTTTTTCAAAATATGTATTACATATGATCATGATGTCTTTAATAAATACTTGTCTAGTTCTATAAATGTTCAAGTATTCCTTAATACTAAACTTAGAGATGAAATCGTAGACGTATTACCCATCCACATGCATGGGTAAACTGAGGAGACAAATTTTCTCCTAATATGCAACTTGCTATCCGGTAACCACTACTATATGTATGTTTTAAGCCTTATAAAATAATTCAATTTATAAATAGATTATTAATAAACATTAGAGTAAAGAAACATTAATCACATATCACAAAGATATTTAACTCGGTAACCCAAACTGGGAAAATCAACTAGCCGTTTAGAATTGCACTCCTAATTTTTATCATCATTCAACTTCACTATTCACAATATAATATATATGATATAGCAACATATAAAACCCCTAATCCAATAACCTAAATTATATTACAACCATAATTCCGTAACCAAAATTATAAAACCATGGGCTAAGCCACCATGCCAAAAAACAATACTAATAGCAAAATCCATGTGTCAAAAATCACTAAAAATGGATGCAAAAAACTGCCAATTTGATTTGAGGGGATCCACCCCCTATGAAATCCCCACTACACCCAATTCATATGAATCATGCATTGGATATTCATGAAAATAATATAGCACAAAACCAACACTATGATCCACATAAAACTAGCCTTTAAATCCTCTCACTCATTCTCTAATTAGTACATTCATTGATTTAGCTTACTCATTCGATGAAGGTGGGTCATCTATTGTTAGATATATTAACCATTTTTGCATTTAATGTTCAAGGCATCCTAATGGATCATGGGTTGGAATTATATTATATAACATTATTAGTTTTTTACTCTCTCCCTTACTTCATCTTGGTGGTTATCATTTGTCCCTAGCTCAGTGTGACCTTCCTTACGAAATTTTATTTCACTATTTAGTAGGAGAATAAATAGGAGGCTCTAATGATGGTTGCATTCCATGCTATCCATACTTAACACTTGTTATGATTTACCTCATTTCTTTATTCCATATTTTAATTGGTTGATGTCAGTTGCTCATGCCAGTTCGCTAGTTCTATGGGATGAAGGGGTTGAAAATAATAATGGTTGATGCAATAATCAAAAAAGAAAAAACATGGGACAAATAACAAAATTCAAAATAATTTAAAGGGGTGTAGATCAATTAAAATACAATTATATCTTGAGCTCTATGCCCTATTATATAGCCACTCTTCCTTAAGAGTATCCATGCGTATAATTCCTATCAGAGTAAAAGGAACTCTCATAAAACATCCCAACCCCTATGAAGCGATAAAATACCCATTATTAAAGGGGGATTATATCATCATTATTTTTTGATAAATCAATGAATAATTCTTACCTTGGTATTGTAATTGAGACATATAAATGTTTTCTAGTCTCCAAGATTTGATTTTCAATGTAGATATGCAAAGCATGAGGTGATAATCACATCATAATGCTCATTAAGTAGTTAGGAGTATCATTGACAAATGCATTGATTTCTTCATTTCACCATGTTCTACAATAGTGTTCAAACATCGTCAAAATAAATAGATAAATTTAAGATATGGTACAAACTATTAAATAAATTTATTTTGAATGAAGAAGCTAATCAAATATGTGTAGAGTATTGAAAGAAAGAAAGAATGCATTGGCCTCATTATTAACATGCAATGGGGACCAACCTTGATATCACTTTCAATAACATAACCTATTCATAATCACATTGAACACAAGAATAAATGAATGAGTTCTCGTGGGACAAATGTTTTTTGAATTCAACTTTTGAGAAGAACAAAAAAAACCATGAGTGTACTCCTCCATGAGACTATTAATATTCTAACAATGCACTCAGAACTTGTTTTATTATTGCTCCAAGAGTTAGGAAATGAGTTATTTTTCCATCTATTTATATACTATTTATTATTTACACCCGAAAAATAACATCAATACCTAATACTTTCATTTATATTATATTTTTGAAAGTAGAACACTTATTTCTCTCTATTCCCTTAAATGTCAAAGTAGGAAATGGTCTTTGAAAACAATCAAGAACTTAATTATCTAATTATTTCATTTGTTTGTAGAAATAAAATTTTGACTTTTGAAAGTAGTCTATATCTTGGTTTATCTCAAATGGTTGACAGAAATGTTGTTATCCTTCTAACCCACATTTAATCCTTGCATATAACGACATCTATTTTTTTTTTAAAACCAACCTATAACCATCTTAAACCTGAATATAATCCATTTCAGCCTTAATGGATATTAATAAATATTATAAATATCTAATACAAAGGAGATTCATATTATTTTAATGCTAAATATGGAGTTAACATGTCACATTTTAAAATTTAATATCAAGAAAAGTATTTTAATGTGGACATAAATAATATATTTCAATGCTCATATTAAGAAAAACAAGTTTATATATATATATATATATATATATATATATATATATATATATATATATATATATATATATATATATATATATATATATATATATATATATAGAGAGAGAGAGAGAGAGAGAGAGAGAGAGAGAGAGATATGTCATTCCTTCAATTATTAATATAAAGTGAAAAAGAGGCATTTAAAAAACTATTTTTAAAATCATGCAAACTATAACTTAAAATTATTAAGCCTTGAGGGTCAACTCAGTTGGTCGAGTCCCCATCGTCAAATCACCACTACTATTGAGATGTAACTAGTTCAATTCTCTCGACACTCATAGGGTCAAGCTTGGTAGTTGAGATGGCATGAAGCGATCCTTTGGGTAGATATTCTTGGTACAAATATTTTGTTGACATAGTGGTGACCGATCCCTAGGGATCATGAACCACATAAGAAAACAAACTTAAAATTATAAAAAAAATATTTCAATACCAACTTTGTATCTCCACACACACACACATAGATAAAGAAATATTTCTTATGACCAAAACATTTCAATGATGTTTTTAATGTGTAATTCCTTCACTCAACATTGAGTTGACATATAGCATAGATACATCTTAATTTTGGATGTATCATGCATTGAGAGGGATGAAACCTTGAGTAAAAGTTTGCAACTCTGGGGATTTGATCATTCTCAATGAATGATAGGTCTAGAATTAATACTAATCTTGGTTAAAGCATTTCAACGGTGCACTGCATGCATAGTTCCTTCCATAATCAACATGGATTTGACATATGACCTATTAATAACAAACATCTGCATTCATATTAACTTTACAAGTATTAAATGCTCAGAGATATTTGGCCTAAAAAATTGAGAGTTAGGATGAATTTACACTAATAAATAGAAATCACAATAAAATGTATGAGCATACTTAATTTAGTTTATTATTGTTAGGTATTTGGTTAGCTGTCATTATTGTTAGGTATTTGGATAATTTGATATTAGAAGGTTCATGCTACAAATTCTCTATATTAAAATTACTAATTTATATCCACGAGTTTATTAAGGGTGTCATCCATGAATAGAAAAAAATCATCTCTTGGGTATGGGTGTATTAAATTTAAGGGATTAATTTAGTTTATTTTTGATATTCTCATAAGTTATTTGGCTATTTTGATATTAGAAGGTGCATGATATGAATCCTCTATATCAATAATACTAACTTAAATCCACAAATTTATTATGTTATCCATAAATGTGAGAAGTCCTCCTTTAGGTTTCTCCATAGGTATTTTCAAAACTTTTTTTAGAAAACAATATCTATGGATATAAAGAGAGAGTATTAGCCTATCTGGTTATCTTAATTGTTTTGGATGGACTAGTTTTAATGAGGAGATTATGGTTCAAATCTTCACTACACACACACACACACACACTCTAAGGGCTAGATCAACCACTTGTTAATAGCAATTTGATTATAGTTGTTACTAGGCATTTGACTAATTTTGTGTTAGCATGTACCTAGATTGAATCTCAATGAATTTATTAAGGATACCTTATATTCAACATCTATGTGAAAGACTAACTTTTTTCTAGGTCTTTAAGAGTTTTGGCCCATTACGAGACTATCCAAAGCCTCAAATGTCAAATAAGTTAATTAACTCAGACAAAATAATATATTATTGGGAAAACAAAAACTTATCAAAAATTTTATTTTTCAAACTCTCCTATTAAAAGGCATTCAATATTTTCAAATCTTTCTAATTTTTGATTATTTGACTTTAGCTAAGCAATCTTTATTGAAATTGTAATTTTAGGTTGATGAAATTGTTATTTTCAAAATAGACTCAATACCTTTGAATACCCTCACAGTAAGTAGATTGTGCAATATTAAACTATAATAACTATAATGCCATCACTGCCAAATAATTTTTTCTAAATATCAGACTATAAATACCATTTCTCTGTATCATTATTTTGAATGGCCAAAAAAAATTTAATTCATTGCACATTAAATATTACTTAGTTAGATCAATAGTTTTGAATGGAAAAAAATAAACATTCTATAATTTTATCTTTTAAATTTCCCATCATTGAAATCCAACCTGATAATCATTGTCAAAATTAAAAATTGAGATGGATCAAAGTTATTATTTGTATCATTGAAATCCAACGTGATAATCATTGTCAAAATTAAAAATTGAGATGGATCAAAGTTATTATTTGTATCATTGAAATCCAACGTGATAATCATTGTCAAAATTAAAAATTGAGATGGATCAAAGTTATTATTTGTAGCGGAAAAAATAATTCAACACCAATGAAACTATGAGGAAATTCTTACTAAAAACGAAACTTTTAAGACTTCATTTATTAAAGAGTTCACTAGACAAGCTTCCATTGAACATATTATGTCTTATATTCACACGATAAAATATATAGGAGCTCTTATCATAGAGGCAATAATGGCCACAATCTTGGAGTACTAATATCAATAATGAAAAAATAAATTATTTTAGTTCCATAAATCCAAAAAAATGAAATTATTTTAGTTCCATAAATCCAAAGAAATTGGACAAAAACATCTCAGGTAAGCATGATATAATAGAGAACACAAATATGATAGAAAATAAATAACTAAAGTGGTCGATAACTAAGGTGGTCAATGGCCACTATTACTAAAATGTTAAATATTGTATATTTCCGTTGCAATTCCTATCAATATCCTAACAATCAAATAGAAATTAGATTAAAATATGCATACACCCTTTAATATGAAGATATTCAAAGGCTTGATTATTCATAATCCTAATAACTTTACGACCATATTGACAATAAGACCTTAAAATCCAAAGCTAATCGAAATTGAAACAAATAAATTTAAGTGTTTCCTTTAATTTTGAAAAATTGATGCTATTGAACACAAAACTTCACATATTGAATTTGAAAAATAAAAAATGAAGTAATAGAAGCCAATGATGAACTCATTGCTACAATTGAGTAAGTTCTAATAGGTTTCATTGTAGTGGTTATGTATTGGTTATCTATGTTTTCCTACAATTAAAAATAAAAGTCAGGTTTTCGAAATAATTTACAATGTTATAATGTGTAAAAACATTATAAGCATGCATATGCATATGATTTATTTATGCATCTAAATCTTAGCTCACTTGCAAAGTGGTATTGGTTCTATTGATTTTAATCCCTTTAAATAGTGTGCCTAATAAATATTTGGATTGGATTATTAACAAAAGGAAAACGATAGCAAGAAATTTAAATTAATTGTTCTAATATAATTAGATTATTTTATTCGTAAGGATAGATCCCTGCCAACTTTACAACTGCTATTTCACAAATATTTTAATTACATACAATATTATACTAAATTTATTTGAGCCTCTTGTAAATTTAGAATGGAATTATCCTAGGGCATTGATAAAAGCATATGCATATTAGAGATTAGAATGATGCATTTTGAAAAAGATTAGGCAAATCAGTATTTAAGATGCAACTATTTAAAAAATGGCTAAAATGAGGTAATTAATCATATGAATGATAAGTCTAATCTAAAAAATTTAAATAGTGTAAATGTATATAAAATTATTAAAGCTGTATTTTTAGCAAACTAAAAACTTCATAATTTTAATTAAATTTTTTTTTTTCAAATACATTATGAATATACGTAAAATTACTTTTGAGAGGGTGGTATTTAGAATTCTATGAGATTTTATAAGACAATTATTTTATAAAGTTAGAAATTTTACAAATTGTTTATAAAGTAGGGAATATTATTTTGAGTGGGAAGTGTTTCATTTATATTTAAGTCTCTAGTTTGAGCATGTTCAAGTGTTTTGTTTTGGTTGCATCTGTATTCACTTCTCTTCTGTGGCTTATCTACAAAATATCTTCCATTGGGATAGTTGAAATAATTGGGAAGTTCAATAAGGATTTTCATCGTCATAATAAATTATCAGCTTTCAAAGGTTGCACATGCTACATATATCAAAAGTGTTTGAATTAGGTATTGAAAAATAAGTGTGTCTAAACAATATATTTATACTAATTAAGGAGAGTAAATATCATCTTATGCTTTTCCAACCTATCAATGTTTAATGAAAAATTATAGGATGAGTTCATTTAAGTAAGCAACAAATAATGATCATTTCTAAGGCCTATCATGTGCTCTATAGTTACAAAAACCGTTTCCAGTGTGTTTGTTACCATGAATATTTTCTCCATATGTCTCATACCATGAATCTTCTCTATGTGTAACCCGATTCCTAAATGCAAAATATTGTTGACACCTAATCCTTGTGATTGGGTGAATTTATGTAAACAGATAAATAAGAAATATGAACAGTCATCGGGAGATGAATTGAACAATCTCTCCCTCATGTATATAATGAAGACCTACTTGATGGAATAGAACACACGAATCAATTTTTGCTTTAGGAGTTACTGCCTGGCCTGACATGGTATCAGAGCCAGCACCTTTTTTTAGTTTCCCTCTGCTTTGTAACTCCCTCTTGCATATTTTGCTTATATTCTGCCCATGTTCTGCAGGCTGACATCTCTGTCATATCCCTGCGAAATCTCATTCATTGTTTAATGTATTCATTGTGTGTGAGTTCCATTTTGTTGTGTGTTATACGCATGTATTCACTGTGAGTTTCAACCCACGACCTGCGCTCTACAATTACTCTGCCATTACCACTGTTTACCACAGTTTTGTTCTTCCATATAAACGCTATTTCATATATGATTTACGCTGCTCCCTCCTGGTATTTTAACGCTGGCCTAAATGGTATTTACAAAGACCTGTGCTAGGATGTTATGCTATTTTATTCCTTAACTGTTAATTTCTTGTCCCATAACAGACGCAGAGCATTTCGTACCAATATGCCACTGTTGATTCTGCATCCTGGACTCGTGGCTTTGTCCCCTTTCTGCGACAAGATCACGCTGCGTTTGATAGGGAATTTCTAGGCCAGTAACTCAAATCATATTTCTGCAAAATTGGCACATTCCCGGAAATGTTAGTCATTGCATTTTCCCGCAGAACTAGACCATCCCTGCGCATGTTGGCCATTTCGTTTTGCGGGGGAGCACTGAGACTGTAAGGGCTTGGATAGCCCACCAGAGGATTTCTATGAGTGGAGCTCTCATCCAATTGCCATCCCTCGTTTAACTGCCAAAATCTACCGCATCTACTATTGTTCCTCAGTTCGATTCCCATGGTCCCCTATGTTTATAAAGGGTCTGAATATGGACAGAATATGCTTGTCTGAAAAAGCATAAATGTTCAATGAATCTTCTGTCCTGGTATTTGTGACCAGCATGTGCGGTGCCTATACATGACCGTGGACTATCTTCGACCTCGGATGTATGCCAACACGATTTCTTTATTGACATATACAGCGTGGAGAACTCATTCTGGCGATGATTTGGAAGAGAGTTTTTTGTCAGTGCATCACTGATCTAAATGTTTCTTTGGGAAATGTTTTATAAATCAATTTTCATTTAAAGTGTTTTGAAGACTCCGCCATAGTAAAGTGTTTTGAAAACTACAGTGCATTTTTTTTCCTTTTTTACACAGCAAGTGCAAATTGTTTTATCACTAGAAGAGCGATTTTTTTCCACTGTACACAGTTTTTACAGAATGCATTCAATCATATCCATGGTGGGAATAGTTCTCACTGGCAAGGAGAACTATCCTGAATGGTCCCGGATGATAAAACACACCCTCATTTTCAATGAGTTGTGGAAAGGAGTATGTGTCGAAGATGGAGACAATGAACCGTACAACCTACCTTAGGCAAAGAGCTTGTCATTTGGGAAAACAAGAACAATAAAGCTTATGCATTATTCGTGCATCATCTGTAAATGAAGAGGTGAGTCGCCATATTTCATCGTATTCAACTGTCTTTGAAGCCTTACAAAAGCTGAAAGAACTCTATGACTCACATTCTGCACTTGAAGTTGTTCAACTCATGATTAAACTCTTCACTCTTGAACTGCAAAATAATGATCCTCTTGCTCTTGCATATGAAGTAAAGTCTATAATGCATGATATCAAATCCACTAAGGTTGAATTAGATATTCCTCTTATCGCTTTTCTCAAGGCACTTTATCCTACTTACTCCAATTATCTTGAGTCATTGCAAGCAAATGGAAATCTCAAAGATATCACCTTTGACTCTCTTGTGAAAATGTTTGCTGAAAGAGAGAAAGCTTTTGGAAAGAAGATAGCCCCTGAATCTTCTGAAGAGGCTGTGTGCCTTGCTCATAAAGAAAAGCATCATGCTCAAGATTCTTCAAGAGGAAGAGGTGGTCGAAGAGGAAGAGGAAGAAATTTCAGAGGTAGGGGGGGCAGAAATTCTCAAGGAGAAAAGGAAAATTTGCACTCCATTCGCTGCAAAAGAAATGGATCACATGATGCCTCTACATGCAAGCTACCATGGGAAAAATTGAACAAAAAAGAAACCAATAGAAAGGTAAAAATGATGATACATACAAAGGTAAAGCACCTGAATCTGCTCACTATGTTGTGGCACAATGTAACATTGGAGTAAATGAAGATTTATTTAATGCTTTGCTTGCTTCTTGGAAAAATGATTGGTTGCTTGATTCAAGAGCAACCTGCCACATGAATCATAGAAAATATTTTTTTGAAGATTTCACTGACAATGTTTATGGAGTAGTATACTTTGTAGATCAATAAAAAATCAAGCCATCAGGGCTTGGCACAATTAGGCTTAAACTGCCTGGTCTTCCAGACTTTCTTCTGCATCATGTTCTATATCTCCCACAGCTCAAGAGAAACTTGCTATCCTTGGTCCACATTCGCTAACAAGGTCACTCCATTCATATGTTTGATGGCAAGCTTGAGGTAAGAAAATCATTTGACCACTCACTTTTCATGAAGGGAATAGAAGAAGAAAGGCTTCTCAAGCTGCAAGGAACCTCTGCTCGTGCACAACATTTCTCATACAATTCTCATCATGAATAAGGTACACTTCCATCAAGTTTATTATGGCATGCTAGATTTGGACATTTGAACTATGACAATCTCTGCTTGTTGAAGAAAAATGGTGTTGTTGGTTTGCCTACAATTCCTAGGAAACTTAAGCAATGTGATGCTTGCATTCTAGGAAAGCATAGCAAATAGTCTTTTCATGATTCACATTCAAGAGAACATAGAAAACTTGAACTCATTCATTCAGATTTATGTGGTCCAATGCCTGTTCCTTCTGCAAATGGAAATAAATATATCATGACATTTATTGATGACTACACCAGAATGTGTTGGGTTTATTTATTGAAGAACAAATCTGATGCTTTTCAAACATTCAAGAATTTTCAGAAATGGATTGAAAATGATGCACAATCTCATATTGGGTCTATTCACCCTGATAATGGAAAAGAATACACATCAAATGAATTTGAAAACTATCTTTTCCAACATGGGATAAAACATCAAACAATTGTGCCTTATAATCCCCAACAGAATGGTGTAGCTGAAAGAATGAATAGGACAATCTTAAATATGGTACGATCCATGCTCTTCTTCAAAAATGTAAAGATAATGTTTTGGGCTGATGCTGTTCTATGTGCTGCATATATAAAGAATAGATGTCCATCTAATGCTATAAGAAACAAGACCCCATATGAAATGTGGTATGGATATGTTCTATTGGTAAAGCATCTCAGGGTCTTCGGTTCCACCTGTTATGCCTTGATACCAAAGGTACATAGAAAAAAACTTGGTGCTAGAAGTCGTAAGTGTATCTTTCTGGGGTATTCAAACACCTCCAAAGCATACCGCCTCTATGATGAAGTAAATAAGAAGTTTGTTGTATCTAGAGATGTAATTTTTCTTGAATCATCCAAAACTGACAATGTTGTTTAGTGACAACTTGATCGCTTGGATAGATTCGCAAAAGCAAAATCATTTCAAGAATTTGATAATCAGATTCCACATCTTGAAGGGGGGATTCCTATACTAGATCAACATGTGGAATCTTCTTTTGAAGAACACTCTCCCCCACATGAAACTCCAACAACGGATGATGCTTTAAGTGATGTGATTGATAGAATTGGGAGACTCAATCTTGATTCAGTCCCAACTCAATCAATGGAGCAGCCTGGACCATCTGAAAAAGGTCCCCCAAAGTGGCTGACAAAGACACTTGAAAGTGTTCATCCTGATGAGGTTGGAAAGACAGGAACTAGAAATTCAAACCGGAAAAATGGAGGTGATGTGGATGACTCTAATTCACCTGTTGATATGGATGTTTCTTATGATTGTGAATTGAACTTGTCTACAGATTTTGAACCAACTTCCTTCAAAGAAGCTGCTTCTCATGATGAATGGAAAGAATCAATGCAAAAGGAGTATGATGCCCTCATAAAGAATGGCACTTGGAAGCTGGTTGATCCTCCATTAGGAACTGAACCAATTGGCTACAAGTGGGTCTACAAGAACAAGTATAAAGCTGATGGCTCATTTGACAAGCATAAAGCTAGGCTTGTGGCAAAAGGTTTTGCAAAGAAGGAAGGGGTCGATTATGAGGAGACTTTTTCCCCCACAGCAAAATGGTCTACCATCCAAACACTCTTTTCCCTAGCAGCTCAAAATGGTTGGAAAGTCCATCAAATGGATGTAAAAACTGCTTTCTTAAATGGAGATCTAAAAGAGAATGTTTTTATGTCCCAGCCTGAAGGATTTGCTGTGAAAGGACATGAACATAAAGTATGAAAACTAGTGAAGTCCTTGTGTGGCCTCAAACAAGCACCATGAGCCTGGTATGAAAACTAACTGAGCATCTTCTGAAACTCAATTTCAAACATTATGATATTGATGATGCAACTTTATTTGTTAAGAAATCTGGCAAAATAGTTGTATACCTTGTGGTATATGTAGATGATCTTTTGATGACAGGGAACAATGAAAGCTACATTGCATCCATAAAGAAGGAATTGGGGAAAAGTTTTGAAATGACTGATTTGGGCTATGTTCATTACTATATTGGCATTGAAGTAACCCAACATCTGAAGTCCATATTTCTTTCTCAAAAGAAATACATTGGAGATCTGTTGAACAGGTTTGGTATGACCGAGTGAAATCCTCTTACTACTCCAATGGAACAAAACTTAAAGCTCACATCTATTGAAGGAAAAGAATTTGAGGATGCAACAAAGTATAGATAGCTTGTAGGAAGTCTCAACTACCTAACTACTACTAGACAAAACATTTCGTTTGCTGTTGGAATCCTCTCTAGGTTTATGCAAAAGCCTTGTGAGGGACATTGGTCTGCTGCAAAAAGAGTTAAGGTACTTGAAGGGAACTCAAGACTTTGGAATCAAGTATACATAGGTGGATGAATTCAGCTTGATTGGATACTTTGATTCAGATTTCGATGGAGACAAAGAAACTGGAGTATCAAGTTCAAGATATGCTATGAGTCTTGGATCAGGAGCTGTCTCTTGGAGATCACGCAAACAATCAGTTCCAACGGATTCCACAACAGAAGAAAAATACGTGGCAACAACTGAAGCAACAAAAGAAATTGTGTGGCTCAGGAAAATTCTTGAAGATTTGTGGGTAAAACAAGTACAATCAACTCCACTCATGATTAACAATACCTCTGCAATAAAGTTGGCCAAGAACCAAAAGTTCCATGATCGAACGAAGCACATCAATACTAAATATCATCTGATTCGACATCATGTTGAGGCCAAAACAATCCATCTCCATCACTGTTCCACAAACGAGCAAATTGCAGACATCTTCACCAAAGCGCTTGGAAGAGAAAAGCTTGAATGATTCAGAATGATGCTTGGACTCACCCACATCCCTTCAGATAAAGGGGGGGAATGTTGACACCTAATCCTTGTGATTGGGTGAATTTATGTAAATAGATAAATAAGAAATATGAACAGTCATCAGGAGATGAACTGAACAGTCTCTCCCTCATGTATATAATGAAGACCTACCTCATGGAATAGAACACACGAATCAATTTTTGCTTTAGGAGTTGTTAGACTCCGTCTCATGTCAGAGATTGATTCTTCTTCAAAACCCTGTTTTGAAGAAGAAATCATTAATGTGTTTCTTTAGATTATGTAATTTGTTCTTCAGCTTTTCAACTGGCAGCGACTTCAAGCTCCTACCTCTGTAAAAGCACAAAGAAAACAAAGCATACATCAGACTCTACTGTTGATGAATTTGGTCAAGTTTTATCTTCATATGGTTTCAGATAAATTTCAGGACAATGTCTTTGTGCAATTATTTTGCTTCATCCAGTATCGCTGACGATGCATTTTATGAGCTGCAAAATCCTCAAGAACAAATTCAAGCTTATGTGTTTGATGTGGTTCGAGCAAATGTTCCAAAGATGAATTTGGATGAATTATTTGAGCAAAAGGGCGATGTTGCCAAAGTTGTGTTAGAAGAGCTTGAAAAAGCAATGGGGTCATATGGGTATAACATACAACAAATACTTGTGGTTGATATAGTTCTGGATCCTTCAGTACAGAAGGCAATGAATGAGATCAATGCAGCTCAACGAATTCAACTTACAAGTGTGTTGAATGAAGTTAGAGAGGGGTCGCGTGGGAAAGAGAATTCTTCTGGAAAATTGATGCTGGAAAATTGATGTTGCAGGTCCAGATCTTGATCAAATATTCATAGCCTCATATACCCTTGTGTCTGGATTCGAGTCCTTCCATTCCTTGGACAGCCAAAGACCAATTCTTCAGAACACATCAACAAACATTCAAATGCTGGTTGGAAGGCTGCCATGGGTACTCGATTTTCCAATTACACGGTAGGGGAATTTGCACATCTCCTTGGTGTACTTCCCACTCCTCAGAAACTGTTAGAAACTGTTCCTATTCGATTTTATCCCAAGGGTCTAAAGCTACCAAGTAAATTTGATGCACGCAAAGCTTGGCCGCATTGTACTTCTACTAGGACTATATTAGATCAGGGGCACTGTGGTTCATGTTGGGCATTTGCAGCCGTAGAAGCACTGTTAGACCGATTTTGCGTTCACTTTCAAGTGAATGCCACTCTTTCAGAAAACGATTTAGTGGCATGCTGTGGATTTAGATGTGGATCAGGGTGTAATGGTGGTTTTCCATTATCTGCATGGCGCTATTTCAGTCGAAGGGGTGTTGTAACTGATGAGTGTTATCCCTACTTTGACAACGATGGTTGTAATCATCCTGGTTGCGAGCCTTCATACCCAACACCTCGGTGTGTCAAGCACTACAAGGATAATCAAAATTGGTCACACTCCAAGCACTACAGTTCAAATGCATACAGAATCAAATCAGATCCATACAATATAATGGCTGAGGTTTTCACTAATGGTCCGATAGAGGTCTCATTTTCTGTTTATGAGGACTTTGCCCATTATGAAACTGGTGTGTACAAGCATGTCCAGGGTCGTTATTTAGGAAGACATGCTGTCAAGCTGATTGGGTGGACGCAGCAAGCAACCTTACCCAGCTATGTATTCAAGCATATTTGGGGGTATTACCACTGATCCAACAATGATGGTAATTCCTATTGATGACCGCATGGTCCAGGGCATGTGAGAGACGTCAGTGAGCAAATAAGGAATGGACTTATGGAAGCATCAAGTGTTTCTCAGGATTTGCTTTAGAAAATTGCGAAGGATTTGATACTGTTTATGGTGCATGAAATATGCTTGGTTCCTTTACTTTCTGTGTGAATCCGGTGTCAAATTTCCTTGCTGAAAAGGGTTCTTTTGAAAAAAAAATAAAAAATTTTCCTCTTTTAAACTATGGTCAAATGGTCCACGACATTACATTTTCATCAGATGACAAGCCAAAACATCTCAGCTAGTTGCCATGTGCAGAATACGCACCAGACAGCATTAAAGACATCGCCTTGTTCCAGCATGTTATATTAAAGACATCGCCTTGTTCCAGCATGTTATATTATTTTAGTGTTAAAACATGAGCATTGTTATGGCTTTACGGGTGCAAACCCATGGAATAGAAGTAGCCTTGAAGGCGTATTCCATGGTTACTATTTTATTTACAGTGGGAAATATATTGCGGCACCGAGTATGGACCACAGATGAACATTGATAATAGTCCTGTTGTCAGCAATTTTAATGCACAGGCCCTCAGACGTGAACCAACGACAGTCCAAGCCCCAAGAACACAAAATTGAAACTACTGTTATGTTTCCAATATGGTTGATGATTTAATTCGGTTAATGAAAGAGGATTTTCTGTCTGGTCTTCTTTCAAAGACAGGGGATGTATCGATTGAAATGGAGGAGCAGGTTTATGTTTTCCTAGCTGCTTATACTAATCAGGAGTGCAATTGATGAGGGGTTCAATTACTTTTGTGCAATCTACACATGTGCCTACAACCATCTTTTACAGAGACAACTTTTATTTATCCTCAAAAAGCAATATATCTGTGGTTATAACTACATTTGCTATGGAACTATTGTATTAACTAATTCCTTGAAACACTTGGTACATTTGATATCAGGGCATTCGAAGGACAAATGAAGAACATGACACCTAACATTAGATAATTTTCAGAATGAAATAATACACTTGTTGACCGATGGCAGATCATCTACAACTTCCCATATTTTAGGCATGAAATCAGCAAATAGAAGCAGTCCCAGATTCGAAGGCATAAATTCAGTGGATAAAGAATGAAGTGGCAGCAGGAATTGGACATTTGGCAGTAGTTATCTCCATAAAACCTCAACTATTCGAGGTTCTTTCCAGAGATCTTTCGGCGAACAAATTCACCGGCAACATCAGCAGCTCATGACATATAGCAACCGATCCTTTACTAATGTCCAGTTCTGATCCTGTGGAAATCTGCGCTCTAGTATTTGTCTTTTAATTAGCCAATGATCAGAGGATTTTTAGGGACACGGTTCTGTTTTAGAATAGAAGGCTGTTCTCTTTTCGAATTTTTTGTAATTTCAGTTTCAAACAGCGCCCTGATTGTGGGGTCGATCTGTTGTTTTTGTTTTAGAATAGTTTATAAAAATAATCATTTTGTAATAAAAAAGGTTAGAGTATGTAGAGAGTCAGGGGAGATTTTCTGAGTGCTGAGAGTGCTGGAGAACAGAGCTTTCAATGTACAGTTTTTGGCAGGGATTTTTAATGAAAATTTCACAGCTCTGATTTCTGAGATCCCTGTGGCATGATGATTTAGCATTAGTTTTTTCTCTTGTTTCATATGTAATCTGTTATGTTTCATTTCACTACATGATCATTTCTAACTGAACAAATGAAGTGTTTAGGTAAGAATTCATGCCTGCCATGCTCTGCCTATAAGTTTGTTCATGTTTAAATGTTTTCTACTGTTTAAGGAGGATTCAAAGTTATTGTTTGCCCTCCTTAGCTCCTCACCAGTCTTGCCATCCCGTTTAAAACTAGATTTGATGCTAAATGTCTTGCCTACCTTGCCTCAGTCGATAACCTGTGTTGTTCATTATATTTCTCTGTTTCAAGCTGTGATTTTGCCCATGCAGCCCAGAAAAACCCCGTTATTTAATTAAAAACCCCAAATCCCCCTTTTTAATCAGTTTACTAGCCTAATATCAGTGTTACCTTGTTGGTCATCTCATTCCATTGAAAATCTACCGAGATTGACCGGAGAGAGCCTTCTCCTGCCCCGTAGGGCTAGCTACGAGGCTGAATGGTTTGATGTAGCCTTGAGGTTTACCTTTCTCATCCTGAGGTGAAATTTCAAGCGCTAACAGGAGTTACTGCCTGGCCTGACAAATATAACTATAGTTGGTGTCCCAAGTAATATTTCTCGGTGTGGCTAGGCATGTCATGTGACTTGCAAGTCATGACACATGATCAACTGATGCTTCAATCTCTTCTTAGCACTAGATCCAAACTTCGCATGGGATGGTTATTTCGTGTGTTGTGAATGAAATGTATATGTAGGATTACAATGCAAAGGGGAAGCAAAGGATATTTTATAGCTTTAATCTATGTTTATTAGGATATGGCCTTGATGAGGTTCCATTTTCGTCATTTACTGTAAATTTTCTAAGCACTTGAAAGTTGCATAACACATTTTTTTCCAAGGAAAAAGTTTGTAACTTTATTGATGAGATATGATGCACGGGTCCCCCAACATGTAACCATACTTAGCCAAATGATGCCAGGGTTACCCAGCATATACCCACAATATGCATTTAACAATGCATCCACAACTGCCCCAGGTATTTAACTCTACAATGGAGTCAAATCTTCAGACCATAAAAGGTCAAGGCCCCTTTATAAGTAGTTCCTCTGCATAAGAACTTAAT
Source organism: Pinus tabuliformis (assembly GCA_031772625.1). Taxonomy (NCBI): domain Eukaryota; kingdom Viridiplantae; phylum Streptophyta; class Pinopsida; order Pinales; family Pinaceae; genus Pinus; species Pinus tabuliformis. The sequence goes on along the minus strand of CM062818.1, from coordinate 1,408,307,746 downwards.
CACCCCATTTGAAACCTCCTATCAGGATTATATGAACCCTCAAACCTTTGGTTATGACTTGGATTAAAGTCTTTCCTCAAATCCTTCTTATTGGGAATTAGAACCCCCTTAGCACATCGTTATATATATGTTTTAACATATATAACCTTCTATCGGCGCTCTTCCAATTTATAAAGCATTATAAAGGAATTAACTTCAACATACCTTTTCCACCTACCGTACAATTTTGTAACACCTCCCGAGGTTTAACCTCATTGCAATTAGCCTTCACATTCTTTCCTTGATCATGCATACATATATGCCTTCCTCTTCCCGATATGCGATTTCCCTTCCAAACCGGGAAATACACTATCAGTGCTTAATTCTTCATATTCCTATTTATAAAGGAAAACATCGCCGAACATATATATCGAACTTCAAATGCATTGAACCCCTGTTTATAACCACGTCAAGTCCACCTCTTAGTCTATCACCTTTCCGCTCCTCCGAACTCCGATAGGTCTGAGCTCTGATACTCCGATTATTGCTATCAGATATCACTTCTCCAACGGTGCCTAGATTCTTTCGCTCTAAACCTTCGATTTTCACAATCACCGATTAGTTTATCGACGATATTGCCACATCACTCATTGGAGTTTGCTATTTTGGTTGTCGCTGTTCCTTGGCACCTCCGAAATGTGATTGCAATTTTAATCATAGCCGTTGACCACCCAGATCCAATGACTGCTGAGCGCTAACACTTCACGTTTCTTTGTTAATCCCTTTACTTAGTTCTTACGCTAAGTCATCAATTCTTCCATGGTTTGGCTTCTTTAAAGGTTTCAGCCTTCTGCCCATTCGCAGCTCACTCTTCCGTCTGAGCTTAAACTCCTCACTCTCTCTTGATCTCTATCCCTACAGAGCTCTTTGACTCTGCCTTCTGCTTCCACTTGGGTTTTTTTTGGGCCAAATTTCCTTTAAATGTTCTGTTAAACAATACTCAATTTCTCCTCTGCGTGTCATCTGAACTCTGCTTGTAATCTCCTATAACAAAACCTACGAGTTCAAACTATAATTAATCACAAACACGCGATTCACACTCTCTTTTGACACAATTAGGAATAACTCTGAATATATTAATGTAAACACACAAGATTACATTCGAGACTCATCGGTCTCGCACACACACATAGGCCTAATTCTACTATTAGTGGCCTCCTTCTAAGTTTGCCCGTAGTCTTACATCTAATTATCTATCTCGATCTCCCTTCTATTGAATGCGTAGGTTCATTATCTATAAAATACGCTGGATTGAATCACAAAAGGGATCAGATCAATCCTTTCCTTAAATCCCTCAAATAAAGCCCTAAAGCTCGCTACAAAGCACATATGGTAGATTACATTTAGGTAAGTCTTCTAGAGACTTATCCATTCAATCTTTTTCTCTGTTTTAAAACAGATTTGTCCCTTTATTCAGCTCGATGGTCCACATCCTCTCTTATCTAATTAAATCACTAAAAAGCTAAATTACATTAACTTGAGACTTAGGAAAACTATTCCCTAATAATACATGACCCCCTATGTCTACTATTTACAATGATTTTCCCTTGGGTGAATGCTCCTGCATTAGACTCCCAAAGTAAAAAGTATTCATGATCTCTTGATCATGTGTCTTCTGATCTTTGTCTTCCTGGATCCCACACTTTAGTTTGTAGTGGTCCAAACGCTCTGTAGCTTTGCTACTACTATATGTCTACTGTCTTTTGCTCCATCTTCTTCATCTTGTCAATTAGGTTCAAATTCTGATTGATCTTGCTTCCTGCTGCTACCATTTTCCTCCATTTGAACTGCTTCATCATCAGCTCCCACATTTCTTCAATCTCTGTCTCCAGTACATCTTTGGACTGGTCCATATTCTAGTTCTTACTTTTGCCTCCTTCTCTTTGTTCCAGGTTGCTGTTGTTGTCTATTAATTGTTTAAACTATTGCTGGTTTAATTTTTCTTCTTCATTTGCTCTTGCTTCAACACTTGCTTTGCTGACTTCTACTATGCTTGTTCCAGCTTTTGCTTTACTTGCTGCCTCCCTATCATCCTTACCCTCTTTCATGATTGGATCATAACTGTTCAACACATTCTCTAGAAAATTAATTTCTCTATTCCATGGATTGAGTTCTTCCATATAATTCTCTTCTTTCACTTTTATTTGGCTGTTCATCTGTGACAAATCTCCTTCAGTATCTGCAACAAAACCTGCACTCACAAAACACTTGTTAAAATTAAAAACACAAGGCTACTGTGCCTTGTTTTCCTTTGGCAACAATTTAGTTTGCTGCACTGTTTCTTTCTCCTCTGTCAGCACATCAGTATGCTGTTCTAAATTCTCAAAAGAATTCATGAGACTGCCTATTAGTCTCTCTTCCACACCATCTGTCCTAATGATGTCTTCTTTCTCTTGTCCACCATAGTGAACTTCTTCTTTTGCAATCATACTATCATACTCCTAATTTTCCAAAAAATATTCCAACAATGCAATTTCTCTGTGATACTTTGGAAGTGTTTCATCACCACTTATGTTTCCTGCATTTACATTCAGATTATTATTTTGGAAATCATAAGGTTCAATAGTCTCAACTGTTGCTTCACATATCAGCTCTTCATATTGAACTTCATCTCCTTCTTACACAAGAAATTGTTCCTGTGTTGTCACATATTCACACATCCATGCATTGCTAAGTTCCTTCTGTTGCAATAAATCACTGCTGCTTTTAAGAGACATTCTTCATCCTTCATTACTTTAGAGTTTTTATCTTCTAAAAGATACTTCTCCATACTTCTGATAGTTTCTAAAGATTGCTCATCCTCTACAAAACACTCTTTTACTAGTGTTCTTTTTCCCTCTGTTAAGTCTTTTACATAGACTTCTTCCTTCTTAACATCTTTCAGTAGATGTCCTTCTTCTTCACTGACTATCTCAACAGCTTTCATGACTATTTCCACTGTGCCTATCATCATGGTGAATTGATGATCCTTTACTATGTTTTCAGCTAACACAATTTCTTCTTCTTCAGTACATTCTGTCTTGCTGTCCCTCTGTAACTCTTCTCCAAGAGCTATCCTTGTCTCACCATCTTCATTAACATTCTCCTGCATTTGTTTTTAATAAATAACATTAATCAAACTTATTTGATTACCTTTCTGAGACAATATTTCTTCATTCCTCATCATAATAATATTTTGATTCCTCATCTCCATGGCAGCTTCTATAGATTCATCCATAGACCTTTTCCTTTTGTATGCAGTCAAGTTCCTCCTCTTCTGAAAAGTTTTCTTTGTCACCTTTTGCTTCTAGATCTTCATCTCCTCTGAAGATATCTTCAAAATGCTGCTTTTCTCCTGCAATATCTGTCATTATAAACTATCAGTTTTAAAAATATAAGACACTATGGTCTCATTTGATGGTTCAACCATCATATCTCCTTGCTGTTCTAAATCATTCATATGATTCAGAAATTCTTTAATAGTCTCTTCTTCAATCTCCTCAAGCCCTTCACTTGGTTTCTTGACATCTTTCTCCAACTGTATATGAGATCTATCCATCTCATATTTTTTCAGAATAGAATTTAGATTCTGCTTGTCTTCTTCCTCTTTTATGACAATATCAACAAATTGTCCTTCACATGTTTCACCTGCGAACATACACAAATTGTCAGATTTAAAATCATTAGACCCCTTGGCCTCACTTGAAGCTTCAGTCTTCAAGTCTTCATCTTCACTTTCTCCTAGAAATTCTCCTTGTTCTAGCTCACAAATGTACTCTTCCATTTCTATTCCCAACTCAACTTCCTTAAGTTTTTCCATCAGCCACTTCACTTGCTTTTGTTGTAGCCTTCTCTGCATCTCATGCCACTTCATTGGCTTCTTCCTCAAGACCCAACCTAGTCTCTGGCTTTCCTCAAGCATTATCCTTAATGCATTAAGTTGCTCTTTTAATTTAGCAACCTCTTTGTAAATTTCCACTTGACTCATCTTCTGGTCATTTCCCTTGGCATCCTTCTTCTCATATCTTTTGTTGTGGCTTCTCTCTGAACCTCTACTATGACTACCAGTAGTCATCTTCTTCTCCTCTTTCTTCATGAGCTTCTCACTTATCTACTATGATCTGCATTAAAACATCTGCAACAACAAGTCCTCCTTGTTGCAACTTACCTCACCAAGCTCTCCTCACTTAGTCTTTTGGTAAGCATAGGTTCTCTGTCTGGAACCTCTTCTTGAGCAACACCCTTACTCCTTCTAGGCTTCTACAATCTCTCACTTCCTCTTGAGAACACTTCAGCTGTCCTCTCTGTCCAATCTCTTGTTGGATTCTTTAGGTTCACTGCCACTTTTCTATCAGAGTATTCTCCTTACTCTGTCTTCAAGAACACATTTGTTCTCTTCTCAAAGCTTCTCTTACTGTCACCTATGCATTAGTATAAAAACACACATTCTTAATTTAAAACATAACATAACATATTACCTCTCCTTCAATATCTCAGCATGATCTTGTTTCACCCATTCTTCTGCATTTGAATGGATTGTCCTCTGTTTTGTCCCTCAAGTCCTCTTTCCTTCAGAACTTGCATTAAGCAATCTTGCTTTTTATTTCCTTCAAGGAATCCTCTGTTCCTGCCTACCCCAAGCCTTTGCTGGAACTGCTACAATCTCCCACTATAGTCATTATCATTTAGCACATTACCTTTTCCTGTGTGCAAACTCCCTTTCATAGGAAATCTTCCCTCGCTCTAATTTCAATTCTACTCTGGTTACAAACTTTTGCTCTGATACCACTAATGATGCATGGGTCCCCTAGCATATAACCATACTTAGCCAAACGATGTTAGGGTTACCCAACATATACCCATAGTATGCATTTAATAATGCATCCACAACTGCCCTAGGTATTTAACTCTACAATGGAGTCAAATCTTCAGACCATAAAAGGTCAAGGACCATTTATAATTAGCATTTCCTGTGCATAAGAACTTAATCACCCCGTCTGAAACCTCCTATCAGGATTATATTAACCCTCAAACCTTTGGTTATGACTTGGATTAAAGTCTTTCCTCAAATCCTTCTTATCAGGAATTAGAATGCCCTTAACACATCGTTATATATGTTTTAACGTATATAACCTTCTATAGGTGCTCTTCCACTTTATAAAGCATTATAAAGGAATTAACTTCAACATACCTTTTCCACCTACCGTACAGTCTTGTCACGACTCCTGAGGTTTAACCTCATCGCAATCAGCCTTTGCATTCTTTCCTTGATCATGCATACATATATGCCTTCCTCTTTCCGATATGCGATTTCCCTTCCAAACCAGGAACTACACTATCAATGCTTAATTCTTCATATTCCTGTTTACAAAGGAAAACACCATCGAACATATATATCAGGCTTCAAATGCATTGAACCCTCTTTTATAACCGCGTCAGGACCGTCTCTTATTTTATCACCTTTCCACTCCTCCGAACTCCGATAGGTCTGAGCTCCGATACTCTGATTATCACTATCAGATATCGCTTCTCCAACTGTGCCTAGCTTCTTTCACTCTAAACCTTCGATTTTCACGATCGCCGATTGGTCTATCGGTGATATTGCCACATCGCTTGTTGGAGTTCGCTATTTTGGTTGTTTCCATTCCTTGGCACCTCTGAATGCGATTGCGATTTTAACCATAGCCGTTGACCACCCAGATCCAACGGCTACTGAGTGCTAACACTTCATGCTTCTCTGTTCGTCCCTTTACTTAGTTCTTATGCTAAGTCATCAGTTCTTCCATGGTTTGGCTTCTTTAAAGGTTTCAGCCTTCAGCCCATTCGCAGCTCGCTCTTCTGTCTGAGATTAAACTCCTCACTCTCTCTTGATCTCTATTCTTTCATAGCTCTTTGACTCCGCCTTCTACTTCCACTTGGGTTTTGTTTTGGCCCAATTTCCCTTCATTTCTCTGTTGAACAGTACTCAATTTATCCTCTGTGTGTCCTCTGAACTTTGCCTACAATATCTTGTAACTGAACCTATGAGTTCAAACTATAATTAATCACAAACACGCGATTCAAACTCTCTTTTGACAAATTCAGGAATAAATTTGAATATATTAATGTAAACACACAAGATTACATTCGAGACTCATCGGTCTCGCACACACACATAGGCCTGATTCTACTATTAGTGGCCTCCTTCTAAGTCTTCTCGTAGGCTTACATATAATTATCTGTCTCACTCTCCCTTCTATTGAACGCGCAGGTTCATTATTTATAAAATACATTGGATTGAATCATTGAAGGGCTAGATCAATCCTTTCCTTAAATCACTCAAATAAAGCCCTAAAGCTCGCTATAGAACACATATGGTAGATTATATTTAGATAAGTCTTCTAGAGACTTATCCATTCCATCTTTTTCTCTATTTTAAAACAGATTTGTCCCTTTATTAGGCTCGATGGTCCAAATCCTCTCTTTTCTAATTAAATCACTAAAAATCCTAGATTACATTAACTTGAGACTTAGGAAAACTATTCCCTAATAATACATGACCCCTTATGTCTACTATTTACAATGATTTTCCCTTGGGTGAATGCTCCTACATCAAGATACAAAATTACTTTTTTATATATTTTAAAACACATTCAGGAAATACACCTCATGACTAAAGGAAAAATGAGCACAAGGCTCATAAACTAGTTCCCCTCAACAAAGAAACTACAACAATACTTCAATAACCCCAGGTTCAAAGGGCCAGACTATTACCACAAAAACCCCGCAATAAAAAAATAGACAAAGAAAATGTCCAAAACATAACATCCAGAGACAAAATGACCGCTTACATATCCCAAGAGTTACAAATAAAACTTGGGTCACAACCCATATAGACAACTAGGTGTGAAGCAATCCAACCCATAATATGCACGCATGAGGGGGCACAATATGAATGCTAAAAATAGAGCAATTATAGGACCCATTGCCAGTCGAACCAAGAGAGAGCTCCACGAACAATCCATAATAGACCCCAATCAAAAGAGGGATGATGTAAAACAAGTAGAATACCAAGGCATGTGAAGCAAAAATACCACAATGAAACCTTCACTAGGCACACAACAAAGGTTGACGATAACACAAAGAAAATAATTAGCAACAAAAATGGATAAAATAGGAACCAACAACATCATAACCACTACGAACCCCCAAAAAAAGCCACATGAACTCGTTAAATGCACCAAGAGACAAGAAAAGAGCGATACTTGACAACACAAAATGAGAATAATAGAAAGGGAGCACAAACTCGAGGGAAAGGTAGATAGGGTTCTAGCCGTCGAGCCCCCTACTCCCTCAATGCATCTATTAACCTTCCAAATCCCTCCCAAGTTGCATAACATATAAATAGAACTTGGTTTTTTTTGAAGAATCATTTCATATGATATTTGTGTTTGGCAAAGAAGTAGGTATTGTAATAGAGGATCCCTAACAATGTATAATTTAATAGTATCCCCAAGGTCTTTAAAAGAGGCATTAAATAATGCTCATAACTAAAAGGGTTTTTTTTGTTGCACTTGGGATATTTAATCATCCCATCTTCATTTATTGCATATGTGTTGATAAAAAATTATGTTTGGCATAGATAGGTTCAAAAGGACTTGAATATGCATTTGTTTATCCTAGTATACCTTCGAATTATCTATCTAATGTAAAATTAATATCTAATAGTACATAATGTATGTGTTTATAATTTTTGGTCTCTTGTTATGATACTTTTTGTCACTTTTGGTCACACCTTCCAATCCTTAATCCTTTAATTTGTACCTTAACATTATCCTTTCTTTCATACTATTCTCATTTTCTATAGGATATGCATACCAATAAGGATTAAAGATATCATTTTTCTAGTTTCTATCATTTTTACCTTTTGGTATGCAAATAAGCTCAAATATCATTTTACTAATTTGTTGCTAGAGGAATCATAAATATTGTAGCAACTAAATTCCTATTGCAATTTTTATGTTCCATATGGTTGTGTGAGACCAAATGAAGAATATCCACTAGAATATGGTTCTATTGATGCCTCTAAAATCGTTGCACCAACATTGGGGATAACCACCCGGTCCGGCCCTTAATGCAGTTCCTTTTCCATTTGGTATGATGGCTCCGACTAGATAGTATGGGACCAGTTTTCCAATAAAGTGTGATTTGATGAATTGGTGTTTAATATATATAACAAAATGATAGATGATTTGGACAATTAACTTATGAAAGTGTATCTCTCTCTCTCTCTCTCTCTCTCTCTATATATATATATATATATATATAACCCGGGTAATCCAATATCTATGTGATTTATAATGATTTCTGGTAATCAAATGTCAATGAAGATCAATCACTTGGATACAAAAAATAAGCATAAATGATGATCACTTTAAACAAAGTGATATAAAACATATCACATACCATAATAACATCAATTGTCAGCGTATGTGTTTAAAAATATCAATTCCAAATTACTCAAAAGCGATATAATGCAGAATTGTATGAAAAGTTCACATATAACAACAATATCGAATTAAAAGACTATTTAATTGCATAACATGAAACAAAAAGACATTGATAAAAGTACCATATGTGTTTGAATCCTCTTACGAAAGTAACAGTCTGGTTCACTCTTCTTATTCTGAAAACTTCAAAAAGATATAGAAATGCAAGTCCTCTTGAAATCCCCTTTACAACAAGTTTGAACCTTGATCCTTGTCTTCTACAAAAGTAAATTAAGAAGTGCAGAAATGCTATCTTCTTAAATCTAATTTTAATACAATTTTCAGGACCCTTTCTCAAATGACATGAAAGGGTCTTTGTAGTAAAAATAAAAACAAATTGTTTGTAAAAAGTGCTTAAAGTGGTTGGAACAACCTTGCTCAAAATATGGGATTTCATGTTAAAAATATAATTGCAACAACTCGTGAAAAGACGCATTGCATCTATCATTCCTCCTGCGGTTTCAAGTTACAAATCTTGGGCGTAGTTTGGATCTCTGGTGGATGACTCATCTTGGCATGCAATTGACCTGTGTATACCACATCCGAGAGTTCTAGCATCATGCGATCTGCTGCATTAGCAAGAAATTTGATTGTAATTTGTTGGCTATGCGGTTTGACTAAATAGAACCAATATGTATCCCAATTGAGGCCTTCTAATTTTTTGAGTTGCTCCTCTCTGGTATTCAAATCTTGCTTCCATTGTTTTTCCAATACTTTTTCTTTTGGAATATTTTCTAGGGAACACTCAAAAATTAAATTGGCGTTGTGTAAGTTATCGTTTATCAGCTCAATGATATTATTTCTCACTGCCTTGGCCCTTGAAGTTTCTCTTTCTGCTTTGATTCTTCAATTACTATCAATTTAGTATCCCTTCCATTTTCTGTGCTTTGCCAAGAGAGACAACCTATGATTTTGTCATCTGCATCCTCAAATTCCAACCTGGAATTGACCGCTTGATCTATCAGTGTGTTGGTTTTGATACATAGTGGATGAATGAGAGATATCTTTTGGCACAGTTGGGTTAGCTGTTGAGATAGGAAATTATTTATTTCTAAGGATTCCTTTATATACTCTTCAACTTTGGGGTTGTATTTAATTGCTCCATTGAGAGTTGTAGCTGCTTTGTTTGCTCATCCTTAGATTTAATCTCTTCATGATGTGCCAGTTTTAGCTATTTGAACTCCTGAGATAAATGTTGTTGCCTTTCAATAGCCTGCTGATCAATCCTCTATTTTTCTACCCTTAACTGTTCTTCAAGCTGTTTAATTTTTTTTATCTTTTTCCTTGACCAATTGATTGACTTCGGTTGCTTTATCTATCGTGGCAGCTGTATACGCTCCTGCAAACTGAGATAATTTGGTCAAGTCCTCAGAGGGATTGACCTCTGAGTCTTTCTAGATGACATTCATGGATTCACCTTGAGGAACTGTTGCTGATGCTTGGTCTATCTTTCTCTTTTTTCGTTGTCTTTTGACTACAACTCTGTGTTTAGGGCTATAAAACACATCCAACGGTGGAATTTCTTCTATGCTCAGTGTAATCTTTGATGAAGGATACTCAGGGATTACCTCAATTTCTTTTGGAGCTGAGTCCTTGTTGGATGGTGTTTCAATCACATGATCATGAATTATGGGCTGTTGTCTTAAAGGGGATCCCGTTGTGATAACATTTTGGGTCTCACTTTGTCCTTTAATCTGTTGATCAAAATGTTCCCATTCTTTGATAAATATCGGATCAATGTGAACATCTGTGTCCATCTGTTCACTTGCCTTATCGCTTGTCTCGGATACACCATAAATTTTCTCTATATCCTGCTCCATTCTTTGCTCTGTTTGCTGGATGATAGTGCAATATTCAATAGGTCCAGTGGTACTGCTTGAAGCCTTTGTGTCCTATATTGGATGAATTGGTCCATTTTTGCTGATCCCAGCTTGATTTTTGCCATGTGTTTCACTTGTGTGAATGTCTTTGCTAATGTAAATAAGTCATCGAATTCATCATTCTCATGGACGAATTGTTTAACCTTTACCTGAGTAGTAAAATTAAAAGCAACTTTATTCGGGTCATATTGTCTTTTGGGAATAATAGCTAGGTTCAAACCCTTTGTTTTCTCGGCTTCAATTTGGGCATGTTTATAGCCATGCAATGAATAGATGCTGCATCGAACAGGAAAGGGAGGCCATAACGGTTTCTTGGCGTCTTTGAGATTTTTCATAAGCCATTTTTCAACTGTCCCTAGCCAATAGTTTATCTAGGACATATAGAGGAAGGACATGCAGGTCGGTAATGCTACCAAAAACCCTAATGTATGTGAATAGTTCTTCCCCAAACCAACTGCCAATTGAAGTTAAATCAATACTAGCCTCCTTAGACAGTCGAGGAGCTGGTCTATTAAAAATGGCTTGATGAATGGGTAGGATGAAACCATGACAAATTTTGTAGAAATTCTTCTTATATTGTTTCTACCACAGGCATTTATGGTAAACATGGACAGGGCTTGGGTCTTGGATAGTCCATTTCCATCCCATGATGGGAAAATCGAAATTGAAACAAATGGTATCGACTATGTAGGCACTCATATAAAATGGGGGAACAACTCAGGAGGTAACAAACCTATTTTTCCTATAATCAAGTATTTGAATGGCCATTTTGTCTGATAGGATAGTAACCCAATCCATTATAAAAGAGTTCAATGCTGCTTCTATTAACGTAACCATTTCAATGGAAAACTTAGCAGAATTGGAGCTTCCAAATAATCTACACACCATTGTGACAACATAACAATATGGAGATGCTAGAGAGTCCACATAATACATAATGGATGATTAATGCTTGTGTTTTTTAGGGAAATTCCTCCATTTCCTAATGGGGTTAGACTCTATTTGATTTTCCTTCGAGAAAGCTTCAAGGAATGCCTTATTGTAGTACTTCTGAGGCTCTGGAAAATGATACATTTTCTTCAAGTCTTCAAGCTTGAAGGATCCAAACATTCTTCCGTCAGCTGTGAAGAGAGTCCTACTCATTATATTGATGCTTTCAATTACCCATTTTACCATGTCATTATATGGAAAAATCTTTGGGCGGGCCGCTATTCGATGAAGAAAAGAGTCAGCTAAATCACCAAGTGTGTTTTCTGACTCTGTAGGTCCATCAGCTGTTGCATGTCCCTCAGTTACCTTTGGCTTTTCCATTTCTAACATATCATATATGCCTTCCCATGCAATTTTCCCACAACCTTGACATGTGGTATCTGAGATCAATACAATTTTTTCCTGTCCTTCCACCACTGCAGGGGGAGCTTTCATCTTTCGAGCTTTCTTTGACATTTTGGCTGGCTGCATACTTCCAGATTCAAATTGCAAAATTGAAATAGAGGACAATGATAGGCTAAAACTTTCAGAGCGACTAAATGCTTGTAAAAATAGTGTTGAAAGACGTACAAACAAAAATCGGAACAGGAGCATTTGATGCGAAATATTTCGTGTTATAACTTGATATTAACACAAAGGATGAAATCTTGAAGGACCGTGGTCATAATTGTTCTTAAATGGTTTGCTGTAACCAACGATGTGAAACTTTAGTGCTCAATGAATAGATCACATTGCAGATTTCCAAAGGTATTATTAGAATGTGTGCCATGAACTTTTCGGTTTTGCGATGAGCAATTTCAATATATTATTTTAATATGTAAAAAACTTTTGCACATCACAAGTCAGGAGTTATAGGTGTCATATTCCAAGAGTCTTTTGAAATTTCTGTGATTGCGATAAGTAATGACTTGGCATATAGAGTTGGGTAATTACTCATTTAACTCGCCCGAATGGTGTTTTCCCTTTATTATTATTGAACCACTTTATTATATTTTTACATCGCATAGCACATCCCCGAGGTAAGTAACACTTGTCTTCGTTGGGATTGCGATATGCGATCAATGTATATCACATCTCAAGTTTTCGAGGCTAGCTTCGTTTGGTTTTCGGGGTATGCAAAATACGAGAATAATATCACATCGCAAAGTTTAAAAGGACCGCTAAAACATATTTTTTGGAATTTGCGATATGCAATATGCGATCACTTTATCACATCACATGTTTGTCAATGGTTTTCTTAAGAAGCTCTATGATTGAGACTTTCGCATCGCAACACGATTATTTGGATTGAATGTCCCTTAACCTTAAGCTATTGCGATTTGTGATGTGTGTTGTTTTTAGAGGGTTTTTTGAAGCACTTTTATTTAAAAAGTAAGAAACAAATAAACTTATTTCTATGTAAAGGTTTTATTGCTTTTTTTTTACAAACTAGAGGGACCCTATTTCCTATTTAGCATCTTAGAATAAGATTAAGAAAAATTTGAAATTAGGGGGGGGGGGGGGGGTGCTGTTGTATAGCACAACAATTGGTGATTCACTGAAAGAACCAGTTATATTTGAATAAAATGATGAAATTTATAACACTTTCACAAGTACAAATAATTTAGGAAAAGGGAACTATTTTGAAATTAGTTAGATAAACAAAATTACTCTGAATAAGAAAAATTGATCAATTTTGCAATATCTTATCCAAATCCTTATTATAAATCAAAACATTTTTGGTTTCTTCAAGTCTTGATTGACCGTTAAAGATAAAGTAGGGGGCTCATGCAACTTAGCTTTTTGAATTTACTCTTTTGTCACAGGTAGTGCCACTGCTATCAGTAAATGTCTATAGTCTCAACAGGGTTACCTTTTAACCATCAATTATTCATTATCCCATCCATCTAAGAGTATAATATTTTAAAGATACATTCAAAAAGATATTTCTATATATATTTTCATTTTTCATTTTTTTATTTTTCTTTTTCGGATAAAAGCCATTGCCCTAGTTTGGGAGGCAGAAGATGACAATGCCATTCACTGGTTGTAATTGAACTAAACAGGCTAGCTCGTGATGAGACACCTTGTCTTATGATTATAAGCCATTACCCTGTTTTGGTATGCAGTCTTGGTAATTTCAGTTTAATTAATTCCCTATGATCATGGTAAGTAGGCTTGTAATGAGACCTCTTATCTCTTAAGTCAAATATATTTTAGAATTACACCCTAAAAAATCATAAACCTAGTGGACGGGGTGAACATTCGACTCCTTAAGAGTTATTGGATGACAATTATAGAGATGTAGATGCTTAGTTGTAGAAAGCATTTACTTTTTAAAAAATAACCTTTCTCAATAGATAAAACACAAAATGATTTACTATGTTTTCTAGGTTTGAAAGATTTCACAATTTCAAAAACATCTAAGAGTTTTATGATGTTTATCTAATTTCCAAAACTGTAATCATTTCCTTGAAAGTTTCTACTTTTTAAATTAAGATATTTACAATACATTCTCAAAGAGATTTCTATAGTAAAAAGCCAATGGTATACTATTTGCAACATTATTTCTGAAAGAAATCAAAATTTGCATAAAAATATGTATAGATAAGAAGGGTTTACCTCCTTAGGGAAAGAATTTTTTTAGGATAAGCCCATTCACAGGAAGAGAATCTCTCTTTCCTATTATGTCTTGCAGTAGAAATGTTGATGAACCTATCTCTTCGACAATCTGGAATGGTCCAAGCCACATCTTCTGAAATTTGGTATGCTTAGCTTTGTCTTCATGTGCTTTGTCCCATTTCAAAACGAGATCACCAATCTGTAATGTTTTTGAGTCGGTTTAACTTGCATCAAAAGAGGATTTGATGACTTGTTGATGTTTAGCATGAGTAATCTTGGCTTTTTCTCTTTCCTCATCTAATTTAAGAATTTGATCAAACCTTAATTGAATAGAGGAAGAAGGAGTTTCTTCAATGAATTGTACTAGGGCTAGTGATGGGAGGGCTAGATTTGGTGGAATAACAACTTCTTTCCCATACACTAAGTTAAAAGGAGAAGTACCTATTGAGGCCTTCTGAGTTATACGATCTGCCCATAGTGCGAATATTAAAGATTTATGCCAATTCTTTTGGCTTTGATCAACAGTTCTTTTAATAATCCTTATGAGATTTTTGTTAGTTGACTCTGCTAAGCCATTTCCTTGGGGATAGCAATTTGTAGAGTATTTTAACTTAAAGACTCCTTTAAGAGCATATTCGACTATACTATTTCCAGAAAAATAAGATGCATTTTCAAAGATAAGCTTATTAGGTAAGCCAAACCTGGTGATGATGAAATGATCAATAAATTCAATAATCGCATCAGAATTTGCTACCTTTAGTGGAATTGCTTCTACCCACTTAGTGAAGTATTTTGTGGCTGTAAGGATATATCTGTGCTGCTTGGAAGAATGAGGGACAATTTCTGCTATAATATCAAGTCCCCACTACTCAAATGGTTGCTCAATATTAATTGGTTGTAAAGGAAAGGCTGGTTTCCTTTGTCTCCCAGTAGTAGTTTGGCATACTTTACATTTCCTCACATAGTCATGTGTATCTTTGAACAAAGTTGGCCAATAATACCCAGCACGCAGTATTTTGTGTGCTGTAGTGTCTCCTCCAAAGTGTCCATCAGTTGGGCCATCATGGATTTCTTGTAAAACCGTTTGCGCTTCAGATTTTTCAAGGAATCTTAATAGAACATAATCATAGTTTCTTCTGAATAACACATCACCAATGATTTCATAGTGTTTGGATTTTAACCTTGGGGCACATTTGTTTTTTTAGTGAATTCAGGGGGGGCATATCCATTTTTCAAGTAAAAAATCAGATCAACATATTTAGATTCAGAGTCAATCATACTGATCTCATTTACTTGTGCAATACTACCTGAATCTTCATGATCTAGTATACTGGAAGCTCCTACCAGCAACCTGCAAAAACCTTGTCCTCTAACAATTTTCGCTGGTTTAATATCAATATCATATTATTTTAAAGTTGTTACCCAATTAGCTCTTTTATCTCCTACCTCTCTTTGAATTAGCAATTGCCTTACTGCAGAGAATGGGACTATCAATTTTGTATGTGTTTTCAGAAGGAAAGGTCTAAAATGTTTAACATACTTAAATACAACGAATGCTTGTTTCTCAACTTCTGAATAATTTAGCTCAACACCCTGCCAATTGGAACTAAAGAAAGATATGGGTGCTTCCGCTTGATGATCATTGATCTGTGTTAAAACAACAACATAAGATGATTGAGTGGCCAAAGTATACAAAATAAAGTGACTAGAAAAATTCAGAGTATTCAATGCAAGAGCATTAATGATTGCTTGTTTGATTGAGTCAAAAGATTATCTTTCATTATGTCCCCATTTGAAGACTGAATTTTTCTTAATCATGGATTGCAAGGGTATAGCAATATGAGAAAAACCAGGAACAAATATTTTTACAAAATTTATCTGTCCCAAGAATGATTGCATAGATTTCTTATTATGTGGTAAAGGGATATCAGAAATCTCCTTTATCCTATCAGGATCAATGTATATGCCATTTTTGGATACAATAAACCCTAAGAGTTTACCTTCATTAAGAGCAAAGAACGATTTTTTAGGATTTAGGGAGATCCCATACTTTTAGCAACGTTCAAAGATTTGCTTTAAATCATGCAAATGATTGCTCTTTTTCTTATAATAGATAGTTATGTCATCCAAGTAAACAATGACTATTTTATTGATCAAACCTTTGAAATCTATGTCCATGGCTCGTTGGAAACTAGCTCCAACATTTATCAAACCAAAACACATTTTCTGATAAGCATATGTTCCCCATTTGGTTCTGAATGTAGTCTTTAATCTATCATCTGGATGTACTAGGATCTGATTATATCCTGAAAAACCATCAAGAAAAGACATTAATTCTAAGCTAGCTACTGATTGAAGTATTTGATCCATTGTTGGTAATGGGAAATTATCTTTTTGACATGCTTTGTTGAGATTTCTAAAATACATGAAAATCATAATATCGCCATTCTTTGAGACCCATTTCGAATGTCTAACAGGAAAAATTATTTTGGCTTTAAGGAGTTTATTCAACTCTACTTTGATTTGACTCTCAAGATTAAGGTGAATTTTCCTTAATTTCTGTTGTACAGGTTTCTCATCAGAAATCATTGGAATTGTATGTTGAATAATATAGGTATCATAAGTCTTCAGATCCTCATTATTCCAAGCAAAAACATTTTTTTATTTTTTCAATAATCAGATGAAAGCAAATCTTTCATCAGGTGAAAGTCCAAGTCCTAGATTGACATTTTGTGGTTTAGCATCGGTACCAAGGTTTACTAATTCAAACATTAAGTTGAACTTTGAAGCTTTGAATTAGTGACCTTTTTGAATCTATCCTTAATATCATAAAGATCTTCCGGTTTAACCACAGATTTAGGAATAGGATTTTCATTGAGTTTCTTCTTTAATTGAAGATCATGATCGGTTTCATCGATGATTTGGTCATCATAAGATCCTTCAGATGTCAAGAATTTAAGATATCCTCATCATGATTGAACACACACCAATTGGTGACATTATCTGGGATGGATGGTATAAAAATGAACTCAATAGAAAATCTATCTGGACTATAATCCTTAGATGGAAGGAGCTTAGAAGCTACATTAGCCAAGATATCTGTTGCTACATTCTGTGATCTAGGAATAGGAGAGATATCAAATGCCATAAAATGAGATATAAGAACTTGAACAAGTGATTGATAATGTTTTAGATGTCCTGAAAGACAGTGAATAATATTTCTCACTTGTTTAATGACAATTTTTGAATCACCAAATACTTTCAGATATTGGACATTTAGGCCTATCGCTTTATATAGACCTTGAACCAATGCTTCATATTCCGCAATATTATTGGTACACTCAAATTCTAACCTACATGATAAAATTGTCTTTTCTCCTTTAGGACTGACTAAAATACATCCTTCTCCTGCACCATCATTAGATTTAGATCCATCAAAATACAAAGACCAAAATAAAGGCTTATCTACAGGTTTATCCACAAGTTTATCTACAATATTTACACACTTAGAAGTATCGGTCTGTGAAAAATTATCAACTTGTGATGTGACATTACTAACTGAAAATGGTGATTACTGAGCATTGAAGTTCCCAAAAAATGATTCAGCTGAATAGTTTCCAAGAATATTATTATTGAAGGCTACTGATTCATTATCTTCTTCAAATTCCATTATTGTGTGAGTTAAGTGTTTTTCATGGTCAATTCTGATTTGATTTGGCTTCCCATTATAAGGAAGCCACATGTGAGACCAATTAGTTGAAATATAACCATGAAGTTTTTCAGACCAATCTCTACTAAGAATTAAACCATAAAACTCAGGGATGTCAGCAATCAATATATCAATTATTTGAACAACCCTTGGATCAACAGATAGTCTAATAGTAACTGAATTTATTTCTCCTAAAACTTGAACCTTAGTTCGATCTAATTGGACAATATGAACTGCAGACTTCTGGGGTTCAATATTTAATTTGGAGCAAACTGATGCTGGCATTATATTTGATGAAGCCCCTGAATCAATCAAGCAGTTATGCAAATTTCTATTGTAGATATCATAAGTCAAAATAAAAGGAGGGGTATGAGAATTTGATCTATCTCCAATTAAAACGGCATCGGTAGAATCCACCTTATCAGATGGTGGCCTACCTGATCCTCTGGTAGCCTTGGATAATACATTAGTTGGAAGAGGAGAAGAAGGTACTGCATTTAATTCCTTAAGTAACAACTTTTTTTGATGTTTGAGCTTGCTAAGTTCATGCAAAGTAATGTTTGCTCGAGTCTTCTTCATATCTTCAACTATGTTATAATCCATGGGATCTATAACTAATAGAGTTTTTAATGATGATGGAAGATTGGATGAATATGGTTTTGTTTGGGGAGATGAAATTGGAGTTTTCTTTGCAGGAGTTTTCTCTTCAGCAACAAGATTTGAGTTTTTCTTATTTTGATTTGATTGATTAGGTTCTATGATACTCTTACTTCTGGTGTTTACTGGTAGGGTTTCCTGTTCACTTTCGTTATAAGTTTTGGGTAGAATAAAGTCCCACATTCCATGAAATTCAACTATTTCTTCTTCCTCTGTTTCTTCAGCTGATAAAACTATATCTTCTTCCTCATCATCATCTAAATCAGATTCTGCATTTGATATAGCATTTGGAGGTTTAGGATTGGTTGGTTGATTTCTTTTAAAATTCCTAAATGGTTTTTTTGATGAAGTTTCAGCTACCTGCTTTTTAATCTCTACCATTTCATTGGACATAGTTTTAAGAACTTTTTGTAGGCCTTCCATGTCATATGGATCTTTGGTTACTTTCTTCTTTGATTCATCTCTAAAGGTTACTTTCTTGGATTTTCTTTCCTCTAATGCATTTTTATTTTCTACAACCAAGATACATTTTTCAACAGCTATTGCTTCTTTCATATTTTTTTCTAACGTCGGTTTGGCAGCTCTATCAACGAAGATGGCTATGTTTGAAGGTAGAGCAGAAATGTACCATTCATTTTGGACCTCCTCGCTAGGCGTGGACACCGTAGGTATTTTATTCAATAACTTATTGAAACATGAATTGAAGTCATTAATGGGTTCTTTTGGTTCAACTTTCAAATTGGAGAGGTCATTTATCAAAGTTGTTGTAGACCTATCATCTCCAAATTTAGTTAAAAATTTCTCTTGAAAAGCATCCCAGCTATTAATTGAGCCTGATGGTAACAAAAAGTACCATGATCTAGCTGCTCCTTGTAGAGTATATGGAAATAATCTTACAACCGCGTCCTCCTCTATTACTCCATTCAAATTTTTGGAAAACATGAAATTATTTATATGTTCTTCCGCTAACAGGCCACTATCAGGATTAAATTTAGGTAACCATTTTTCTGGATGTGCTGGCAATTGGGTCAAAGGTGTAGGCATTCTAACAGCCCCTGGGTTGGTCCATGGCCTTGGCTGAGGTTGATTGTGTGCCATTGTTGGGATATTAGTAGAAGAGAGTGAAGCAGTGGGTGAAGGTGATTGGGTAGAGGATGGTGTAGCTCCTGTACCTGTGTGAATCATGATCTGAAGTTGGGAAGTGGGTGTGTGACCTTGCAATGATATGGATGGAATGGACGATGATGATGAAAGAATCTCGCTACTAGATTCTGATGGTGTCTTCCTAGCCCTTTTACAACTTGGTAGAGGGAATTCAACTGGTGGGATTCCAAGTTTTTCACTCTTTGCTCTAGTTAGTGGTTGCGATGGGATATATTGAGAAGTGACACTGCCTTGGGATAACTTAGACTCTTCTTGAGATATTGAAATCCCCTGCAATTTGTGAATCAAAGATTGTACTTCAGGGGGTTCAAAAGAAGAACTGTCTGGCTTGTTTAGGATTTCAGCAGTGGGTTCTGTATTTTTCTTTTCAACTTCTCGCTTGGGCATAGGAGATTTGGAATGCGAACGAGAAGTTGGAGGTGATGGTGAGGGAGTTTTACTCTTAGAATGGCCTATAGGTTTAGATTTACTTGCCATTCATAGTTAGGCCCTCCTTCTAGTGCCAAAAATGTTGATGCCTCTAAAATCATTGCACCAACATTGGGGATAACCACCCGGTCCGGCCCTTAATGCAGTTCCTTTTCCATTTGGTATGGTGGCTCCGACTGGATAGTATGGGACCAATTTCCCAATAAAGTGTGATTTGATGAATTGGTGTTTAATATATATAACAAAATGATAGATGATTTGGACAATTAACTTATGAAAGTATAAAAATAGAATGATTTAGAATGATTTTTGGTAATCAAATGTCAAGGAAGATCAATCACTTGGCTACAGAAAGTTAAGCATAAATGATGATCACTTTAAACAAAGTGATATAAAAGATATCTCATATCATAATGACATCAATTGTCAGCATATGTGTTTACAAAGAGCAATTCCAAATTACTCAAAAGTGATTTAATGAAGAATTTTATGAAAAATTCACATATAACAACAATATCAAATCAAACGACTGTTTAATTGCATAACATGAAACAAAAAGACATTGATAAAAGCACCATATGTGTTTGAATCCTCTTACGAAAGTAACAGTCTGGTTCACTCTTCTTATTATGAAAACTTCAAAAAGATATAGAAATGCAAGTCCTCTTGAAATCCCTTTACAACAAGTTTGAACCTTGATCCCTGTCTTCTACAAAAGTAAATTAAGAAGTGCAGAAATACTATCTTCTTAAATCTAATTTTAATACAATTTTCAGGACCCTTTCTCAAATGACATGAAAGGGTCTTTATAGTAAAAATAAAAACAAATTGTTCGTAAAAAGTGCTTAAAGTGGTTGGAACAACCTTTCTCAAAATATGGGATTTCATGTTAAAAATTGAATTGCAATAGCTCTTGAAAAGATGCATTGCATCTATCATTCCTCCAGTGGCTTCAAGTTACAAATCTCGAGCATAGTTTGGATCTCTGGTGGATGACTCATCCTGGCATGCAACTAATCTGTGTATAGCGCATCCGAGAGTTCTGGCATCATGCGATCTACTGCATCAACAAGACATTTGATTTCATTTGTTGGCTATGTAGTTTGACTAAATAGAACCAATATGTATCCCAATTGAGGCTTTCTAAATTTTTGAGTTGCTCCTCTCTGGTATTCAAATCTTGATTCCATTGTTTTTCCAATACTTTTGCTTTTGGAAGATTTTCTAGGGAACACTCAAAAATTAAATTGGCACTGTGTAAGTTATCATTTATCAGCTCAATGATATTATTCCTCACTGCCCTGGCCCTTGAAGTTTCTCTTCTTGCTTTGATCAGTTGTGTCTCCCATTCTGAAAATAATATCTCTTTATGAGATTCTTCTATTACTAGCAATTTAGTAGCCCTTCCCTTTTCTGTGTTTTTCCAAGAGATATAACCTATGATTTTGTCATCTGCATCCTCGAATTCCAACCTGGAACAGACTGCTTCATCTATCAGTGTGTTGGCTTTGATACATAGTGGATGAATGAGAGATATCTTTTGGCAAAGTTGGGTTAGCTGTTGAGATAGGAAATTATTTATTTCAAGGCTTCCTTTATAAACTCTTCAACTTTGGGATTGTCTTTGAATTGCTCCATTGAGAGTTGTAGCTACTTTATTTGCTCATGCTTAGAGTTAATCTCTTCATGATGTGCTCATTTTAGTTGTTTGAACTCCTGAGATAACCATTGTTCCCTTTCAATAGCCTGCTGATCAATCCTCTGTTTTTCTACCCTTAACTGTTCTTCAAGATGTTTAATCTTTTGATCTTTTTCCTTGACCAATTTATTGACTTCGGTTTCTTTATCTATTGTGGCAGCTGTATATACTCCTATAAACTAGGATAATTTGGTCAAGTCCTGGGGGGGATTAGCCTCTGAGTCTTTCTAGATGACATTCATGGATTCACCTTGAGGAACTGTTGTTGATGCTTGGTCTATCTTTCTCTTTTTCCATTGCCTTTTGACTACAACTCTGTGTTTAGGGCTATAAAACACATACAATAGTTGAATTTCTTCTATGCCCAGCGTAATCTCTGATGAAGGATACTCAGGGATTACCTCAATTTATTTTGGAGCTGAGTGCTTACTAGATGGTGTTTCAATCGTAGGATCATGAATTATGGGTTGTTGTCTTAAAGGGGATCCCGTTGCAATAACATTTTGAATATCACTTTGTCCTTTAATCTATTGATCAAACTGCTCCCATTCTTTGATCAATATCAGATCAATTTGAACATCTGTGTCCATTTGTTCACTTTCCTTCTTGCTTGTCTCAGCTACACCATAAATTTTCTCTATATCCTGCTCCATGCTTTACTCTGTTTGCTGGATGACCAGTGCAATATTCAATAGGTCCAGTGGTACTGCCTGAAGCCTTTGCATCCTGTATTGGATGAATTGGTCCATAATGATGATCCTAGCTTGATTTTTGCCATGTGGTTCACTTGTGTGAATGTATCTGCTGATGTAAATAAGTCATCGAATTCATATTTCTCATGGACGAATTGTTGTACCTTTACCTGAGTAGTAAAATTAAAAGCAACCTTATTCGGGTCATACTGTCTTTTGGGAATAAAAACTAGGTTCAAACCCTTCGTTTTCTCAGCTTCAATTTGGGCATGTTTATAGTCATGCAATGAATAGATGCCGCATCAAACAGGAAAGGGAGGCCATAACTGTTTCTTGGCATCTTTGAGATTTTTCTTAAGCCCTTTTTCAACTGTCTGATAAGCTATTTCCCTAGCCAATATTTTATCTGGGACATATAGAGGAAGGACATGTGGTTCGGTAATGCTACCAAAAACCCTAATGTATGTGAACAGTTCTTCCCCAAACCAACTACCAATTGAATTTAAATCAATACTAGCCTCCTTGGACAACCGAGGAGCTAATCAATTAAAAATGGCTTGATGAATGGGTAGGATGAAGCCATGAAAATTTTTGTAGAAATGCTTCTTATATTGTTTCTGCCATAGGAATTTATGGTAAACATGCATAGGGCTTGGGTCCTGGATAGTCCATTTCCATCCCATGAAGGGAAAATCAGAATTGAAATAAATGGTATCGACTATGTAGGAACTCATATAAAATGGGGGAACAACTTGGGTGGTAACAAACCTATTTTTACTATAATCAAGTATTTGAATGGCCATTTTGTCTGATAGTATAGTAGCCCAATCCATTACAAAATATTTCAATGCTGCTTCTATTAACGAAACCATTTCAATGGAAAACTTACCAGAATTGGAGCTTCCAAATAATCTACACATCATTGTGGTAGCATAACAATATGGAGACGCTAGGGAGTCCATAGAATACATACCAGATGATTCGTGCTTGTGTTTGTTAGGGAAGTGCCTCCATTTCCTGATGGGGTCAGACTCTATTTGATTTTCCTTCGAGAAAGCTTCAAGGAATGCCTTATTGTAGTACTTCTGAGGCTCTGGCAAATGATACATTTTCTTCAAGTCTTCAGGCTTGAAGGATCTAAACATTCTTCCGTCAGCTATGAAGAGAGTCCTATCCATTATATTGATGCTTTCAATTACCCATTTTACCATGTCATTATATGGAAAAATCTTTGGGCTGGCCTCTATTCGATGAATAAAAGAGTCGGCTAAATCACCAAGTGTGTTTTCTGACTCTGCATGTCCATCAGCTGTTGCGTGTCCCTCAGTTACCTTTGGCTTTTCTATTTCTAACATATCATATATGCCTTCCCATGCAATTTTTCCACAATTTTGACATGTGGTATCCGAGATCAATACAATTTTTTCCTGTCCTTCTGCCACTGCAGGGGGAGCTTTTGCCTTTTGAGATTTCTTTGACATTTTGGCTGGCTGCATACTTCCAAATTCAAACTGCAAAAATGAAACAGAGGATAGTGATAGGATAAAACTTTTAGAGTAGCTAAATTCTTGTAAAAATAGTGTTGAAAGAAGTATAGATGAAAATCGGAACAAGAGCATTTGATGCGAAAATTTTTGTATTATAACTTGATATTAACACGAAGGATGAAATCTTGAAGGATCACGATCATAACTGTTCTTAAATGCTTTTCCGTAACCAGCGATGTGAAACTTTAATGCTTAATGAATAGATCACATCGCAGATTTCCAAAGGTATTATTAGAATGTGTGCCATGAACTTTCCGATTTTGTGATGAGCAATTTCAATATATTATTTTAATATGTAAAAAATGATCACAGATCGCAAGTCGGGAGCTATAGGTGTCATGTTCCAAGAGTCTTTTGAATTTCCGCGATTGAGATAAGTAATGACCTGGCATATAGAGTTGGGTAATTCCTCATTTAACTCGCCCTAATGGTATTTTACCTTTATTATTATTGAACCACTTTATTATGTTTTGACATGGCATTGCGCGTCCTCAAGGTAAGTAACACTTGTCTCCGTTGGGATCGTGATATGTGATCAATGTGTATCGCTTCACAAGTTTTCAGGGTTAGCTTCCTTTGGTTTTCAGGGTATGCGAAATGTGAGAATCATATTGCATCAAAAAGTTTCAAAGGACCGCTAAAACATATTCTTTGGAATCTGTGATATGCGATATGCGATCGCTTTATTGCATCACATGTTTGTCAATGGTTTGATTAAGAAACTCTATTATTGAGAATTTCGCATCACAACACGATTATTTGGATTTAATGTCCCTTAACCTTAAGCGATTGTGATTTGTGATGTGTGTTGTTTGTAGAGGGTTTTTTGAAGAACTTTTATTTAAAAAGCAAGAAACAAAGAAATTTATTTATATATAAAGGTTTTATTGCTTTTTTTCTACAAACTAAAGGGACCCTATTTCCTATTTAGCATCTTAGAATAAGATTAAGAAAATTTTGAAATTGGGGGGGGGGGGGGGGGGGGTTGTTGTATAGCACAATAGGTTCCTAATCCTCTGGATATGGTTATGGATTACTCAAATGAATCCTAAATAAAAAATGGAAAGTGATTAAGAATGGCTAAACATCAAGTCAACAAAGACACTATAATAGTGTATTTCAAGCCACATCAGAACTAATTCAACCTTGTATGAGTCAAAAAATCACATGAAGAATTCCGATGGCTTGTCATGAAATTATTAAAGTGGTAAAAAATTTCAGTAAGTGATAATAAAGGAAAAGAAAATCATTTATTTTAATTTTTTAGTTGCAAGCCCATGGATTATGGGAAGTCACCATAGTGTTCTAAGAATATTTTTGTAAATGCTAAATAAAAAATGGTTCAGAGAGCTAGTGATATATAGCTATGTCAATATTGTTTATTTTCCACTTCATCTGTTGATTTCCACATATTGTGTTGATTTTTATTTGGATTTGTAACGTTTTTGTATCATATCCTATGCCAGAAAGGGTTGCCTCTGTGTTGGCATGTGTTGCACTGTGACTGCTAGAGTAGTTTCATTTATGCAATAATTTAATTTTAGTTTCATCCATTTATTTTTATCAATTTCAATAAATCCTTTGTAATGAATATGATTTATGAATGTAATTTTCATAGAGTTAAAGGGAATTGATACACAAATTGTCATTGAAAAGATTTCTTAAATATTGCTTACAAGATCATTCAATTCATTGATGAATTAAATACTATCATACAGGATTATAGATTGTGATTCATTATATGAAAATTGTGAGTGGTTAGGTATATGCCTATAACATTTGAGTAATTTTCCTTTAAGATTATTTTTTTTAGTTAAAGGCCTTTTCATAAGTAGTATTCCTTTCATTAAGTTAAGAGATAATAAAAAACTAAATCTTGCATGTACATGTATGCACTTTGCAATAATACATCCTTGGTAAATAATTTAATGTAACAAGATTTAAACTATACAAGTTTCCTCACATTTTTTGCACCATTATCTAAGAAGTGCTAAAAGGAATTATTTATTTGTAGTATTAGTTTTAATGCGTATAAGAAATTTCACATAATTAAAATCATGATAAATAGTATGCATGGATAGATGTAGATGCCTTAGAGGTATATGAATTAAGAGCCATGCTAACAACTAATCCATCTGCATATAGAGTTACAAGAGTAGGATGATCAGGAAGAACCGTGGCTTTTCATGGTAGAGGCAAATCCATAGAAGAAGAAAGAGTTCAAGAAGTATCTAATCCACAAGAAGCTATCATAATTTTATCTTATCAAATAGATGAAGAACTGATTAGTGGCCAATCATTATAAATATCATTTACAAATAATCACATAGAAGAACCTAAATATTTCATTTCATCAAAGGAATTTATACAAGGTGTTAGCTTGATGGGGCTTGACCCAGGTTTGGAGTTAATTAGCCAAACAAATCCCTACACTACTGGCCCTTTTGGCATTAGCTCGTTGAGCGCGAACTGAAGTCTCACTCGAAAGAGTAGGCTGGAACCAAGTTTTCACACCCTTGAGATGTCTAAGGGGTAGATTTAGTCCAATTGTGCCTACCTTCACGCAGGTCACTTCGTGCATTGTTCTGACCTGCAAGACCTTCGCGATCTGTTATAATCACCTTTATGTATCCCTAGCCATGGTCTGAGGTGCTTTCGTGCTACTATGGCCTAGCGATGTGCGCTATTTCCCCAAACTATACTGCGGATCTTACTTATCTTCTTAAATATGTTAGTTAACTTCACGTAGACAAATAATTTATCTCGCATTCACTTAATTAACACAATCATATATGTTCGTGCATCATATAAAAAATAGAAATGCAATTCATACCCGATACATTTAATGTAGAAAACATGAAATAAATACACAAGAATGATATAAAACTTCTCTTTATTAATGCTTCCAACTATTACAAACTCAACCTGCCCTACGCACTCAGTTGCAGGGGTCTGCGCACTCAGCGGCAGACTACTAGGCCTCTGCGCACTCAGCTGTAGAGCCTTCTCCTACTCTATGACCCAAATACTCGACCTTACCCTTAGATCTTCCACTATGCTTCTATTCCATGATCATTAAATTGATTGATTTACAACTTAGAGCCTCACTCTATTTATACAATCCCATGGTTCGCGGACCATGGGTAGATCTCTCTAGCTGAAATTACATTACAAAATTAAGGACGGACAACCCTATGACTCATTTACAAGCTACGTGCTCCACGCCCACAAAATCTAGAGTCTTTACATCAAAGATACAATTTATGACCAAAATTTGGGCTCTAAGCCCCAAAACTTTCCTTGGGGTATCCAGCACCCAACACAAGGTAATATGGTTGAAAATGGAGGATAAGAATGGGAAGAGTGAACATAAGGAATATAAACATCAAGTGAAGAAGATGAGTTTGGATTTCCCATTTTGGATTCAATAAAAAAAATCTCAAATGTAAAATATTCTAGCATCAATGTTACCTAATTTATATGGTATGAGAACTAAATATACTTAAACTTTTGTGGCAGGCCAACCACCTTCCCTCTCATTTTCCATCAATGATTAGGTCCCCTCTCGATTTTTGGTTTTTGGATTTTATCTTTACTTAGTTGGACCACATCATGCATAGTCTATTTTATTTTTCTTGAGAAGTTTTGTGATATACGTTTGATTACATTTTTCTATTTTTTATGACTCATGCATTCCCTTTCATGCATTCCCTTTCACTAAACTTTCATTGAGATTGAAGAACTTTGGTTTATGGTCTCATAATAGAAAAATTTACCAAATACTTTTCACTTTACTTGCATTCGAATATGCGAAAAGAAAGGCCATTACAGAATTTGCATACTATAGGAGCCTTACCTTATATTAGAGATTTTATATGTTAAAGTCATTTGAATAATAATCCCTTGATACTGAATGCATGAGGTTTTATTTTTATTTAGTCTTTAGTACCTATGTTAAATGATGTATATTTGGTCTACTAAACTTTCCTATCGAATGTTGAAAACCTTATATCGACATTGGTTTATATTGTTTAATATAATGTTGTTGAGTATTAAACATAGTTTAATATTAAATTTGAAACCTTTGCTCATAACTATGGTTTGGAGATATTTTTCGCTGAACTTCTTCAATCCTCTTCTTTCATCATTGGGATGTTATGAGTGATGTTTATGGGATTTGCATTATCAGATTTGGTAATTTTTGTCGAAGGAATGAACGTCTGATTCATTCCACTTAGATTTTGAAAAAATTGCTTTGGAGGCCCTGTTAGATCTTTTCCTGGAACCAACAAGCTGTGTTTCATATTCCACAACTGAATTGCCAAAATGGTTTGATCATGAAGGAAAATGAATAACTCAAACCTCCCTGTAGGATTAATGAAACACTTCGACAACACAATTATACCAGTTCAGTCAATAAGTCATCGGTTTCCAAAACTCATATCATTTTCAAATATTCAAAGGTCAAGGTCATAATATTTCCTGATCATGGCAATGCTAAATAAAGGTTTTATTGTTTATATCTCTCAGATTTTGAAAATATAAGGTATGCTTGTATTTTGGCTTTATTTTCTAAAACTAAAAGGGTGTTACAAAATCTCAGATTTTGTAACAACCCTCTTTACTTTGTTTATATCGTGAATAATCATCTTTTATTAATTTTTCATAGGTAATTACATTGGTTGGGTTCCTGATCTCATCTTTTATGGAGAGAGTACCTATGAAATATCTCCAAATCCTGAGGATGTTAGAAAAGTATTTTTTGTTAGTTATTTTGTTGATTCTTTGTTATTTGTTGAGATGGCCAAGAGGCCTAAACAAACAATTCTATTTAATTTCTTGAAAAAGTGTTTTTTATATTTTCAGTTTGTTATTTAAATATGATATGGAACAATAGTTATATATAATTCCTCATTTTTCTAAAGAAAAAGAGGATTCGAGAGGGAGAAACTAGGAATAAATAAATGATGTTTAATTTTTTAATTGTGGAATACTTATTTTATACAATGAAACAACTTGGTTGAATTCAGTGTATTATTGGTGTTTATTTTATGTTCCATGGTCTTGTTTCTATCCTTATATGTATCTATAATTGGATTTATGAGA